>CM071913.1:32711686-33095235 GCA_036785865.1 Coffea canephora
AGTCCGGCATCCTAAAACTTCAAGCCTAGGATACACTACAAAGATCTGAAGCCTAAGGCTCTGATACCAACTGTGACGGCCCACCTCCCCTAAGGCGAACCAGAGGGTTCGGCGGGCCGCCTGCCCAGCTCTCGCCGGGACTCAGTCGTTCACTAATAATTCTCAAATGAATTACAATATAAATCTCAAATATACATCACATGGTCCACAAACATACATCCAAGTCTCCAATAATTACATGTCATAAGCGAAGCGGAAACGATTCTCAACTATACATAAATGATTCCAAATCCAAATTATACAAGAGATATGCCATCCAATCACGTGAACAAGTACTACAAGTCCTTCCTTCGCCACGAGCCCTGTGGAGGGGAAATAAAATAGTTTTGGGGTGAGCTAGAAGCTCAGCGAGTAACCAGTAAAATCAGAAATCAATATATTTCACCAATATTGCATTTCGATCCTTTCGATGATGTCATGATTCAAAGAACAAATGTCCGTTTATTGCTCTCGTGAGCCAGTGAAATCATAGTACTTGAACACCCAACGCTCAAATCGATCATTTAACATTAACATTAACATTAAGAGGGAGCCCCTTTTTGAGCTCCGGAGCCATTTGCTCCAAGTAAACAGAGGTGGAGACGTTGGTGTCCAGCACAAGACTCCCCAAGAACTCATTGAAGCCAAAATCATATATGAATTCACATGCAAGCACGCATGAGATGCAATCGAGTAAATAATGCAAGAAACATTTCATAAGAAGCTTTAACAATAATTTGGGGTCACTCACCTCAATGGCTCAGAAATCATCCATCATGTATCATTGCCTTGCTCAAACCCAAGTCTTAGATCACAAACTCAATGCAAACAAATCCTTTAAAAGTTCGGACAGCACTTCCCCACATTTGCTAACTTTTCCAGCCATCATGGCTTCATTATTTCCTCAGCCAGTCCCAAAGGTACACACACAACAACAAGTTCATCCATAGTCATTCAGCAAGCTCCAAGTAATACTAGTGCAAGTCAAGCTAGGGGAAAAAAAATCCGGAAATGAAACTTAAGCTCAAAACCAGAAAAACAGTTTTGACGTCATTTTGCGGTAATGGTACCAAAGGCGTTATGATTGTCGAGAAGAGGTGCAAGACCCACCGTTTCGAAGATAAGAGATAGGTCTACAACAATGTAGAAGGCCACTCAGTCCAAATCCTAGCACAACTAGGTCAAATGTGCCAAATACTCAACCGGAAACACCAAAAACAGGTTTACAAATCACATAATGCTGTAATTACTATAACTCCGTCTATACAGGTCCAAATGCCGAAATTCCAAAGGCATATGGTAGCTAAGACATCCAGATACATTTCATCAGAAGACACCAACACCTAAATCCAAAGAAATTCCAGTCAAAATGGCCAATTACAAGTGCAGTTTTCGCATTCTGATCAACCCAGAACAGCAACAGTAAAATCGGCATATCTCACTCTACACTAATCCAAATGACCTGAAATTTTACAGGCACTTCAAACTCATCAATACCTACAACTTTCATGTTTTGAGCAAAGTCCAATTCGGCCTCTAACATGGTGCAATAAATTCGGGCAGAATGAAGAACTACAAAACCTAATTTTCTGAAATTTCTTCCAAAACAGAAATTGATTGCACTTAATCACTTTTTCCACCTCCTAGAGTCATTAAACATCATTTCCAATCATCATACATGACCACCCAATCATATCCCTATGAAAACAGAAAAATCCCCAAAATAATAAAACTTCACCAATTCAACCAAACTCAAGAAATAATCCATGAAATTGCATCTTATAACACCACTAATCATGAATTGAACATCATTAGAGGAAGGAGAGTGTTCATCCACCACTTACCTTAGCAAAACAAGAGGGAGAGCTACTTGTCACCTTAAGCTTCCAAACAACTTCACCAAACAACTCACTATCACTAAAAGAAGAGGTTTTATGGAGTAGAAACTAGATCAAGCAAGTGTTTTGGAGGATTTGAGCTAGATAATTGCCAAACTTTGAAGAGGTTTTTTCTCCTTCTTTGCTAGAGAGAGAATCAGCCAAGAGGTTGAAGACAAGAATGAATTTTGTGTGATTTTTAAGATATTTAAGCAATTGGTCAAAAAGTCAAGAAAATGAATAGTAAGTCATAAGCTATTTCCAATACAATGGTGACACTTGTCACCTCCATAAATGCAATCTTATCTTTTCTTTTTCCTCTCACATCAATCAATTCACATCCTCTACTTATCTCTTAACACCCGATAAATTTTACACAGTATCCGGAATTTAAACCTAATTGGCCGAATTTTTCCAAACTTTTCGCACTTGTGGGTCCCACGTCCGTTATATATTCTTAATTTTCTAAAAACTCTCCAATACTAGAAAATCATTTTAAAAACTATTTTTGCTCATAAACTTTATCTGGGGAATTTTTCTAATCAAGAAAATGTAGAAAACGGCGATTAAAAAATAACCCTAGAAAATTACAAAATTTCCGGGTTCTCAAACTCATTTTTTTTTTCGGGGCGTCACAATCTCCCCTCCTTAAAAGAATGTCGTCCTCGACATTCTCACTTGTACCAATCAAGTTAAGACATCCCGCACAAATCTCTCAAGAGTCAAATCAAACCCACAGTCCGGCATCCTAAACTTCAAGCCTAGGATACACTACAAAGATCTGAGCCTAGGCTCTGATACCAACTGTGACGGCCCCACCTCCCCTAAGGCGAACCAGAGGGTTCGGCGGGCCGCCTGCCCAGCTCTCGCCGGGACTCAGTCGTTCACTATAATTCTCAAATGAATTACAATATAAATCTCAAATATACATCACATGGTCCACAAACATACATCCAATCTCCAATAATTACATGTCATAAGCGAAGCGGAAACGATTCTCAACTATACATAAATGATTCCAAATCCAAATTATACAAGAGATATGCCATCCAATCACGTGAACAAGTACTACAAGTCCTTCCTTCGCCACGAGCCCTGTGGAGGGGAAATAAAATAGTTTTGGGGTGAGCTAGAAGCTCAGCGAGTAACCAGTAAAATCAGAAATCAAATATATTTCACCATATTGCATTTTGATCCTTTCGATGATGTCATGATTCAAAGAACAAATGTCCGTTTATTGCTCTCGTGAGCCAGTGAAATCATAGTACTTGAACACCCAACGCTCAAATCGATCATTTAACATTAACATTAACATTAAGAGGGAGCCCCTTTTTGAGCTCCGGAGCCATTTGCTCCAAGTAAACAGAGGTGGAGACGTTGGTGTCCAGCACAAGACTCCCCAAGAACTCATTGAAGCCAAAATCATATCATGAATTCACATGCAAGCACGCATGAGATGCAATCGAGTAAATAATGCAAGAAACATTTCATAAGAAGCTTTAACAATAATTTGGGGTCACTCACCTCAATGGCTCAGAAATCATCCATCATGTATCATTGCCTTGCTCAAACCCAAGTCTTAGATCACAAACTCAATGCAAACAAATCCTTTAAAAGTTCGGACAGCACTTCCCCTACATTTGCTAACTTTTCCAGCCATCATGGCTTCATTATTTCCTCAGCCAGTCCCAAAGGTACACACACAACAACAAGTTCATCCATAGTCATTCAGCAAGCTCCAAGTAATACTAGTGCAAGTCAAGCTAGGGGAAAAAAAATCCGGAAATGAAACTTAAGCTCAAAACCAGAAAACAGTTTTGACGTCATTTTGCGGTAATGGTACCAAAGGCGTTATGATTGTCGGAAGAAGGTGCAAGACCCACCGTTTCGAAGATAAGAGATAGGTCTACAACAATGTAGAAGGCCACTCAGTCCAAATCCTAGCACAACTAGGTCAAATGTGCCAAATACTCAACCGGAAACACCAAAAACAGGTTTACAAATCACATAATGCTGTAATTACTATAACTCCGTCTATACAGGTCCAAATGCCGAAATTCCAAAGGCATATGGTAGCTAAGACATCCAGATACATTTCATCAGAAGACACCAACACCTAAATCCAAAGAAATTCCAGTCAAAATGGCCAATTACAAGTGCAGTTTTCGCATTCTGATCAACCCAGAACAGCAACAGTAAAATCGGCATATCTCACTCTACACTAATCCAAATGACCTGAAATTTTACAGGCACTTCAAACTCATCAATACCTACAACTTTCATGTTTTGAGCAAAGTCCAATTCGGCCTCTAACATGGTGCAATAAATTCGGGCAGAATGAAGAACTACAAAACCTAATTTTCTGAAATTTCTTCCAAAACAGAAATTGATTGCACTTAATCACTTTTTCCACCTCCTAGAGTCATTAAACATCATTTCCAATCATCATACATGACCACCCAATCATATCCCTATGAAAACAGAAAAATCCCCAAAAATAATAAAACTTCACCAATTCAACCAAACTCAAGAAATAATCCATGAAATTGCATCTTATAACACCACTAATCATGAATTGAACATCATTAGAGGAAGGAGAGGTGTTCATCCACCACTTACCTTAGCAAAACGAGAGGGAGAGCTACTTGTCACCTTAAGCTTCCAAACAACTTCACCAAACAACTCACTATCACTAAAAGAAGAGGTTTTATGGAGTAGAAACTAGATCAAGCAAGTGTTTGGAGGATTTGAGCTAGATAATTGCCAAACTTTGAAGAGGTTTTTTCTTCCTTCTTTGCTAGAGAGAGAATCAGCCAAGAGGTTGAAGACAAGAATGAATTTTGTGTGATTTTTAAGATATTTAAGCAATTGGTCAAAAAGTCAAGAAAATGAATAGTAAGTCATAAGCTATTTCCAATACAATGGTGACACTTGTCACCTCCATAAATGCAATCTTATCTTTTCTTTTTCCTCTCACATCAATCAATTCACATCCTCTACTTATGTCTTAACACCCGATAAATTTTACACAGTATCCGGAATTTAACCTAATTGGCCGAATTTTTCCGAACTTTTCGCACTTGTGGGTCCCACGTCCGTTATATATTCTTAATTTTCTAAAAACTCTCCAATACTAGGAAAATCATTTTAAAACTATTTTTGCTCATAAACTTTATCTGGGGAATTTTTCTAATCAAGAAAATGTAGAAAAACGGGCGATTAAAAAATAAACCCTAGAAATTACAAAATTTCCGGGTTCTCAAACTCATTTTTTTTTTCGGGGCGTCACAATCTCCCCTCCTTAAAAGAATGTCGTCCTCGACATTCTCACTTGTACCAATCAAGTTAAGACATCCCGCACAAATCTCTCAAGAGTCAAATCAAACCCACAGTCCGGCATCCTAAACTTCAAGCCTAGGATACACTACAAAGATCTGAAGCCTAGGCTCTGATACCAACTGTGACGGCCCCACCTCCCCCTAAGGCGAACCAGAGGGTTCGGCGGGCCGCCTGCCCAGCTCTCGCCGGGACTCAGTCGTTCACTATAATTCTCAAATGAATTACAATATAAATCTCAAATATACATCACATGGTCCACAAACATACATCCAAGTCTCCAATAATTACATGTCATAAGCGAAGCGGAAACGATTCTCAACTATACATAAATGATTCCAAATCCAAATTATACAAGAGATATGCCATCCAATCACGTGAACAAGTACTACAAGTCCTTCCTTCGCCACGAGCCCTGTGGAGGGGAAATAAAATAGTTTTGGGGTGAGCTAGAAGCTCAGCGAGTAACCAGTAAAATCAGAAATCAAATATATTTCACCATATTGCATTTCGATCCTTTCGATGATGTCATGATTCAAAGAACAAATGTCCGTTTATTGCTCTCGTGAGCCAGTGAAATCATAGTACTTGAACACCCAACGCTCAAATCGATCATTTAACATTAACATTAACATTAAGAGGGAGCCCCTTTTTGAGCTCCGGAGCCATTTGCTCCAAGTAAACAGAGGTGGAGACGTTGGTGTCCAGCACAAGACTCCCCAAGAACTCATTGAAGCCAAAATCATATCATGAATTCACATGCAAGCACGCATGAGATGCAATCGAGTAAATAATGCAAGAAACATTTCATAAGAAGCTTTAACAATAATTTGGGGTCACTCACCTCAATGGCTCAGAAATCATCCATCATGTATCATTGCCTTGCTCAAACCCAAGTCTTAGATCACAAACTCAATGCAAACAAATCCTTTAAAAGTTCGGACAGCACTTCCCCTACATTTGCTAACTTTTCCAGCCATCATGGCTTCATTATTTCCTCAGCCAGTCCCAAAGGTACACACACAACAACAAGTTCATCCATAGTCATTCAGCAAGCTCCAAGTAATACTAGTGCAAGTCAAGCTAGGGGGAAAAAAAATCCGGAAATGAAACTTAAGCTCAAAACCAGAAAAACAGTTTTGACGTCATTTTGCGGTAATGGTACCAAAGGCGTTATGATTGTCGGAAGAAGGTGCAAGACCCACCGTTTCGAAGATAAGAGATAGGTCTACAACAATGTAGAAGGCCACTCAGTCCAAATCCTAGCACAACTAGGTCAAATGTGCCAAATACTCAACCGGAAACACCAAAAACAGGTTTACAAATCACATAATGCTGTAATTACTATAACTCCGTCTATACAGGTCCAAATGCCGAAATTCCAAAGGCATATGGTAGCTAAGACATCCAGATACATTTCATCAGAAGACACCAACACCTAAATCCAAAGAAATTCCAGTCAAAATGGCCAATTACAAGTGCAGTTTTCGCATTCTGATCAACCCAGAACAGCAACAGTAAAATCGGCATATCTCACTCTACACTAATCCAAATGACCTGAAATTTTACAGGCACTTCAAACTCATCAATACCTACAACTTTCATGTTTTGAGAAAAGTCCAATTCGGCCTCTAACATGGTGCAATAAATTCGGGCAGAATGAAGAACTACAAAACCTAATTTTCTGAAATTTCTTCCAAAACAGAAATTGATTGCACTTAATCACTTTTTCCACCTCCTAGAGTCATTAAACATCATTTCCAATCATCATACATGACCACCCAATCATATCCCTATGAAAACAGAAAAATCCCCAAAAATAATAAAACTTCACCAATTCAACCAAACTCAAGAAATAATCCATGAAATTGCATCTTATAACACCACTAATCATGAATTGAACATCATTAGAGGAAGGAGAGGTGTTCATCCACCACTTACCTTAGCAAAACAAGAGGGAGAGCTACTTGTCACCTTAAGCTTCCAAACAACTTCACCAAACAACTCACTATCACTAAAAGAAGAGGTTTTATGGAGTAGAAACTAGATCAAGCAAGTGTTTTGGAGGATTTGAGCTAGATAATTGCCAAACTTTGAAGAGGTTTTTTCTTCCTTCTTTGCTAGAGAGAGAATCAGCCAAGAGGTTGAAGACAAGAATGAATTTTGTGTGATTTTTAAGATATTTAAGCAATTGGTCAAAAAGTCAAGAAAATGAATAGTAAGTCATAAGCTATTTCCAATACAATGGTGACACTTGTCACCTCCATAAATGCAATCTTATCTTTTCTTTTTCCTCTCACATCAATCAATTCACATCCTCTACTTATGTCTTAACACCCGATAAATTTTACACAGTATCCGGAATTTAACCTAATTGGCCGAATTTTTCCGAACTTTTCGCACTTGTGGGTCCCACGTCCGTTATATATTCTTAATTTTCTAAAAACTCTCCAATACTAGGAAAATCATTTTAAAACTATTTTTGCTCATAAACTTTATCTGGGGAATTTTTCTAATCAAGAAAATGTAGAAAAACGGGCGATTAAAAAATAAACCCTAGAAAATTACAAAATTTCCGGGTTCTCAAACTCATTTTTTTTTTCGGGGCGTCACAATCTCCCCTCCTTAAAAGAATGTCGTCCTCGACATTCTCACTTGTACCAATCAAGTTAAGACATCCCGCACAAATCTCTCAAGAGTCAAATCAAACCCACAGTCCGGCATCCTAAACTTCAAGCCTAGGATACACTACAAAGATCTGAAGCCTAGGCTCTGATACCAACTGTGACGGCCCCACCTCCCCCTAAGGCGAACCAGAGGGTTCGGCGGGCCGCCTGCCCAGCTCTCGCCGGGATTCAGTCGTTCACTATAATTCTCAAATGAATTACAATATAAATCTCAAATATACATCACATGGTCCACAAACATACATCCAAGTCTCCAATAATTACATGTCATAAGCGAAGCGGAAACGATTCTCAACTATACATAAATGATTCCAAATCCAAATTATACAAGAGATATGCCATCCAATCACGTGAACAAGTACTACAAGTCCTTCCTTCGCCACGAGCCCTGTGGAGGGGAAATAAAATAGTTTTGGGGTGAGCTAGAAGCTCAGCGAGTAACCAGTAAAATCAGAAATCAAATATATTTCACCATATTGCATTTCGATCCTTTCGATGATGTCATGATTCAAAGAACAAATGTCCGTTTATTGCTCTCGTGAGCCGGTGAAATCATAGTACTTGAACACCCAACGCTCAAATCGATCATTTAACATTAACATTAACATTAAGAGGGAGCCCCTTTTTGAGCTCCGGAGCCATTTGCTCCAAGTAAACAGAGGTGGAGACGTTGGTGTCCAGCACAAGACTCCCCAAGAACTCATTGAAGCCAAAATCATATCATGAATTCACATGCAAGCACGCATGAGATGCAATCGAGTAAATAATGCAAGAAACATTTCATAAGAAGCTTTAACAATAATTTGGGGTCACTCACCTCAATGGCTCAGAAATCATCCATCATGTATCATTGCCTTGCTCAAACCCAAGTCTTAGATCACAAACTCAATGCAAACAAATCCTTTAAAAGTTCGGACAGCACTTCCCCTACATTTGCTAACTTTTCCAGCCATCATGGCTTCATTATTTCCTCAGCCAGTCCCAAAGGTACACACACAACAACAAGTTCATCCATAGTCATTCAGCAAGCTCCAAGTAATACTAGTGCAAGTCAAGCTAGGGGGAAAAAAAATCCGGAAATGAAACTTAAGCTCAAAACCAGAAAAACAGTTTTGACGTCATTTTGCGGTAATGGTACCAAAGGCGTTATGATTGTCGGAAGAAGGTGCAAGACCCACCGTTTCGAAGATAAGAGATAGGTCTACAACAATGTAGAAGGCCACTCAGTCCAAATCCTAGCACAACTAGGTCAAATGTGCCAAATACTCAACCGGAAACACCAAAAACAGGTTTACAAATCACATAATGCTGTAATTACTATAACTCAGTCTATACAGGTCCAAATGCCGAAATTCCAAAGGCATATGGTAGCTAAGACATCCAGATACATTTCATCAGAAGACACCAACACCTAAATCCAAAGAAATTCCAGTCAAAATGGCCAATTACAAGTGCAGTTTTCGCATTCTGATCAACCCAGAACAGCAACAGTAAAATCGGCATATCTCACTCTACACTAATCCAAATAACCTGAAATTTTACAGGCACTTCAAACTCATCAATACCTACAACTTTAATGTTTTGAGCAAAGTCCAATTCGGCCTCTAACATGGTGCAATAAATTCGGGCAGAATGAAGAACTACAAAACCTAATTTTCTGAAATTTCTTCCAAAACAGAAATTGATTGCACTTAATCACTTTTTCCACCTCCTAGAGTCATTAAACATCATTTCCAATCATCATACATGACCACCCAATCATATCCCTATGAAAACAGAAAAATCCCCAAAAATAATAAAACTTCACCAATTCAACCAAACTCAAGAAATAATCCATGAAATTGCATCTTATAACACCACTAATCATGAATTGAACATCATTAGAGGAAGGAGAGGTGTTCATCCACCACTTACCTTAGCAAAACAAGAGGGAGAGCTACTTGTCACCTTAAGCTTCCAAACAACTTCACCAAACAACTCACTATCACTAAAAGAAGAGGTTTTATGGAGTAGAAACTAGATCAAGCAAGTGTTTTGGAGGATTTGAGCTAGATAATTGCCAAACTTTGAAGAGGTTTTTTCTTCCTTCTTTGCTAGAGAGAGAATCAGCCAAGAGGTTGAAGACAAGAATGAATTTTGTGTGATTTTTAAGATATTTAAGCAATTGGTCAAAAAGTCAAGAAAATGAATAGTAAGTCATAAGCTATTTCCAATACAATGGTGACACTTGTCACCTCCATAAATGCAATCTTATCTTTTCTTTTTCCTCTCACATCAATCAATTCACATCCTCTACTTATCTCTTAACACCCGATAAATTTTACACAGTATCCGGAATTTAATCTAATTGGCCGAATTTTTCCGAACTTTTCGCACTTGTGGGTCCCACGTCCGTTATATATTCTTAATTTTCTAAAAACTCTCCAATACTAGGAAAATCATTTTAAAACTATTTTTGCTCATAAACTTTATCTGGGGAATTTTTCTAATCAAGAAAATGTAGAAAAACGGGCGATTAAAAAATAAACCCTAGAAAATTACAAAATTTCCGGGTTCTCAAACTCATTTTTTTTTTCGGGGCGTCACATGGTGACTAGAGCCAATGATTCAAGCAAGGTTTGTGGTGGAAGATGAAGCTCTATTTCTCTCTTTATTTGCTCCTCAAGTTTCGGCCAAGACCATGGGAAAATGAGAGGAAATTTTGGTCAAAATTGGTTTTTAGGAAAGGTAAGAAGCTTTGGTCAAAGTTCAACTACGAATTGGATCGCGACACGTGGCACCTTAAATGTTTAAGCTTATCTTCTTTCCCCCAAAGGTTAATCTATCTAACTAACTTCTAATCATCTCCTAACACCTTGTAGAATAATATTCCTTCACAAAATTTCAACAAATAGTCTAAATTTTTATCGCACTAACCGCACTAGCGGGTCCCACGTCCATAACACATTTCAAATTTTACATAAACTAACTCATATAGGGAATATGATCTAAAAACTATACTCACTCATAAAAAAGTATAGAAAAGTAATATTTTAAATGAAAGTATAAAATATAAGCAAGGAAATAAAATAATGCCTAGAAAATATGAAAATTTTCGGGTTCTCACAGTCCTTCTTTGCTTGAAACTCTATGGGTTTTAAAACTCCTTGCAAATTACACCTGAGACCCTTGCCTATCTCGTATCCTCCCGAAATCATTTCTTTAGCCATCATAACGCTAGTTTCTGGCAAATTCATTCCCACTACTGACTTCTCCTTAGATACCCAACCTACTAAGACAATATCACCCACGTGGTGAGAAGAAACTAGAGATTCTCTACCACCTTCCTCAGTTGGTCTGGAATTGACAATCATAGTACAATCATCTTCCGCAAATACCGTGATTAACTGGCCATTCACCACAAACCTCAACATCTGATGGAACGAAGATGGTATAGCGCCCGAAGTGTGAATCCAAGGTCATCTAAATAGAATGTTATAAACGCTTGAGAAATTCATAACCGGGCACATGACTTGGAATTGGGCGGGCCCAATTTCCAGCACTAAGTTCACTTCTCCCATTGATTCTCTTTTTGCACCGTCAAATCCTCTCACCACGGTGGCAGACAGCCGAAGTTTAGTTTCTTGAAATCCCAACTGAACCAAAGTATTCCATGGACAAATATTTAGAGCAGATCCATTATTTATCAGAACTCTCGACAATAACTTCCCATTATTAACGGACTGAGATATACAGTGCCTTGTTATGTCCAATCCCCTTAGAAGTTAAATCCTCATCAGAAAAAGAAATCTGGTTGGAAGTCAAAACATGTTCGACTATGTGAGTGAATTTGTTAATTGAAATATTTTTAGGCACCTGAGTCTCAGTTAACACCTTGAGCAGAGCCTCTCTATGAAGTTCTGAGGTTAAGAGCAGATTCAACATGGAAATTTGAGCGGGCATTTTATCCAATTGCTCGATCACTTTATACTCACTTTTCTTCAACATGCTAAAAAAATTGAATGCCTCTTCTTTAGTCACCATTGGTCTTGTTGGCACGGCATGTTCCTTTGCTTTTGATGGTTTGTTAACTATGGGTTCATTTATGATTCTTCCAGATCTAGTGATGGCAGCCACTTCTTCTCCTCCAATCAATAACGTAGGCTCACTATAATTCCATGGGACCTCTTGTAGATTAAGAACAGGAGCTTGTTCGGGCAATTCAAGTACTATAAGCTATGAAGGTTCACATTGAAAAGGTATCACATCTAGAATAAAAGGATCAGCATTTTCTTTGACTTCGTAGGCTTCTTCTTCCAGTATGAATGGTTCTCCAATGACCCCTATTATCTCCGTTTCATCCTTAATATATTGAGTAGGTTCCTCGATCTCCTCATCTTTGGTGATAGCTCCAACAGTATCCTTGTGTGTAGGAAGAGGATTTTTACTAACACTTGGTCCTTGTTCATCTCTCCTTCTTAGAACTATGTCTCCAGCCTCAATCATGTCTTGAAATTTGAGTTTAAATGCCCAACAATTGGCAGTTGAATGTCCAGGAGCTCTCGAATGATAAGCACAAAGGGATTGAGGATCATATCCAGCAGGAATCCCCTTAGGGTAATTTTTTGGAGGTATCGTACCAAATTTTCCTGTGGCTTTGAGTTGTTCATATAGTTGATCAATGGGATGACCTAGATTGGTGAAGGTTCTGTGATGCCCTCACTTCTCCCTAAGGCGAACCAAAGGGTATCCGGGAAACGCCTGCCCAACTCTCGCCAGGACTCAAGACAATTCCCATTCGAGATTAATACAATACTAGCCATCACGACAAGGTAAAGTAAGAAAGAGGAATCGCTTCCATAAATAACATTCAAATTTGCACCGCGAGTTCCACAATACATCAAGTTTCCAAAATATACAACTGCCAAAAGTCTGGTCTATTACATTTGAAACCCTAATGCCAAAAGTACACCCCAAGAGTTTCTTCGAGTTTCACTCCGAGTCTGTTCCTGTTAAGGAAAACAAATCTACAGGGTGAGCAATTGCTCGTGAGGCCAAGGAAACACACATGCAAGCACGTTGTTCAAGTAACAATCCCAATTGACAAGTAAAGCAATAATCTTCACGTAAATAACAATTCGACCTAGAAAAGTAAACAGAAACAATTCAAGGATATAGGAGCTCTCCGGAGCGATTTTCCATTTGCACGATCAAGAACCTCCACGAATTGACACTCCGTCAATCGGGTAGGCTATAGTTCATAGAACTTCACTTATCATGTCCCTGTTCACCGTTACATACCCCTGTACCGGGCCTGCCTTTCATTTATTTGAGGCGATACTACTCAAGTATGCCAAGCAAGACCTCTTGATAGGTCAACCTTATATTTTCTCATGGTTCACCAAGGAGCCCGACCAAGCCCATGCCGGCTCGAGTCCAAGGTTGGCCAGTGAAAATTAGGCGTCCCCCACTTAATATTTATGAGTCGAGGAGATTCACTCCAACGACGTATGCAGCCATAGCATACCTATTCATTTATTCAATCATTCCATACAATTCAATCCTTCATTACAATTCAATCATTCAATTCATTAAATACATTTCTTCCATTCATTCCATTTCAATCAATTCAATCACGATTCATTCATTTCAAATGAGAACGAGTGCAGTAAAGTACACACTCGACTCCATTTTCAAAATTTCCAATCATTAATGACAGTTATGCATGTATCAAGTTCGCATACACTTGACACTCACCAAATAATTCAATAAGTAAAGCACACTTGAGGGTTCAGGCATCCATCACGAGATCCTCTCGAAGGTCCTTTTGAGTGTCTGAGTAATTAATAATAACTATTACACACTATCGCTTAAAACTCCTAATTATTGAAGAAGATTGTACTAGTGTACAATCTAAGAAGATATCAGGAAAATGAGGCTTAATTACTCATAAATCGAGACTCAAAAGTGGGTTTAAATATACAAGGGAAAATCTGATTTTATCTTGAAATTGAGTGTAAAACGGTCAAGCAATCTCGAAGGAAAATAGAGAGTGCAAAGGACTCGATTTCCTTTAAGTTTGGAAATTTCAGATTTGACAAACAATCTTTGAAAAATCATAACTCACTCTCTGTAGGTCCAAAATTGAAAAACTTGGTACCGTTGGAAACTAATTCCAATGTACTAAAAATTCCTAGAAGACACTTTTCCATGATTCAAAATGGATGATGTTCAAAATCTGGCTCAAAATTGCTGTTTTCGAATACCAAGACAGTTTCGAGGTTGGTTTTTGGCCAACTTTGGAAATTCGGAAAAATTCACAGAATGTGAACTAGCCTCTGAAATTTGGAAATCAAATAGAGTTACAATCAAAGTTTAAAACACAATAAACAAAACAGGAATCAGAGTTTTGAGCGCCAAGATATAGCAGCTCGAAGTTGCTGAAAATTTTCACTGAACAAAGATTTTCCAGATTTGAAACTTGAACTTTGGGACTTTAGTTGGGCATTGAAATGGACTTGGAATGGCACCAAATTTGGTGGTATTACCCTACCATATAAGGGCTATTCCTCTGTCAAATGTCATATAAAAATTCGTACGGGAAATCAGTTAACAAAGCCACTAAAGTTCCAAGAATTTCCAAGGCAAATCTGCCTTGTACTTCCATTTTCCCTTTTCTAACTTTTGGGTCAATGAAATCATCTCAAACATGGTTCATTTATGAATACAAGGTCTAAGAAACATCCAAGATACTTTTGGTAGGTGGTCACCAACAAGAATTTCGAAATAACAAGTCCCAATTCAGATTAAGGCATTCAACTAGCCTAAAAGAGGGTTTTCCATCACTGAGACAGTTTCACAATTAGGCCACAACTCACCCAATTTAACTTGGAATTGAGCATGGTTGGTGGCATTGAAAACTAAATTCATAAGGCTACAATTTCACAGAAGAACATTTTAAAATTCTGTCCATAACTAACTCATATTCAAGCATCAAGTTGCAGCTCATAACAGATTTTTCAACACAGTTGAGAAACAGGGTAGGTGATTTTGAAAGGCTGGTACGGTTCACTCAAGTGGAATCAGGGGATGCATTTTATACCGTTGGAAAAATAAAAGTGTCTAGTTTCTAATGCTGCAAACGGCACTCAATTTTGACATCGGAGAAAAGAGTTATGGTCAATTCAAAATCACTGCCAGAACAACTCTAGACGCGTTTTCCAGTTGTAAAGAAATTTCGAAATTTCAACTTTTGGCCAACCAAATCAAGTGATTTTTGGTGAAAACTTTCCACACAACCTATACAACATATATTCATCAAAATCAAGTCAATTGGACCACAAAAAATTTGCACCAACAGGTGCGGCAAAGCAGGGGCAGAACCAGCACTGTTCTTCCTTTTGTTTCCTTTGAGTTTTCTTCCCACTTTTCAACTTATAATCACTAGTTTAACCATTGATTCAACATAAACAACACCTGTTGATATTGATCCCTATTTTTTGATGTTTACAAAATGAATGGATGATACTAATATTTCTTCAAGATATACTTTCAGTTATGAAGTTATTTGATTTCATGAACAAGTGCAATTGAAAGAAGACAAAGATTGCTGAAAGCTATCGGACGCTTGTGATGAGAGTACCGGACGTCCGATAATCATTGTACAACTTCAGACGCATGCTTCGGACGTCCGATAGGATCCTTCGAAGTCGACGAAACCATCGGACATTGAATATGTCTCGACCGGACGTCCGATAGAAACAAGATGATTTCTCAAATCTCTTTGCTTGCTGTCGGATGCACAAAGAGCTTGCACCGGACGTCTGATAGAATTGAAGAAAATTTCTCAAACTCACTGTCTGCTGTCGCATGCAAAAAAACAGGAGTACCGGATGTTCGATACTCCAACAACTAGTTGACTCTTCAGCTACTTTCTATCCGTTGGAAGCATTAATAAGGCACTTTCTTGATCCTATATAAATAGTGGTTGGTTAGATACATAAAACAACTTTTGCACACTAAAGATACAAAAGATATAGAGTGATTTTAGTGAGAAAATACTCTTCAAAGAAGATTTGTAGTCTTAGTGGTGTGAGGTTCATTGTAAGTTTTTTATTTGTGAGTGAATACTTCATGAGTGTAGCTCTGTGAGGGTTGTCCTGAGGGATAGTAAAACTTTCTGGCTTGACCGAGTGGTGTTCGGGGCAAGGAGAAGATGAACCTTGCTTTGTACACAAGAGTGATTGTAATTCATCAACTTGAAGAAGCTTATTTGAATTAATCTACAAGCTCAAGAGGAGTTGGGTAGTTAATTGGTTTGCAATTCTTTCCTTTCTATTTACTTATTGTTACGTTTGTGATCTGTACATTGTTTATTGTAAACACCAAATTTTTGAACTTTGTTTATTTAATTGATTTAAGTTTAGCTTTATGTGTTCAATTTTGGGTTTTTTAGTTTATTTATTTATTTTATTTTGTTTTGTTTTTGGGTCTCTTATTTTATTTTTTATTTTATTTCTTATCTACTGAATTTCAGGAAAATTAAAAAAAAAAGAAGAAAAGTAAAAAAAATGACAAGTGGAGGGGGCATGCATGGGACAAGTGTCCCTTTGGATACTATACAACAAAGCACCTAGGGATTAGGTGTTAGTGACACTTGTAGGCCCAAGATTTAAAGGAAAAAAAGGAAATGACAAAAAGGGAAATGAATGGCCGGCTGGGAGAGGAAAAAGGGCAGCAGAGGACCAAAGAAAAACCTGGGAATTTAGGGGGCAAAAGGGGAGAGAAAAAAGAGAAAAAGGGGAGCAGAGAGCGGCTAGGTTCTGAGGGTTGAGGAAAAAATGCAAGGGAGATCTGGAAGAGAGGGCTAGGGTTTTTGGCAAAAGAAAGACAGGGGAGATAGAGTGAGCGGAAGGGAGCAACGGACGAAAGGAAAAAAGAAAAATCAGGAGGAGAGAAACATCTGAAAAAGAGAGGGGCTGGGTAAGAGAATTAAGGGCAGCTTCGGCAAGAAAAACAGCGCAAAAGAAAACTGGGCAGAGTAAGGAAGAGCAAGAAAAGGGGGGAAAATCTGGAAAATAGAGGGGAGGTTTTCATCTAGAGGAGCGAAGGAAAGGAAAGAATAAGAAGCGAAGGGTTTCAGAGAAGACAGAGGTAGAGCTTCGGGTGGCGGCTGAGTGAAAGAAGGCAAGGAAGCCGCGGCGGCGGAGAAGAGTAGATGAGCAGAGCTGCGAAAAGCTTCAAAGCAAAGGAACAACCAAGCATCGTCTATCAGCAAGGAGTTGCTGTTGCCGCTGCTGCCACCGGAATTTGCCACCACCATCTCGCCGGAATCTACCACTGTCACCGACGACACTTCAATTAGAAAGGGAGAGCACTGTAAGCCATTTTCTTTCCCTACCCTTTCGACTGTCAGTTTTCTTGTTTCATTTTTTCAAGAGCGAACGCTGGAAATCCATACCCCAAAATTTGTCTTCGGTGAAATTCGTTTCTTGCAATTTTTCGGTGACTTGTTCATAATTGTTTGACTGCAACATTTTATGGGTTGATTGGACTGATTATCTTCCCTTCTGATTGTGAAAGCCCCACCTTCCCCTAAGGCGAACCAAAGGGGTTAGCGGACTGCCTGCCCAGCTCTCGCCAGGACTAACGGTTCAGTTTACGTCGATCTATTACGTTCCGGAACTTACCATTGCGCGCAAACAAGTCAAAATCACAAAATAAAAAAAATGAAAATCGAAGCCGAAATTTATCCAAACCACGGCCAAGCATATATATACATTGGAAATCAACATTTACAAGCCAAACGGCAAACCAAGATATTCGTCTAGTTCATACATGTACCAAAAGCCATTTACACACCAAACATTGGTGGAATCAAAACACTTAGGGTTTTTACCCTCAAGGAGCTATTCAAAAATACATGTACAAGAGCTCAACTTGTCATCCAACTATCACAATCTTTTCCAAAAGTTTCATTTTCCTGTAAGGAAAACAAATGACACGGAATGAGCTAAATCCCAGTGAGCAACTATCACATTAGCAACCAATAGCATATAGCATAACCGATCACTTAAAGTACACAAATAAGCAATGAAGCAAAACGGTAAAAGGATACGGTCGGCTCTCAAGAGCCCATGTCCACGCTTGCATTCTTGATCCAACCTCATTGACCCTCCGTCAATGTTAAAAGTACCAAACCGTAGACCTCACTTTACTTCCATTCCTTCCACCCAACATACCCCAACCGGGCTCGCACTCCATTCAGTCATTTTGGTAATACTCGAGTTTACCGGAACCGAGAGTCTCATTACTACAAGGTTCCTCAGTACAGTCCCCGTGGCATGACAATTTTCACGACCAAGCCCTCGCCGGCTCGATTCAATTGACTACCAAACGGGGTTGAGCTCAGTAATACAGTAAGGCCGTTGGACAATCGCCCAAACGACACCAATTCAGTTTCCATGAATGGAATTCAATGTACCATATAACCAGTGCAGTACTACAGTAATACGGTAAATAGCCATGAATGAAATCACAAGGGGTGAGGGCGGTCAAGTACACCCTCACCTCAATCACTTCCAATAACCAATTAAGCCTTTAAGGCATCAAATACACATAGAGCAAAGCCATATTATAACAAGTAAGTGAGTAGTATACTCACCAACCAAGTAAGTGGTATTTCATGCACCACGATCACCAAGCCGTCGTGCACTACCTTCACGCCCTAGAATCATGCAAACAAATGCAATGAGACTTGATAACGAGTCATATAGCCATGCCAATTACAACCCCAATAGGGTTTTATAAACATATACAAGCATGATAGCAAACCAGAAATTAAGAAAGGGCTTTAACTTAGGCCTTGATAAGAAAACCGGATTTGACCTCATAATGCGGTAATGGCACAACTCTCACTACAATTATCGGATGGGGGTGTAAGATCCACCATTTCGAAGCCAAGAAACAGAGCTACAACAATGTAGAAGGTCACTCAATCCAGTTCCTAACACAACTAGGTCAAATATGCAAAATACTATACCAGAATTCCCAAAACAGGTTTGCAAATCACACAAAACTGTAATTACTATAACTCAGTCTATACATGTCCAAATGCCGAAATTCCAAAGGAATATGTTAGCTAAGACATCCAGCTACATTTCATCAGAAGACACCAACTTCAAAATCCAAACCAATTCCAGTCAAAATAGCCAAATACCAACGCAGTTTTCGCATTCTGACCAAAGCAGAACAGCTACAGTAATTCCGACATAACTCACTCTACACTAATCTAAATGACCTGAAATTTTTCAAGCACCTCAAACACATCAATACCTACAACTTTCATGTTTTGAGCAAAGTCCAATTCGGCCTCTAACCCTATGATCTAAAACCAGACAGAATTAGGGGATTATGAACCCTAACTTTTCACAATTCACTTCAAATCCAAAATTGGTTGCATTTATCCACAATTCACACCTACTAGAGTCATTATAGTCCACTGCCAATCATCAAAGATGGCTACAACATCCATTTCATATTAAACCAGAAAATTCATCATAAAATTAAAAACTTCACCAAATCAAGCCAAACCAAGAAATAAATCATATAATCCACCACTTTAGCCACTTCTAAGCCAAACATAAGCATCATTAGATGTAGTAGGGTGTTCAAGCATCACTTACCAAGAAATCAAGAGAGATAGGGATTGTGGACACCTTAGCTCTTCAAATCAACTTCACTAATACACTTATTAGCACTAGAAGAAAGGTTTTTATGGAGTGAAATCTAGTCTAAGCTCTTGTTTGTGGAAGATTGAGTGAGATGGAAGCTTGAGAGTTGAAGAAATTCCTTCCTTCTTGAGCTAGGGAGATCCGGCCACCATGGAGAAGAAAATGGTGAATTTTGTGCATTTTTTTGATATTTAATCCTTTGGTCAAAAAAAGTCAAGAAAGTGAATAGTAATTCTTAAAGTCCAACCAATGAGAAGGTGACACTTGTCACCTCATTAAATGCATTCTTATCTTTCTTTTTCCCTCTCACATCAATCAATTCACACATTCTACTTATCTCTTAACACCCAATAAATTTTACACAGTATCCGAAACTTAACCTTATTGGCCGAATTTTTCCGAACTTTTCACACTAGTGGGTCCCACGTCCACTATTTACTCTTAATTTTCTAAAAACTCTCCAATACTAGAAAAATCATCTTAAAACTATAATTACGCATAAAATCTACCAGAAAATATTTCTAAGCCCGAAAATGCAAAAATATATGCAATTCAGGGGTAATAAACCCTAGGAAAAATATTAGGGTTTTACGGGTTCTCACACTCTCCCCCCCTTAAAAGAATTTCGTTCTCGAAATTTCTCACCTTAATTCCCGAAAAGGTTTGGATACTTCTTTCGCATTTCCTCTTCCACTTCCCAGGTAGCTTCCTCTACTCCGTGGTTTCTCCATAGCACTTTCACTAGTGGAATCCGCTTGTTTCTGAGCTCTTTGACTTTTCGATCGAGTACTTGGACCGGTTTCTCTTCGTAGGCCAGCGATTCATCTATTTCGATATCCTCCGGTTGCAATACATGGGATGGGTCAGGATGGTACTTCTTTAGCATCGAGACGTGAAATACATCGTGGATTCGAGATAGACTGGATGGCAGTTCCAATCGATACGCGACCGCTCCAACTCTCTGAAGGATCTTGTAGGGTCCGACGTACCGCGGTTGAAGCTTCTTTCCTTTACCCGTTGTAAGACTTCGTAAGGGTGTGATTTTGAGAAATACATGATCTCCAACTTCAAATTCCAAATCTTTTCTTCGGTTATCTGCGTAGCTCTTTTGTCGACTCTGAGCTGTTTGAAGTCGTTGCCGTATCAACTTGACCTTCTCGTGAGCCTCTTCCATCCATGGAATAGTTGCCGGGTCTAGTGCTTTCTTTTCACCAACTTCATCCCAGTAAATCGGTGAGCGGCATTTGCTTCACCAACTTCATCCCAGTAAATCGGTGAGCGGCATTTGCGTCCGTAGAGAGTTTCGTACGGAGCCATTTGAATCGACGAATGGAAACTATTGTTGTACGCAAACTCTACCAAGATCATGTGCTGACCCCAGTTGCCTCCGAAGTCCAGAATGCACGTTCGTAGCATGTCCTCGAGAGTTTGAATAGTCCGTTCTGACTGGCCATCCGTTTGAATAGTTCGTTCTGACTGGCCATCCGTCTGAGGGTTTCTTGGAACTTCTGCCAAAATCGTGATACAAACCGTGGATCCCGATCGAAAACGATGCTCACAGGAACACCGTGTAGTCTTACAACCTCATCCATGTACAGTCGAGCCAACTTGTCCATTGAATACTTCATGTTCACCGGCAAGAAATGGGCCGACTTGGTTAATCGATCAACGATCACCCAAACGGCATCGTGTCCTCTTTGCGTCCTCGGTAAACCTAAAACGAAGTCCATGGTGATGTTTTCCCACTTCCACTCGGGTATCTCCGAGGGTTGTAACAGACCCGATGGTTTTTGATGCTCTGCCTTCACTTGCTGGCAAATGAGACATTTCTGCACGTACTGAGCGACTTCCTTCTTCATGTTGTCCCACCAATAGGTTCCTTTTAGATCTTGATACATCTTGCTGCTGCCCGGATGGATTGTATACTTGGACCGATGAGCTTCCTCCAGAATCTCCATTTTCAACGACTCCACCTTCGGTACCACTATTCGGTTTCGATATTTTAAAATACCCTCAGGACTCAAATTAAAGTCCGTAGTTTCTCCCTTATCCACTTTCTCTCTCCATTTCTGTACCATCAAATCTTCTTTTTGTGCCTCTTTAATACGTTCCAGTAAAGTGGAGGTCACCCTTACATTGCTAAATATCACCTTATGACTCCCAAAACAGGGTTTCCACTCACACACGGATTCTAGCAAATCCCACTCCTTAATCATTAGTCCTGCTACTTGCACCTTACGACTCAAGGCATCTGCTACCACATTTGCCTTTCCCGGATGGTAATTGATCGTACAGTCGTAATCTTCCAGGAATTCCGTCCACCTTCGTTGCCTCATGTTCAGTTCCTTCTGGGAGAAAAGGTATCTAAGACTTTTGTGATCCGAATACACTTCGAAGGTCACTCCATATAGGTAATGCCTCCACTTTTTCAGAGCAAACACAACTGCGGCTAATTCTAGATCGTGAGTCGGGTAGTTCTGCTCGTGAAGCTTCAATTTCCTAGAGGCGAAAACAATCACATTCCGGTTCTGCATCAAAACGCATCCCAATCCCTCTCGCGACGCGTCCGCATATACTGCAAACCCGTCCATTCCATTTGGCAAGACCAGTACCGGAGCCATGGTCAGTCTTCTCTTTAATTCCCGAAAACTTGTTTCGCATCGGCCGTTCCAGATAAACTGGCCATGCTTCTTTGTCAAGTCAGTTAGAGGTCCTGCCAGTTTGGAAAAATCCTTAATAAACCTTCGGTAGTACCCAGCTAGCCCTAGAAAGCTACGAATTTCCGTGGGGTTTTCTGGCCTCTTCCAATTTGTCACGGCCTCAACCTTCGCCGGGTCCACCGAAATACCTTCGTGGGAGATCACATGACCCAAAAATGCTACCTTCTCCAACCAGAACTCGCATTTGCTAAACTTGGCATACAGTTGATGTTCCCTCAATGTCTGCAACACCACTCTCAAATGCTCCTCATGCTCCTCGCGTGTCTTAGAGTAGACCAAAATGTCATCAATGAACACCACGACAAATCGATCTAGATAGGGTTTAAAAACCCTATGCATTAGGTCCATAAAGGCGGCGGGAGCATTAGTCAGTCCAAAGGGCATAACGGCGAACTCGTAGTGCCCGTATCTCGAGTTGAAGGCAGTTTTTGGAATGTCCTCCTTCCTTATTAACAACTGGTAGTATCCCTGTCGGAGGTCCAACTTGGAGAAGACCACTGCTCCTTGCAGCTGGTCAAACAACTCGTCGATGTGGGGCAGTGGATACTTATTCTTGATCGTAACGTTATTCAGCCCCCTATAGTCAATACACATCCTCAACGTTCCATCCTTTTTCTTCACAAATAGAACATGAGCTCCCCAAGGAGACTCACTCTCGTGAATGAAACCTCGCTCCAACAGATCTTGCAATTGCAACTTAAGCTCCTTAAGTTCCACAGGCGCCATTCGGTAAGGGGTTTTTGAGATAGGTGCGGTTCCAGGTAAAAGATCTATTCGGAATTCTATCTCCCTTTCCGGAGGTAAGGCTACTAACTCATCAGGAAATACATCCGGAAATTCCCTCACTATAGCCACGTCTTCTACTTTTAACTTATCCGTAGGGGTATTAATTAAGAAAGCCAAAAATCCTTGCGCCCCTCTACTTATCAGTTTCCTAGCTCGAATGCCCGAAATGAGAGCAGATGAGGCTAACCTACCCCTTATATCCAACCTTAAGGTTGCCTCGCCAGGAATGCGAAATTCTACTATTTTCGTTTTGCAATCCAATTAGGCGTTATACTTGGCTAACCAGTCCATACCCAGAATCACATCGTACCCCTGAATGGACAAGCTAATCAGGTCCCCTAAAAACCTCCTTTCACCAACCCATACATCGCAATCCTTATAAACCATACTAGTCACCAAGCGTTGATTCCCCGTAGGTGTACTAACTTCTAGGTCAAAGGGTAAACTAGCAGGTTTTATATCAATGCCACACATGAAATCAGGGTTAACAAACGAATGAGTGGCACCAGAATCAATTAAAACTTTGGCAAAGCGGTGGAAAATAGGGATCGTACCTTCCACCACCTCGGAAGACTCTGGGACCTGATAGGGCTCTAAGGAGTATACCCTAGCTGGCACCTTAGGTTTGGATCCGTCTCCCTTGGCTGGTCCAGTATTGGTCCTCGGCGGTAGTTGACTCCCCTTTCCGTCTTGTTTTAGGACCGGACAAGTAGCTAGTTGATGGTCCGCACTTCCACACCGCAGACATTTCCCCTGTTTCCTCCAGCAGTTGTCTTCGGTGTGGTTCAGCTTCCCACAGTGCCTACAGGGACCTCGAGGTGCCGAAGCCGAGCCACTCTGAGCGTTTCCTCTTTGTCCTCGCCCAGTTTGACCACCCCTAAATGGAGTCCCTCTGCCTGAACCCGGTTGTCGCCCACCACCCGTTCCTCGTCCAAATTTCGAGGGAGTGCTCTTCTCACCTTGTCCAGACATACTCCCAGGAAAACCACGCTTCTTAGCTTAGAAGTTTCGAACCTGCAGCCGTGCACTTTCCACCCGTTGGGCTTTTTCCATTGCCTCGCTAAACATAATGATTTGAGCCGCCGCAAGGTCTTTCTGGATCTCAACATTCAAACCCTGAATAAAGCGCCTAATTCGTCTTTGCTCAGTCATGATTAGCTCAGGCGCGAATTTGGACAGGCGGGTAAATTGACTCTCGTACTCCGCCACAGTCTGAGCCCCTTGCCGGAGCCGGATAAACTCGTCCTCCTTCCTCTCCTGAACTAGAGGAAGGAAAAACTTGGCATTAAATTCTCGGATGAAGTTCACCCAAGTCCTCGGTGTCAGCTCCCGCTCCCATTTCTATCTAATTACGTTCCACCAGGAACGGGCCGCTCCCTCAAGCTGGAACACGGCAAATGTGACCTGCCGTTCGTCCGGGTAGTGTAGGGCCGCGAATATATCAACCATTTTCTCAAGCCATTTCTCAGCCACATCAGGGTCAGGTCCCCCAACAAACTTCGGCGGGGAAAACTTTTGAAAACGTTCGAGAGCTCTATCCTCGCTCTCGACGTGGTTACCAGGGTTCCCGGGGTTAGGGTTTGGGTTTTGGCCCTGTTGTTGCACTACTTGTGCGAGTAAGTTGGTCATTTGCTGCATAGCGGCAGCTATTTGTACATTCGGATCTAATTACGGTCCAGGATTGGGTCCAGTTGAGGTTTCCCCAGTTTCCCTAACCAGTGTGGGTTGTCTAGTTCCGCGCCCACGTCCCCGGCCACTCCGTGTACCTTCCATGAGTTCACTCGGTCTAGGCAGAAGTACTAAACCAAAGCGGTATTAAAGCATGTAAGTAATACGCAAAACTTTCACATTAACACACATTCATACATTGCAAACATAAGCACAAACACCCATATATACAAGTCAAACACATATATACAATCAGTCAGTCAAGTACGGCCAAGGCACGTACTAACACAAACGATTCCCCCCTGAGGATAGGCCTATCAAAAGATATTTACACGTAGCTAACTATACATCCAAAACGGTTAGCTAAGGCTCTATCCCTATCCCTATGTACATACAAAAGCCACCACTATCCAAAAGATACCTAATAGTCTTGGCCTAGTCAGTCGCCGGGGTCTGGGATCCAGGCGACGGGGTAGACTCCTCCCCCGCCTCGGCCCCAGCATACGAGGCCTCATCACTAGACTCCTCGAGTCCGTCGTCGCATAGGTTAAGGATCGCCTCAGTACGACCCCTGACCTTGCGAGCTCTCTTAGTCTCGCGCTCACGTGCATCTCTCAGTTGATCACATAGGTCATCGACTCGATCCTCGGCCTCACGCACGTCATACTCTAGCTCCATGATACGTGCGGCTTGCTTCTCATTGGTTGCCCTAGCCTGAGTCACCTCAGCTTCCAATGTAGCAACCGCAGCTTCCAGCTTAGTATTATCCTTAGCAAACTCCTCACGTTCCTTTGCCACCGCCAACACTAGAGCGTTTGGATAGGCATAGTTGCTACGACACTCGCACTGTCGAACGCGGCTGGCCGGGCTCCAACGCACCACGGCCCCCTTCTGCCTAAGTTGATACTTAATTGGCGGCAGCGTACTACGAGGACGATCTCCTGTCGGACGGTCACTCGGGTCACCACTCGCATCCATCCTATAGCAAAGGAAGAAATAATATGATTACACTTAATAGGCATAAACAATAGAATCCTCAAGTCAAGCATTCCTATAACACCCAGGCTAATTCAAACCTAGGCTCTGATACCACCTGTGACAGCCCCACCTTCCCCTAAGGCGAACCAAAGGGGTTAGCGGACTGCCTGCCCAGCTCTCGCCAGGACTAACGGTTCAGTTTACGTCGATCTATTACGTTCCGGAACTTACCATTGCGCGCAAACAAGTCAAAATCACAAAATAAAAAAAATGAAAATCGAAGCCGAAATTTATCCAAACCACGGCCAAGCATATATATACATTGGAAATCAACATTTACAAGCCAAACGGCAAACCAAGATATTCGTCTAGTTCATACATGTACCAAAAGCCATTTACACACCAAACATTGGTGGAATCAAAACACTTAGGGTTTTTACCCTCAAGGAGCTATTCAAAAATACATGTACAAGAGCTCAACTTGTCATCCAACTATCACAATCTTTTCCAAAAGTTTCATTTTCCTGTAAGGAAAACAAATGACACGGAATGAGCTAAAGCCCAGTGAGCAACTATCACATTAGCAACCAATAGCATATAGCATAACCGATCACTTAAAGTACACAAATAAGCAATGAAGCAAAACGGTAAAAGGATACGGTCGGCTCTCAAGAGCCCATGTCCACGCTTGCATTCTTGATCCAACCTCATTGACCCTCCGTCAATGTTAAAAGTACCAAACCGTAGACCTCACTTTACTTCCATTCCTTCCACCCAACATACCACAACCGGGCCCGCACTCCATTCAGTCATTTTGGTAATACTCGAGTTTACCGGAACCGAGAGTCTCATTACTACAAGGTTCCTCAGTGTGACGACCCCACCTCCCCCTAAGGCGTACCAAAGGGTTCGGCGGATCGCCTGCCCAGCTCTCGCCAGGACTCACTCACTATGGAACTCGCATCATGTATATACATCCATAGACAATAGATGCTCAAGTAAAAGATAAGAAACTTCTACACACCAGAAGTCTTCAAAGTTTTTACCATTCAAGTACAACCATCGAATATACCAGGGTTCTCATTCCTCATACAACCAGCCCGTGCCAAGCACTAGGGCGAGAACCATTACAAGGCCAAAGAACTAGATCAACTAGACTATACCGAACGCTCGTCCTTGCTCGCCTTCCCCTGCTAAGGAAAACAATTGACGTGGTATGAGCTAAAAAGCCCAGTGAGGTTCTATATATATAAACAAGTAATTAAACAAGGAACAGTAGTCATGTAATAACAATTAATCCAGAAAACATGTCCAATATAAAGCAATGATAATGCATTCATTAAAAGGATACGGGCTCCCAAGGAGCTCTTTGTTCGTTCGTTCGTTCCCTTGACATTTCCCCTTATTCCTCCAATTATTTGAAAATTTCCTTTTTGAGAAGTAAAACCCTCGTGCCTGCGTTCGTTCATTCATCCCTTTCCGGACGTTGGCCGGACTCCACCCATCCGGACGTTGGCCGGACTCCACCTACCCGGACATGGCCGGTCTACAAGGTAATACTCGAGTATACCAAATTCACCCAGGTTCCTAATCGCTCGACCGAGTCCGCTTCTGGCTCGAGACGACCGGTAACAAGGGCAAGGGCCCAGTTCAGCCAAAAGGCTTACATTCATGCGCAACTAGTATTTCAACATTTAATCACCGAAAATTTCATATTTATTTAGGTCGAGTGCGATAAAGTACACACTCACCTAGCAAAAGTTCATTTTAAAAATCATAGAAAACAAGTAACATGTAATCAAATAGTCACAAATAACCACATAGATCCAACAATCCACATAGTCATAGGAACAAAACGTATATAGAACACTCACCTATTTACGCACAACAACGTGCAAAATATCCTTCCGGATATTATCTTTAGTCACCGAGAAAACCTAAGATTAAATGAAAAGAATATTACCACTCATTTGTCACAACCAATTAGGTGCAATCAAAGAGACTCGTCGCATGATGAGTAGAACGTATAAAAAGACTTTAAAGTGGAACGTGGACATTTGGACTCGTGGATAAAAATAACTAGGGTTTCATAGACCACACATAAAACCAACTCAAAAGGGTTATAAAATTTTCTAATGGAAACACTTGAACTAAAGACAAATCAAAATCCAACTAGATAGACTAGGAAATACCATTTTCGGAATCGTTTATGTGGTTGAAACTTATCTTATATTCAAGTAGATATTATAGACTAATTGTCTTAATGAAATTCATGAAAAAGAGAGGACAAAATACTCAAGAAAATCCTAAACTACTCCTCTTTATTTGGTAAGAGTAAGTAAACATTTGGAGTTTCCAATTGAAGAAGGATCATGTTTTTAAGATGGAAAAACGGTCATAGTATTTTACAAGTTCAAATAAACCTTAGCTTTCGGGCGAAAATTTGGGCAGCATGCCCTTTGTGTTTACCTAATTTTCCAGCCATTTTGGCTTCATTATTTTTCCTCAACCACAACCCAACATCACACATAAGCAATTCAAGTCAAGAGCCGTTCCATAGGCTCACAATATCATAAGAATAAGAAATACAGAAATAACAAGTGCAGAAATTCAATTTAGCAAAAGACAGATTTGACGTATGAAAGCGGAAATAACTTATCCGAGGCTATGCTTATCGGATTAAGACGCAACTTATGCCGTTTCGAAGCTAAGACACAGGGCTACAATGTTCATGAAGGTCACTTAGTCCAGTTTCTAATGTAACTTGGTCAAATTCTCAAATTACTAAACCAGAAATCAATTCATCGGCTGTTTAAATGCATTACACTGTAATGGACATATCTCAGAGTACACAAGTCCGAATCAGGTTTTCTTAGAGGCATTTGAAAGATAATTCAGAATACTACAACTTTCATGTTTTGGCAAAAAGCTAAATCAGAATGAATACTAGTCAAAAAACGTGATAAACTGGACTTAACTGATGAAACGGACTGCTGGGAAATTTTTAAAACAGTGAGGGTATTTTGGACTTTTCACATCCTACGTTGCTCCGATTGAGCTGAAATTTTATAGGCACCTATAAAACACCATTCTCTACAACTTTCCTTCTTTGACCTAAGGCCAATTCGGCCTCTACGATAAGGCTACAAAACCGGACAGAAGTGAAACATGAAATTCCAGAAATCTGGAAATTTTGGTTTTCAATTGAACTTTCTTCAATTCCTTGTTCCAATCACTACCAAAACACCTTATAAAACCTTAATTGCAACATATAAGCATCATACAACCATTTAGGCAGAATTTTCACAAGCCCTAGTTCATCAAATAAATTGGGGAAAACCTCTAAGACATGCTAATCATCCATGATTTCACCATAAAATCAAATTACTAAGCTTAATTCAACAAAATTGAAAGTAAAACTTAGAGAGTTCATCTTCCTTACCTTGATTTGAGTTCACCAAGTGTAGCCCAAGCTTTCTCTTTCCAAAAATTTCACCACCAATCACTAACTAATCACTCAAGGGTAAGTTTAATCGGTTTAGTTCTTTAGTTTTCTCACTTTGGTTGCTAGAAATCAAGAAGAAATGAAGAAGTTCCTCCCTTGTTCTTCCTCTCTCTCTCTCTCGGCCCTTAGCAGAAATAATGAAGGAAGATGAAGCTTGGTTTGTCTTATATGGAAGTAAGAGGATTAAGGGTAATTGTGTCCACAATTTTTGGCCAACACTTGGCCTAATCTTGTCCACAAGAATTTTCTCTCTCTTGCCTTGCCTTTGAGCCACACATTCGGTCAAGCTATCATCATGAGGGGGAAGATATTTTGCTCAATTAATAATGAGCTTATACAATAAGAAAGTGATGGTCAAGTGGTGCGTTCAAACGGTAGTGCGCGGGACCCGCCGGTTCGCGCCGTTTTTCTTAAAACTCACGTACTAGGGTTTTTACTTTCCATTCACTAACCTTATCTCATGGCTACTACTCACATATTATTTCTCATTTAAAAGTCACTTTTAATCATCAAATTGATCCTCGGTCAGTACCGAAAATTCATCCGGCGGAAAAATCGAAAAACCCTAATTTTGCTCAAGTCATGAAACCGAAGCGGAAAACCCTATTTTCTAGGTTCATCTGCACTTATAGTTGAACAATTAGATAGTAGAGCTTTAATAAATAATAATTTTCAAATAAAAGGCATTTTTGAGGAAAAATGTAGAAAATTTGCGGGTCCTCACACTCAGTACAGTCCCCGTGGCATGACAATTTTCACGACCAAGCCCTCGCCGGCTCGATCCAATTGACCACCAAACGGGGTTGAGCTCAGTAATACAGTAAGGCCGTTGGACAATCGCCCAAACGACACCAATTCAGTTTCCATGAATGGAATTCAATGTACCATATAACCAGTGCAGTACTACAGTAATACGGTAAATAGCCATGAATGAAATCACAAGGGGTGAGGGCGGTCAAGTACACCCTCACCTCAATCACTTCCAATAACAAATTAAGCCTTCAAGGCATCAAATACACATAGAGCAAAGCCATATTATAACAAGTAAGTGAGTAGTATACTCACCAACCAAGTAAGTGGTATTTCATGCACCACGATCACCAAGCCGTCGTGCACTACCTTCACGCCCTAGAATCATGCAAACAAATGCAATGAGACTCGATAACGAGTCATATAGCCATGCCAATTACAACCCCAATAGGGTTTTATAAACATAGACAAGCATGATAGCAAACCAGAAATTAAGAAAGGGCTTTAACTTAGGCCTTGATAAGAAAACCGGATTTGACCTCATAATGCGGTAATGGCACAACTCTCACTACAATTATCGGATGGGGGTGTAAGATCCACCATTTCGAAGCCAAGAAACAGAGCTACAACAATGTAGAAGGTCACTCAATCCAGTTCCTAACACAACTAGGTCAAATATGCAAAATACTATACCAGAATTCCCAAAACAGGTTTGCAAATCACACAAAACTGTAATTACTATAACTCAGTCTATACAAGTCCAAATGCCGAAATTCCAAAGGAATATGTTAGCTAAGACATCCAGCTACATTTCATCAGAAGACACCAACTTCAAAATCCAAACCAATTCCAGTCAAAATAGCCAAATACCAACGCAGTTTTCGCATTCTGACCAAAGCAGAACAGCTACAGTAATTCCGACATAACTCACTCTACACTAATCCAAATGACCTGAAATTTTTCAAGCACCTCAAACACATCAATACCTACAACTTTCATGTTTTGAGCAAAGTCCAATTCGGCCTCTAACCCTATGATCTAAAACCGGACAGAATTAGGGGATTATGAACCCTAACTTTTCACAATTCACTTCAAATCCAAAATTGGTTGCATTTATCCACAATTCACACCTACTAGAGTCATTATAGTCCATTGCCAATCATCAAAGATGGCTACAACATCCATTTCATATTAAACCAGAAAATTCATCATAAAATTAAAAACTTCACCAAATCAAGCCAAACCAAGAAATAAATCATATAATCCACCACTTTAGCCACTTCTAAGCCAAACATAAGCATCATTAGATGTAGTAGGGTGTTCAAGCATCACTTACCAAGAAATCAAGAGAGATAGGGATTGTGGACACCTTAGCTCTTCAAATCAACTTCACTAATACACTTATTAGCACTAGAAGAAAGGTTTTTATGGAGTGAAATCTAGTCTAAGCTCTTGTTTGTGGAAGATTGAGTGAGATGGAAGCTTGAGAGTTGAAGAAATTCCTTCCTTCTTGAGCTAGGGAGATCCGGCCACCATGGAGAAGAAAATGGTGAATTTTGTGCATTTTTTTGATATTTAATCCTTTGGTCAAAAAAAGTCAAGAAAGTGAATAGTAATTCTTAAAGTCCAACCAATGAGAAGGTGACACTTGTCACCTCATTAAATGCATTCTTATCTTTCTTTTTCCCTCTCACTTCAATCACTTCACACATTCTACTTATCTCTTAACACCCGATAAATTTTACACAGTATCCGAAACTTAACCTTATTGGCCGAATTTTTCCGAACTTTTCACACTAGTGGGTCCCACGTCCACTATTTACTCTTAATTTTCTAAAAACTCTCCAATACTAGAAAAATCATCTTAAAACTATAATTACGCATAAAATCTACCAGAAAATATTTCTAAACCCGAAAATGCAAAAATATATGCAATTCAGGGGTAATAAACCCTAGGAAAAATATTAGGGTTTTACGGGTTCTCACACTGATAACTTTTTTTGGTCGATTATAGTTTCAATTGAATAGAGAATCAGTGATCTTTTCTTATGCTCATTTGTTGTTTGATAAAATACTTGTTTGAAAGGTCTACCTAGAGACAATTTGCCTGCGTGTTTACGTCTAAAGAAAACAGAGTTTTGGAAAGGTTCTGATGTGCCTATTTCTTACATCTTTTCTGATTAATCTCCCCTTTACATGAATTCAAATTAATGTCATGATATTACATGAAAAGGAGCTTGTGCAATTTTCATTTTTGTTGATTGAGAGTACCAGTTGAACATTCTGATGTTCTTCATCTACAAAGAAAGATAGAAATGGCAGATTGATGTCTATGCTATTGGGAAAGAAGACCGTTGGTCTAAAATGTCAATTTCAGCCCCTATGTTTTTGCTTTGTTTTGCAATTTACCCGAGGGTTCCCGAACTTCATAATGTTACCCCCCAAACTGCTATAATTCATTCAATTGGGTCCCTGCCACAATTGCAAATTGAACCTTGAACTTTATCATTCCTTCAATTTTTGCCTCAAAAGTTCTGGAAATTGTGATTAGGCCCTAAAAAACTTTCTGATATTTGCAATTTAGTCCTTGGTTGCTTTAATTTTGTAACTTCCTTGTTTGTTTACTTTAATTAACCACCATGCTTTGTTTAAATTGCACTTAATTCATAATTTCAAGGGCTGTATAACCAAGTGAGTTTGTGTTTGCATATTTTCTTTAATTTTCCCAAATAAATTGGTACCTTGACCTTTTCTTTTATTTTGGAGGATAAATAAATGATTTCACTCCATTAGGGCTCCAAATCAAGGGAGGTACACCCTATCCTTTATTTCTCACTTTATTTGACCCTACTTGCCCTACGTGATTTATGTGCTTAATTGCATGCCTTTTGAATGTTTTTATTTTATTTATTTGTTTTAGTTTTGTATATTTATTTTTTAATTTTGATAATTCAAAAGGCACTTGAATGCCAAAGTTATAATAGTTAGGGATTTAATTATTTTATTTTATTTTATTTTATCCTTTTCCCCTTAGATTGTAGTAGGGCCTCCCCAAGTGTAATAGTTAGGGGTCATTTGCTTCATTTTGCTTTGTGTGTGGTTTGCATGCCTATGTGCTATGTGTTACCATTTTTCCTAAGCTTCTGCATCTAGATGAGCATGCCTATGGGTTATGTGAAAATATGTGCCTTGCATGTCTACTTGTTTTTAGTACTATATTTGATTATGTGGATGGAATTCACGTTACCGTGGCTAGTCCAATGCTAGTCATGATCTTCCCCTCGACCCCTCACAAGTCCAATATTTGTGAGAGAGCGTTAGTAAAGGGCTAGACCAATGCTAGACCCAATAGGGTCGTCCCCCTTTCCGCTAGTGTCATATCTGCATGCTTCACTACAATTTCATTTTCATTTTAGTATTTCTCATTTCTGCATGGTCCCCTAACCTTTCCCTTGCACATTTAGGGCTACATTCTCATTTTTAGGCTAGCTCATTTGCTTGCATAGGTTAGGGAGTCACCCTTTTGGTAAGGGGAATGGACGAGTATGGCTACATATAGCCTTAACACGCTTATTCTTTTTCTAACCAAAAGTCACAATTTAGGGTCTCCCCGTACCCATCTTGCTTGCATTCCTCTAGGGTTCATGCATTTCATTTATCCGCTATCACTTTGCACTCTCACTTCATATTCTATCCCTTTTTCCACATTTTCACTTCACACAACTCTTATTTTGCACATTTTCACTCTACCACTCGCACTTTATATACTATCACTTGCACACATGCACTTCATACTATCACTTTACCCACCTTACTTTGCACATCCATTTGCACACTCCCATTTTACACACTATTATCTTGTATTATTGTTTTTCACTTCACACAAGCTCATGTTTTCACACTGCATACATTCATTCCACTCATTCTTACGTCATTAGCATTATTCGTGCCCTCTTGGAGGGCTTATCCTTGCCTATCACAACTCATGTGATTTAGTCCGATCGAGCCTCTAAGAGATATTTGCCCCCTTTCGATTCATCATTAGGTCTAGGGTTTGTATCCATATAGTATATCCAAATGTGATAAATTTTTAGGTTAAATTAAGAACATCTTTGACTAAATCACGCAACTAGCCTTGGCTAGGTTGAAAGGGTGCCTTGGATTTTTCATCCTTGCCTTCCCTTTCTTCAAATGTGATTCCCAAATCTTTTTCTTTGATTTTCATAGACTTGGAGTCGTTTAAAAAGGGTTTTCTACTTTTTCTTTAAAAATTCATTTTTAGGTGATTTGGTACACCTTAACTCTATACCAAGTGGGGACTCCGATTTTTTATTCAAAAACCCTTTTTAAACTATTATTGTGGGTCAAAATCGTCGCATTTTCAAGTCCCATTTAGACCCATGTTCTTCATTTTCTTTTTAAATCAAAAATTAATTTTTCAATCAAAAATTGAATCAAAAGCCATTTTTTTTAAACTCGTATTTTATTTTTCTTATTAAAAAATGGGGCGCGACAGTTGGCGACTCCACTGGGGACATAGAGAGTTCGAGCAAATTTGATTTTGCTAATCTTTTTCTTCTTTTAACCTTTTCATATATCGCATTTGAATGTTTAGGATTGCATTTTTTCTTTTTTAGGATTTTTGCATTTTGCGCGTATCAACTCACTCCCTCTCCCATTTCCGTACGCTTGATTTGATGGATGGATGGTTTATTTATGTAATCCCATGCTTTGCATTGCATTTGGGTGGGGGGATATTTCCCTAGAGCCTCGCGTTGGTTTTCGATCCCTCCCCTCCAAACGAGCACTAGCATACGTGCATACGCTTTATTTTTTATCCCTCATTTATTTTTTTTTCTTTTAGTGGCTTGTCAAGCCACTCCTCCTTATTAGGATTAGGCGACCCACTTGGATATGTGACCGCGACATGATGTGTGCATAGCATGATCCGAGGGGTCACTCAATCTTCCATTTTAAGCTTTGGGTTGATAGCCTTTAGCTTTTAATCGAAGGTTGAGAGTTTTTGATAGATTCACTCAAACACGTAGCAGTGACATGATGTGTGCGTAGCAGTGTTTGGGGAATCGCTCGAGTCACCGACAAGGAACCTTGGGAGTGATGACCTTTGGTTTCCAAATTTGAAGGCTCGGGGACCTTAAAACCTATCGAGTCTAGATGCATTAGTGAGCCAATACCTCATGCATCCATGATAGTTTACCTAATATAGAGTCTGCCTCACCTTATTAGAGACACTATCCATGAGGGGAGGGATCCAACCTGTAACAGCCCCACCTTCCCCTAAGGCGAACCAAAGGGGTTAGCGGACTGCCTGCCCAGCTCTCGCCAGGACTAACGAATCAGTTTACGTCGATCTAATACGTTCCGGATGTGACGCCCCGAAAGAATGAGTACGCGGACCCGAAATTTTTTTAAGTTTCTAGGGTTTGTTTTATTGATCGCCCGCCTTTTCGACATTCTCTTTATTAGAAAATTTTCCAGATAATTTTTATGAGTAAATATAGTTTTAAAATGATTTTTCTAGTATCGGTTAGTTTTTGAGAAATTAAGAGCGTATATGGACGTGGGACCCGCTAGTGTGACATAATTTTGGTGACTAAGTGAATTGTGTGCTAAGTGTTATTATTTTACAAGGTGCTAGGAAATGATTAGAGGGTGGTTATATGATGTAACCATTGGAAGCCAAAGGATTAAAGAAAATACTAGAAGGGACAAGTGTAACAAACCCATTGCAAGTTGGACCTTTGACTAAGACCATGATTTCTTCTTCTTATCTTGACCAAACCTTTTGTTTTCATCATTTCTTCTTCTTGTAAGCATGATGGACGAAATTTTGAGAGAAAGAGAGAGAATATCCAGCATCTTGCACCTCAATTTCTTCCTCCAATCTTGAGTTCTAACCGATTAAATTGCAAATCACTCCATAAAACTTGCTAGCTAAGGAAGATTGAAGCTATTGGTGGAGTTGTTTTGGAAGAAAAATCCCTAAGCCATCACCTTTCTTGACATTTCAAGGTATCATGTCTAACCATCCTTTCTTTGATCTTGATTTTGTTAAATTAATGACTTGTGATGGCTAATGAGATGTTTTAGTGGAAGATTAGCACTTGAATGCAAAAATTTCCAGATTAGGGTTTTCAATTTCCCCAATTCTGCCTGACACTGTTCATCATAGTTAGAGGCCGAATTGGCCTTAGCACAAAACATGAAAGTTGTAGAGAATGAGGTTTTATAGTTGCCTACAAAATTTCAACTCAATCCAAGTTCGGTAGCCTGTGAAAAGACCAAAATACCCCTGCTACCCTGTTTCTGTTCGAACCTGGAAATCAGCTTTGGTAATTGGTTAGTTTGACTGGGAATACTACTGATTTAGTTATTGATGTCTTCTTAAGAATTCTAGCCCTATATCTTAGCTTTCAAATGGATTTGGAATTACCTGAATTGGAGTTGTGTGTGCTGAGATATGAGTGAATAAAGCAGGACTGCTAGTTGATTTCCGTAGTGAATTTCGAACTGGAAAATCTGGAGTTGTTTTGGAAAGTTTGACCTAGTTAGGGTGAGAACTGGACTGAGTGGTCTTCATGAAAGTTGTAGGGAATGATATTTTAGAGGTGCCTACAATATTTCAAGTCAATCGGAGTAGCATAGCTTGAGAAAAGACGGAATTACCCTTGCTGCCCTGGTTTTACCCGAATTTGGGAATTGCTTCTGTAATTGGTTGTTTTGGTTAGGATTGCTTCCGAATTAGTTGTTGAGGCCTTCTGATGCAATTTAGCCCTGTTTCTTAGCTTTCAGCTGGTTTTGGAATTTCTGGATTTGGACTTGGAGAGCCTGAGTTATGACGTTTCCGCTAGAATGCGTTCTGTGAATCTGTTTTTGTGATTTTGATGTTGTATCTTGCATTTTTGACCTGGTTACACTCGAAACTGGGTTGAGTGACCTTCTTCAATATTGAAGCCCTATCTCTTAGCTTCGAAACAGTGTATCTTACACCTTCATCCGATAATCGTAGTGCCTTTGGTACCATTACCGCAAAATGACGTCAAAACCTGTTTTTCTGGTTTTGAGCTTAACTTTCATTTCCGGACTTTTTCCTAGCTTGACTTGTACTAGTACTACTTGGTGTCGCGCCCCATTTTTTTATGAAATGAATAAATGGTTTGAAAAAATGTATTTTTTGATTGGAAAATGAATTGAGATTTAAAAGAAAAATGGGTCTAAATGGGGTTTTGAGAATGCGACGATTTGACCCAAAATGTAGTTTAAAAAGGGTTTTTGAAACAATTGGAGTCGCCACTTGGTAACGAGTTAAGGTGTACCAAGTCACCTAAAAAAATGTATTTTTTAAGAAAAATAGGAAAAAGTAGTGAGAAACCCCTTTTTAAACGACTCCTAGTCTACGTAAACCAAAGAAAAAGGTTCGGGAGTCACATTTGACAAAGGGGAAGGCAAGGATACAATCCAAGGCACCCCTTTGACCTAGCCAAGGCTAGTTGCATGATTTAATCAAAGATTTTCTTGTTTTAACCAAAGAATTTATTACATTTGGATGCACTACATGAATGCAAACCCTAGACCTAGGGGGATTGGGGGAAATTTCCCTTCAAAGGTTGAGTGGTGCCAATCACATTAATTGTGAAAGCCCAATAACGATCCTTTGAAGAAGTCACGAATAATGCGAGTGGGATGCAAATGAATGGAATGCATGTATGCAATGTGAGGGTACGTGAAGTGAGAAAAATAATAAAAATAATAGGATGTAAGTGGAGGTGTGCAAATGTATTTACAAGTGTTCGTGTGCAAGTGAAGGGATAAAAAGGTGCATGTGTAACAGTCCCACTTTCCCCTAAGGCGAACCAAAGGGGTTAGCGGACTGCCTGCCCAGCTCTCGCCAGGACTACGGATCAGATTAGAGCTATCCGCTTCAATCCGGAACTTACAAACTCGCGTAAACAAATCAAAATAGTAAAACAACCCAAGATAAAATGAAATGAAATCCGGAGCCGGCCATGAATAGTAACCGACCCATCAGAACCCAACCGAAATAGCTAACAAACATTTACATCTGAACTTTAGCGTTTACAAATCAAAATGACATACAAAAGCTTTCAAAAGATAATACATATACACGGTTTGCCAAATCAAAAGAGAAACGCCCCAAAAGTACACTTAGGGTTTTAATACATGAGCTATACAAAAGATATGTTCAACTAGCTCAAGTCGGCAACCGATTATCAAATCCAGTCCAAAAGTATTTATTTTCCTGTAAGGAAAACAAAAGGGACGGAACGGGGTGAGCTTGCGCTCAATGAGGTACCAAACAGATAGCAGAAAAATCATGGCATTTCACATTTTTCAAATCAGATACACATGCCAGATGTAAAGCAAAGGAACCAATGATTCAAATCAAAAGGATACGGGTGGCTCTCAGGAGCCAAATTTCCAGCGCAGTACTTGATCCAAATTGGTTGACTCTCCGTCAACGTATATAGAACCAAAACGTCCGTAGACCCCTCTTTACACCGAATTCCGTCCACCAAACACCCCTTTATCGGGCCCGCTCACCGTAACCGAACAGAAATGGTAATACTCGAGTATACCGGAATCAAGGGTCTCAATACCCAAAAATCCCCGAACAGACTACCGTGGTTCGTTATCTAATCGTCCAGGCCCTTGCCGGCCCGACTCGAATAACTTAGCCACAGGATTGAGCTCATAGGTCATAGAAATCCGAACAGATGCAGACACAGATAACAGATTCAAATTTTACATAGTAAATTGGCATATGAACAGACTAGAGAACGAGTGTGATAAAGTACACCCTCGTCTCGAACAAATAAACAGATTGCAGAGCAGAAATCAAGTTAAACAGCAATGGAGGGGAGTGGTACACTCACCGGCTCAACTTCAAAAGTTTTCACTTCAGATTGGCCTTAATCGCCAAGAAACCCTAAAATAATCAAAATAAACCAATTGAAGGTTTTACTTCCAGAATCGAGTAAACAGAATGCACATGTGAGGCTCGACTACACGTCGTACGCCTTGCCAAATAAATACTAGTGCAAGGGTGCAAAACATGATTTTCTTGGAAACGAAAAGGTAGCATGAAGACATAGGCGCAAACAACCCAAAAGCCTTTCATTCTACCAAAAGGTAAACCCAACTTAAAGGAACCAAACGGCCTAGAAAATCGGGCAGCACTTCCCCTAAATTTCTTACTTTTCCAGCCATTAAGGCTTCATTCTATCCTCAAATCAGTCCCAACATCTCACACAAAATTCATCTCATTTCCCAAAAGCCGTTCACTAGGCTCAAAGTGGTACAAGTACAAAAGTTAACTAGGAAACAACCGAAATGAAAGCAAGCCCTAAAAGAGACTCGACGAGGAGTCATAAAACAATGCTGAACACAACCCCAATAGGGTCTCATATGCATAAATAAGCATGATAGCAAACCAGAAATTAGAAAATAGCATTAGTCTTGGCCCCGAATAGAAAAACTGTTTTGCCCTTATTATGCGGTAATGGTGTAAAATTCTCTACGGTTATCGGATGGGGGTGTAAGACCCACCATTTCGAAGCTATGAAACAGGGCAACAACAATGTAGAAGGCCACTCAATCCAGTTCCTAACAAAACTAGGTCAAATATGCCAAATACTAACCCAGAATTCCCAAAACAGGTTTGCAAAACACAGAAAACTGTAATCGGTATATCTCAGTCCATACAAGTCCAAATGCCGAAATTCCAAAGGCATATGTTAGCTAAGACATTCCGATACATTTCATCAGAAGACACCAACTTTAAAATCCAAACCAATTCCAGTCAAAAGGGCCAATTACTATCGCAGTTTTCGCATTCTGATCAAAACAGAACAGCTACAGTAAAAACGGCATAACTCACTCTACACTCATCCAAATGACCTAAAATTTTGCAGGCACTTCAAACTCATCAATACCTACAACTTTTATGTTTTGAGCAAAGTCCAATTCGGCCTCTATCTATGACCTAAAATTTCGGACAGAATGTTCAACCAAGAACCCTAATTTTCCAGAAATTCTTCCAAATTCAAAATTGATTGCAATATCCTATCATATGCACCTACTAGAGCCAAAGCCCCTTATTACCAACCATCAAAAACAACCACACCATCAAGATCATATGAAACCAGAAAATTCCTCAAAAAATAAAAAACTCAACCAAATCACTTCAAACCAAGAAATAATCCACAATTTCTAGCACAATAGCCACCATTAGGCATAAAATAAGCATCATTAGATATGGGAGGGTGTTCATATACCACTTACCAAGTAAACAAGAGAGAGGAAGATGTTGGACACCTTAAGTCTTCAAACAAACTTCACTAAACTACTCACTAGCACCCAAGGGAGGAATTTTATGGAGTGGAATCAAGATCAAATGGTTGGATGATCACATTCAAGCAAAATGGAAGCAAGAATCTTGAAGAATTTTCCTTTCTTCTTAGCTCAAGAAAGTCGGCCACAAGAAGGTAAGAAATGGTAAGTTTTTTTCAATTTTTGTGAGATATTTACTCAAATAGTCAAAAGGTCAAAAATTGGAATAGTAAGTCATAAGCCTTGCCCAATGAAATGGTGACACTTGTCACCTCAATTAATGCATTCCTATCCTTTCTTTTCTCTCTCACATCAATCATTTCACACACTCTACTTATCTCTTAACACCCGATAAATTTTACACAGTATCCGGAATTTAACCTAATTGGCCGAATTTTTCCGAACTTTTCGCACTAGTGGGTCCCACGTCCACTATTTACTCTTAATTTTCTAAAATTTCTCCAATGCTAGGAAAATCATCTTAAAACTATAATTGCTCATAAAATTCACTAAGAAAATATTTCTAAGCCAGAAAATGCAGAAATCATGCAATTAAGGGGAAATAAACCCTAGGAAAATAATTAGGGTTTTACGGGTTCTCACAGCATGGGTGCAAATGAGACAAAAGTGAAAGTGTGCAAGTGAAGGGATAAAAGGTGTACGTGTGCAAATGGGAGGAAAAGTGAAAGTGTAATGATAGAGTGGATTTAGAATGCATGAGCCTAGGGAATGCATGCATATTGGGTACGGGGAGACCTAAATCGTGACTCAATTTGCCCTTTGATAGAGAGGATACAAGCGTGCTAAGGCTTAGAAAAAGTCACACTCGTCTATATCCCATATTTAAGGGGACTCTCAAGCAAATGAACCCTATAGCTAGCATGAGATGTAAAACCTAAAATGAAAGGGAAAGGGTTAGAGGAGCATGCCAAATGATAAAACTAAGAAAAAATGCATGAAGTGAGGTGACACATGCAAACATGTACTAACGAGGGGAAATCCCTAAGGGTCTAGCGTTGAACTAGCCCATTCTATGAATTCCGACTAGCGTTGGACTAGTGGAAACGTACATTCATCCATCACATTCATTCAAGAATATGGAAAGCGAGTAGACATGTCAATCACATAGCACATAACACTTAGCATGCATATCTAAATGCCAAAACCTAAGAAAACGATTAAACATATAGCACATAGACATGCAAGACACATATGGTGATTAAGGCCCTAACTATTACATTTGCTAGTTAGGCACAAGTCTTCAACAGCTCTTCATCGAATGCTCCTCCAAACCCTATCTATTACAAGCCAAGAGGTGTACACATACCCCATAAAGAATAACTTAAATAAAAAGCAAAAGTAAATGACATAAATAAAAGAAATTAAAGAAAGGCTAGGAAAGCAAAGTAGACATGTACTTCTCACATAGCACGTTGGTTCACATAGGAGAGACAAAAAAGATAAAAGAAGTTATACCTTCCTTGAAGTGGAGATTTAGTGGGGTGAAATCACTTATTTATCCTCCAAAATAAAAAATGGGTCAAGGCACCAATTTATTTGGCCAATAATCACAAAGGATAAAAATAAACATGAATTGGAATCAACTAAATCATGCCAACGACCCACATATAAGAAAGTCAAGAGAAGAAAGGACTTGATTGCAAAAATTGACAAAATATTTGGGCCAAAATTAAAGAAAAATAAAGTTCAAGGACTCATTTGCAATTAAAGTAAGGACCCAATTGAAAGAAAATGAGAGTTTGTAGGGCCACAGTACAGTTAAGGAGAAATCCAGGGACTGATTCGCAAATTTACTTTCTGGTTTCTTAAAGGATCAAACCATTGGGCCATTTGCTTATTTGTTTGGGCCAAAGACCCTCTCTAGCCCAACCGAAATTCAGAGCAAAAGAATGGACCATTCTATCATTTAATACCCCAAAATTAACCAACAAAACAATGGGTTTTTAACCTCTAGCCCAAACCAAAACCCAAACCAAATAAACAAAAACCACCTTCTTAGACCCGAACAAAAGATAACCTCTTAGCCCACATCACTTGTTTCATTAAAATCAACATAATTAAATCAACAAAAACTCATTAAACCACGAATCATGGCCTAAAATCAAGAATTAATCCACTCAAAGTGTGACAGTCCCACTTTCCCCTAAGGCGAACCAAAGGGGTGAGCGGACTGCCTGCCCAGCTCTCGCCAGGACTAACGATGCAGACCAGAACTATCTATAGCGATCCGGAACTTACGAACGAGCGTAAACAAGTCAAAATGGTAAAATAACCCAAAATAAAAAAATGAAATCCGGAGTCGGCCATGAATAGTAACCGACCCGTCAGAACCCAACCGAAATAGCTAACAAATATTCACATCTGAACTTTAGCGTTTACAAATCAAAATGACATACAAAAGTTTTCAAAAGTTAATATATACACATGGTTTGCCAAATCAAAAGAGAAAACGCCCCCAAAAGTACACTTAGGGTTTTAATACATGAGCTATACAAAAGATACGTTCGACTAGCTCAATTTGGCAGCCATTTGTCAAATCCAGACCAAAAGGGGTTTATTTTCCTGTAAGGAAAACAAAAGGAACAGAAAGGGGTGAGCTTGCGCTCAATGAGGTACCAAACATATAGCAGAAAAATCATGGCATTTCACATTTTACAAAATCAGATACACATGCTAGATGTAAAGCAAAGGAACCAATGATTCAAATCAGAAGGATACGGGTGGCTCTCAAGAGCCAAATTTCCAGCGCAGTACTTGATCCAGACCGGTTGACTCTCCGTCAACGTATATAGAACCAAACGTCCGTAGACCCCTCTTTACACCGAATTCCGTCCACCAAACACCCCTTTACCGGGCCCGCTCACCGTAACCGAACAGAAATGGTAATACTCGAGTATACCCGGAATCAAGGGTCTCAATACCCAAAATCCCCGAACAGACTACCGTGGTTCGTTATCTAATCGTCCAGGCCCTTGCCGGCCCGACTCGAATAACTTAGCCACAGGATTGAGCTCATAGGTCATAGAAATCCGAACAGATGCAGACATGGATAACAGATTCAAATTTTGCATAGTAAATTGGCATATGATCAGACTAGAGAACGAGTGTGATAAAGTACACCCTCGTCTCGAACAAATAAACAGATTGCAGAGCAAAATCAAGTTAAACAACAATGAAGGGGAGTGTTACACTCACCGGCTCAACTTCAAAAGTTTTCACTTCAGATTGGCCTTAATCGCCAAGAAACCCTAAAATAATCAAAATAAACCAATTGAAGGTTTTACTTCCAGATTCGAGTAAACAGAATGCACATGTGAGGCTCGACTACTAGTCGTATACCTCGCCAAATAATTACTAATGCAAAGGTGCAAAACATGATTTTCTTGGAAACGAAAAGGTAGCATGAAGACCTAGGCGCAAACAACCCAAAAGCCTTTCATTCTACCAAAAGGCAAACCCAACTTAAAGGAACCAAACGGCCTAGAAAATCGGGCAGCACTTCCCCTAAATCTCTTACTTTTCCAGCCATTAAGGCTTCATTCTATCCTCAAATCAGTCCCAACATCTCACACAAAATTCATCTCATTTCCCAAAAGCCGTTCACTAGGCTCAAAGTGGTACAAGTACAAAAGTTAACTAGGAAACAACCGAAATGAAAGCAAGCCCTAAAAGAGACTCGATAACGAGTCATAAACCAATGCCAACTACAACCCCAATAAGGCCTCATATGCATAAGTGAGCCTAATAGCAAACCAGAAATTAGAAAATGGCCTTAGTCTTGGCCCCAAATAGAAAACTGTTTTGCCCTTATTATGCGGTAATGGTGTAAAATTCTCTACGGTTATCGGATGGGGTGCAAGACCCACTGTTTCGAAGCTATGAAACAGGGCTACAACAATGTAGAAGGTCACTCAATCCAGTTCCTAGCTTAACTAGGTCGAAAATGCCAAATACTAACCCAGAATTCCCAAAACAGGTTTGCAAAACACAGAAAACTGTAATCGGTATATCTCAGTCCATACAAGTCCAAATGCCGAAATTCCAAAGGCATATGTTAGCTAAGACATTCAGCTACATTTCATCAGAAGACACCAACTCAAAAATCCAAACCAATTCCAGTCAAAATAGCCAATTACTATCGCAGTTTTCGCATTCTGTCCAAAGCAGAACAGCTACAGTAATTTCGTCATAACTCATTCTACATTAATCCAAATGACCTGAAATTTTGTAGGTATCTCAATCACATCAATACCTACAACTTTCATGTTTTGAGTAAAGTCAAATTCGGCCTCTAACCCTATGATCCAAAACCGGACAGAATTGGGGATTTAAGAACCCTAGCTTTTCAATTTTCACACCAAATCCAAAATTAGTTGCATTTATCCACATTTCACATCCACCAGAGTCATTTCCAACCACTACAATTCATCATACAAGCCCCCAACATCAAGATCATATTAAACCAGAAAAATTCCCAATAAAATAAAAACTTCACCAAAACAAGCCAAATCAAGAGATAAATCACATTTTCAAACACTCAAGCCACTTCTAAGCATCATATAACCATTATTAGAGGTAGTAGGGTGTTCAAGCAACACTTACCAAGAAATCAAGAGAGAGGAAGATGTTGTGCACCTTAGTTCTTCAAACAAAGTTCACCAAACAACTTACTAGCACTAGAAGGAAGAATTTTATGGAGCAAATCTAAGTTTAATTGGTTGGAATGGAAGATTGAGATAGTTTGAAGCTTGTAAATTGAAGAAGTTTTTCTTCCTTGTCCAAGAGGGAGAATCGGCCAACAAGAGGTAAGAAAGAATGAATTTTTAGTCAATTTTTGAGATATTTAATCCATGGTAAGAAAAGTCAAAAATGTCCAACAAGTGGACCAATCACATAGTGCCACTTGGCACTTCATTTAATGCCTTCCTATCACTTGGTTCCTCTCACATCAATGTCATGTCACCCTCTACTTATCTCTTAACACCCGATAAATTTCCACCAGTATCCGAAACTTAACCTTATTGGCCGAATTTTTCCGTACTTTTCGCACTAGTGGGTCCCACGTCCAAAATATATTCTTAATTTTCTAAAAACTCACCAATACTAGAAAAATCATTTAAAAACTATAATTACTCATAAAATCTACCAGAAAAATATTCCTAGGCCCGAAAATGCAGAAAACATGCAATTAAGGGGGAAATAAACCCTAGGAAAAATATTAGGGCAAAACGGGTTCTCACACAAAGGACATATTTACAATGATTAACGGATAATTAAATCTAAGGGGTGAAACAAATTCAGCTTTTCCAATTTTCCGGGTCATTATCAGAACAAGGGGGAAGATTAAAGGGTTCCAGTGCAACACAAATGGGGACCTAATTGAATGAATTGTGAAGGTTTCGGGGTCGAATTATGAAGTTCTAAACTTTGGGGGACAAATCACAAAAAAAAGGGCAAACTTCGGGCTGAAATTATAAATCTAGTCAAATAACCATTGTAACAGTCCCACTTTCCCCTAAGGCGAACCAAAGGGGTTAGCGGACTGCCTGCCCAGCTCTCGCCAGGACTACGGATCAGATTAGAGCTATCCGCTTCAATCCGGAACTTACAAACTCGCGTAAACAAATCAAAATAGTAAAACAACCCAAGATAAAATGAAATGAAATCCGGAGCCGGCCATGAATAGTAACCGACCCATCAGAACCCAACCGAAATAGCTAACAAACATTTACATCTGAACTTTAGCGTTTACAAATCAAAATGACATACAAAAGCTTTCAAAAGATAATACATATACACGGTTTGCCAAATCAAAAGAGAAACGCCCCAAAAGTACACTTAGGGTTTTAATACATGAGCTATACAAAAGATATGTTCAACTAGCTCAAGTCGGCAACCGATTATCAAATCCAGTCCAAAAGTATTTATTTTCCTGTAAGGAAAACAAAAGGGACGGAACGGGGTGAGCTTGCGCTCAATGAGGTACCAAACAGATAGCAGAAAAATCATGGCATTTGTGACAGCCCCACCTTCCCCTAAGGCGAACCAAAGGGGTTAGCGGACTGCCTGCCCAGCTCTCGCCAGGACTAACGGTACGGTTTACGTCAATCTAAAACGTTCCGGAACGTACCATTGCGCGCAAACAAGCCAAAACACAAAATAAAAAAAACGAAAAGAAACGAAGCCAAAATTTATCTAAACCATAGCCAAGCATATATATACAATGGAAATCAACATTTACAACCATAATGGCATGCCAAAACCATTCATTAAGGAGTACACATTCGATTTGCCTATCAAAAGGAAATGAACCCGTTATACATTATGGTTTCACTTCAAGAGCTATACAAAAGACATTTACAAGCTCAGTATGGCAATTGACTATCCAGTCCATTTTCAAAAGCAATTATATCCCTGTAAGGAAAACAAATAACACGGAATGAGCCAAAGCCCAGTGGTATACCACCCAATAAGCAATCAAAGTCATATAAGAATGAACCTTCATTTAAAGTGCACAAATAAGCAATGAAGCAAAACAGTAAAAGGATACGGTCGGCTCTCAAGAGCCCAATTCCACGCTTGTAATCTTGATCCAACCCCATTGACCCTCCGTCAATGTTAAGAGTACCAAACCGTAGACCACACTTTACTCCCATTCCTTCCACCTATCATACCCCAACCGGGCCCGCACTCCATTCAGTAATATTTTTGGTAATACTCGAGTTTACCGGAACCAAGGGTCTCATTACCACAAGGTTCCCCAGTACAGTCCCCGTGGCATGATAATTTTCACGACCAAGCCCTCGCCGGCTCGATCCAATTAACTACCATACGGGGTTGAGCTCATAAATGCAGTAAAGCCATTGGATACTCGTCCAACGACACCAAATCAGTTTCCATGAATGGAATGCAGTATTTCATATATCCAGTGCAGTATTTCAGTAAAACAATCAATAGCCACGAATAAAGTCAGGAGGGGTGAGGGCGATCAAGTACACCCTCACCTCAATCATTTCCAATAACCAAATAAGCCTTCAAGGCATCAAATACACATAGCACAAAGCCACATTATAACAAGTAAGTGAGTAGTATACTCACCAAGCAAGTAAGTGGTATTTCATGTACCACGATCACCAAGCCGTCGTGCACTACCTTCAAGCCCTAGAACATATAACACATACAATGAGACTCGATAACGAGTCATATAGCAACGCTAAATACAACCCCAATAGGGTTTCATATACATAAGTGTGCATAATAGCAAACCAGAAATTCGAAAATGGCCTTAGCCATGGCCCCATATAGAAAACTGTTTTACACTCATTATGCGGTAATGGCACAACTCTCATTACGAATATCGGTTGGGGGTGTAAGACCCACCGTTTCGAAGCTATGGAACAGGGCTACAACAATGTAGAAGGTCACTCAATCCAGTTCCTAGCTTAACTAGGTCGAAAATGCCAAATACTAACCCAGAATTCCTAAAACAGGTTCGCAAAACACAAAAAACTGTAATCAGTATATCTCAGTCCTTACAAGTCCAAATGCCGAAATTCCAAAGGTATATGTTAGCTAAGACACTCAGCTACATTTCATCAGAAGACACCAACTCCAAAATCCAAACCAATTCCAGTCAAAATGGCCAATTACTATCGCAGTTTTCGCATTCTGCTCAAAGCAGAACAGCTACAGTAATTTCGTCATAACTCATTCTACATTAATCCAAATGACCTGAAATTTTACAGGCACATCAACCTCATCAATACCTACAACTTTCATGTTTTGAGCAAAGTCAAATTCGGCCTCTAACACAGTGATCTAAAACCGGACAGAATTGGGGCTTCAAGAACCCTAACTTTCCAATTTTCCATCCAAATCCAAAATTAGTTGCATTTAACCACATTTGACATCCACTAGAGCCATTTCCAACCATTACAATTCATCATACAAGCCCCCAACATCAAGATCATATTAAACCAGAAAAATTCCCAATAAAATAAAAACTTCACCATAACAAGCCAACTCAAGAAATAAATCACATTTTCACACACTTAAGCCACTTCTAAGCATCATGTAACCATTATTGAAGGTAGTAGGGTGTTCAAGCAACACTTACCAAGAGATCAAGAGAGAGAGGGATGTAGGACACCTTTGCTCTTCAAACAAAGTTCACCAAACAACTTGCTAGCACTAGAAGGAAGAAATTTATGGAGTAAAAACTAAGTTAAGCAAGTGGTTTAGTTGATTTGAGCTTGGAGTTGGCTAGAATATTGAAGAGTTTTGTCTTTCTTCTTGCTTAGGGAGGCCGGCCGTGGAGGAAGAAAATGAGAGAATTTTTGGTGAATTTTTTTGAAGATATTTACTTATTTGGGTCAAAAGTCAAAAAATGTCAAAAGGTGAATAGTAACTCTTAAAGTAAGACTAATGACATGGTGACAAGTGGCACTACATTAAATGCACTCTTATCATTTCTTTTCTCTCTCACATCAATCACTTCACACACACTACTTATCTCTTAACACCCCGATAAATTTATAACAGTATCCGAAACTTAACCTTATTGGCCGAATTTTTCCGAACTTTTCGCACTAGTGGGTCCCACGTCCATTATTTATCCTTAATTTTCTAAAAACTCGCCAATGCTAGAAAAATCATCTTAAAACTATAATTGCTCATAAAATCCTCTCAGAAAATATTTCTAAGCCAGAATATGCAAAATTATGCAATTAAAGGGGAATAAACCCTAGGAAAATAATTAGGGTTTTACGGGCTCTCACACTCTCCCCCCCTTAAAAGAATTTCGTCCTCGAAATTTCTCACCTTAATTCCCGAAAAGGTTTGGGTATTTCTTTCGCATTTCCTCTTCCATTTCCCAAGTAGCTTCCTCCACTCCGTGGTTTCTCCATAGCACTTTCACTAGCGGAATCTTCTTGTTTCTGAGCTCTTTGACTTTTCGATTGAGTACTTGAACCGGTTTCTCTTCGTAGGCCAGTGATTCATCTACTTCGATATCCTCCGGTTGTAAAACATGAGATGGGTCAGGATGGTACTTCTTTAGCATCGAGACGTGAAATACATCGTGGATTCGAGATAGACTGGATGGCAGTTCCAATCGATACGCGACCGCTCCAACCCTCTGAAGGATCTTGTAGGGTCCGACGTACCGTGGTTGAAGCTTCTTTCCTTTCCCCGCTGTCAGACTTCGTAAGGGTGTGATCTTAAGAAATACTTGATCTCCAACTTCAAATTCTAAATCCTTCCTTCGGTTATCCGCGTAGCTCTTCTGGCGACTCTGGGCGGTTTGAAGCCGTTGCCTTATCAACTTGACCTTCTCGTGAGCCTCTTCCATCCATGGAATAGTTGTCGGGTCCAGTGCCTTCTTTTCACCAACTTCGTCCCAGTAAATCGGTGAGCGACACTTGCGTCCGTAGAGAGCTTCGTACGGAGCCATTTGAATCGATGAATGAAAGCTATTGTTGTACGCGAACTCCACCAAAGTCATGTGCTGACCCCAACTGCCTCCAAAATCCAGAATGCAAGTTCGTAGCATGTCCTCGAGAGTTTGAATCGTCCGTTCTGACTGGCCATCCGTCTGAGGATGATAAGTAGTGCTCAAGTTGAGTTTCGTCCCCAGGGTTTCTTGGAACTTCTGCCAAAACCGAGACACAAACCGTGGATCCCGATCGGAAACGATGCTCACAGGAACACCGTGTAGTCTTACTACTTCGTCCATGTACAGTCGGGCCAACTGATCCATTGAGTACTTCATGTTCACCGGCAAGAAATGGGCCGACTTGGTTAATCGATCAACGATCACCCAAACGGCATCGTGTCCCCTTTGCGTCCTTGGTAAACCTGAAACGAAGTCCATAGTGATGTTTTCCCATTTCCACTCGGGTATCTCCAAGGGTTGTAACAAACCCGATGGTTTTTGATGCTCCGCCTTCACTTGCTGGCAAATGAGACATTTCTGCACGTATTGAGCTATTTCCCTCTTCATATTATCCCACCAATAGGTCCCTTTCAGGTCTTGGTACATCTTGCTGCTACCCGGATGGATTGTATACTTGGACCGATGAGCTTCCTCCAGAATTTCTGCTTTCAACGATTCATCCTTTGGTACTACGATTCGGTTCCGATACTTCAAAATACCCTCGGGACTCAAATTAAAGTCCATAGTTTCTCCCTTCTCCAATTTCTCTCTCCACTTCAGAACCATCACATCCTCGCCTTGCGCCTCTTTTATACGTTCCAGTAGAGTGGATGTCACCCTTACATTGCTAAATATTACCTTATGGCTCCCAAGACAGGGTTTCCACTCGCACACGGATTCTAGCAAATCCCATTCCTTGATCATTAGCCCTGCCACTTGCACTTTACGACTCAAGGCATCCGCTACTACATTTGCCTTTCCCGGATGGTAGTTGATTGTACAATCGTAGTCCTCTAGAAATTCCATCCATCGCCGTTGTCTCATGTTTAATTCTTTCTGGGAGAAAAGATATCTAAGACTCTTGTGATCCGAAAACACTTCGAAGGTCACCCCATATAGGTAGTGCCTCCACTTTTTCAAAGCAAACACAACTGCAGCTAATTCTAGGTCGTGAGTCGGATAGTTCTGCTCGTGAAGCTTCAATTTCCTAGAGGCAAAAGCAATCACATTCCGGTTCTGCATCAAAACACATCCCAATCCCTCTCGTGACGCGTCCGCATACACTGCAAACCCATCCACTCCATTTGGCAAGACCAGTACTGGAGCCATGGTCAATCTTTTCTTTAATTCCTGAAAATTCGTTTCGCATCGGCCGTTCCAAATAAACTGGCCATGTTTCTTTGTCAAGTCAGTTAATGGTCCGGCTAGCTTGGAAAAATCTTTAATAAACCTTCGGTAATACCCAGCTAGCCCTAGAAAGCTACGAATTTCCGTGGGGGTTTCTGGCCTCTTCCAATTTGTCACGGCCTCAACCTTCGCCGGGTCCACCGAAATACCTTCGTGGGAAATCACGTGCCCTAGAAATGCCACTTTCTCCAACCAGAACTCGCATTTGCTGAACTTGGCGTATAGCTGATGTTCCCTCAATGTCTGCAACACCATTCTTAAATGCTCTTCATGCTCCTCGCGTGACTTAGAGTAGACCAAAATGTCGTCAATAAACACCACGACAAATCGGTCCAGGTAGGGTTTAAAAACCCTATGCATTAAGTCCATGAAGGCGGCGGGAGCATTAGTCAATCCAAAGGGCATAACGGCGAACTCGTAATGCCCGTATCTCGAGTTGAAGGCAGTTTTCGGAATGTCCTCCTTCTTTATCAATAACTGATAGTATCCCTGTCGGAGGTCCAATTTCGAGAAGACCACTGCTCCTTGCAGCTGGTCAAATAACTCGTCTATGTGAGGCAGTGGATACTTGTTCTTGATCGTCACGTTGTTCAGCCCCCTATAGTCAATACACATCCTCAAAGTTCCATCCTTTTTCTTCACAAATAGGACCGGAGCTCCCCAAGGAGACTCACTCTCGTGAATGAATCCCCGCTCCAAAAGGTCTTGCAATTGCAACTTAAGCTCTTTAAGTTCTGCAGGCGCCATTCGGTAAGGGGTTTTGGAGATAGGTGCGGTTCCAGGTAAAAGATCTATTCGGAATTCTATCTCTCTTTCCGGAGGTAAAGCCACTAACTCATCAGGAAACACATCCGGAAATTCCCTCACTATGGCCACGTCTTCCACTTTTAACTTATCCGTAGGGGTATTAACCAGAAAGGCCAAATATCCTTGCGCCCCTCTACTTATCAGTTTCCTAGCTCGAATGCCCGAAATGAGAGCAGATGAGGCTAACCTACCCCTTATATCTAACCTTAAGGTTGCCTCGCCAGGAATGCGAAATTCAACTATTTTCGTTTTACAGTCCAGTTGGGCGTTATATTTAGCTAACCAGTCCATTCCCAAAATCACGTCGTACCCCTTAATGGATAAGCTAATCAGGTCTCCCAAAAACCTCCGCTCACCTACCCATACATCACAATCCTTATAAACCATACTAGTCACCAAACGTTGATTCCCCGTAGGTGTACTAACCTCTAAGTCATATGGTAAGCTAGCAGGTTTTATATCGATGCCACACATGAAATCAGGGTTAACAAACGAATGAGTGGCACCAGGATCAATTAAAACTTTGGCAAAGCGGTGGAAAATAGGGATCGTACCTTCCACCACCTCGGAAGACTCTGGGATCTGGTGAGGCTCTAAGGAATATACCCTAGCCGGAACTTTTGGTTTGGATCCGTCTCCCTTGACCGATCCAGTATTGGTTCTCGACGGTAGTTGGCTCCCCTTTTCGTCTTGTTTCAGGACCGGACATGTAGCCAGTTGATGGTCCGCACTTCCACACCGCAGACATTTCCCCAGTTTCCTCCAGCAATTGTCCTCGGTGTGGTTTGTCTTTCCGCAGTGCCCACAGGGTCCACGAGGTGCCGAAGCCGAGCCACTCTGAACGTTTCCCCTCGGTCCTCGCCCAGCTTGTCCACCCCTAAACAGAGTCCCTCTACCTGCTCCGGACTGTCGACCACCACCCATGCCTCGTCCAATTTTGGAGGGAGTGCTCTTCTCACCCTGTCCAGAAGTACTCCCAGGAAATCCACGCTTCTTAGCCTGGAAGTTTCGGACCTGAAGCCGTGCACTCTCAACTCGTTGGGCTTTTTCCATAGCCTCGCTAAACGTGGTAATTTGAGCCGCCGCGAGGTCCTTCTGGATCTCAACGTTCAAGCCCTGAATGAAGCGCCTCACTCGTCTTTGCTCGGTCATGATTAGTTCAGGCGCGAATTTGGACAGGCGGGTAAACTGGCTCTCGTACTCCGCCACAGTCTGAGCCCCTTGCCGGAGCCGGATAAACTCGTCCTCCTTCCTCTCCTGGACTAGAGGAGGGAAAAACTTGGCATTAAATTCCCGGATGAAGTTCACCCATGTCCTCGGTGTCTGCTCTCGCTCCCATTTCTGCCTAATTACGTTCCACCAGGAACGGGCAGCTCCTTCCAGTTGAAACACGGCAAAAGTGACCTGCCGTTCGTCTGGGTAGTGTAAAGCCGCGAATATATCAACCATCTTCTCCAGCCATTTCTCGGCGACGTCAGGGTCGGGTCCCCCAATAAACTTTGGTGGGGAAAACTTTTGAAAACGCTCAAGAGCTCTATCCTCGCTCTCAACGTGGTTACCAGGATTTCCGGGGTTAGGGTTTGGGTTTTGGCCCTGTTGTTGCACTACTTGTGCAAGTAGGTTGGTCATTTGCTGCATAGCAGCAGCTATTTGCACATTAGGGTCTATTTGGGGTTCAGGATTCGGTCCAGTAGAAGCTTCCCCCGTTTCCCTAACTGGTGTGGGTTGCCTAATACCGCGCCCACGTCCCCGACCACTTCGCATTCCTTCCATAAGATATACTTGGTCTAGGCAAGATTACTAAACCAAAGTAGTAACAAAGCATATAAGTAGCAAATAAACTTTCACTTAGCACCTAACGATGCATTTCAAACAAGATCAAAAGCACACATATATACAAGCCAAACATATATACAAGCAGTCAGTCAGGTACGGCCAAAGCACGTACGTACACAAAAGATCCACCTGAGGATAGGCCTATCAAAAGAGATTTACACATAGCTAACTCTACATCCAAAACGGTTAGCTAAGGCACTATCCCTATCCCTATGTACATTCAAAAACCAACACTAGCCAAAAGAAGCCTCTAAGATCAAGGCCTAATCAGTCGCCGGGGTCTGAGACCCAGGCGATGGGGTAGACTCCTCCCCAGCCTCGGCCCCAGCATACGAGGCCTCGTCACTAGACTCCTCGAGTCCGTCGTCGCATAGGTTAAGGATCGCCTCAGCACGACCCCTGACCTTACGAGCTCGCTTAGTCTCGCGCTCGCGTGCATCTCTCAACTGATCACATAGATCATCAACTCTTTCCTCGACCTCTTGCACGTCATATTCTAGCTCTTTAATACGCGAGGCTTGCTTCTCATTGGTCGCCTTAGCCTGAGTCACCTCAGCTTCCAACGCAGCAACCACAGCTTCAAGCTTAGTATTTTCCTTAGCAAACTCCTCGCGTTCTTTTGCCACTGACAAAACTAGTGTATTCGGGTAGGCAAAGTTGCTACGACACCCACACTGTCGAACGCGGCTGGCCGGGCTCCAACGGACCACGGCCCCCTTCTGCCTAAGTTGATACTTAATCGGCGGCAACGTGCTACGAGGACGATCTCCTGCCGGACGGTCACTCGGGTCACCACTGGCATCCATCCTATAGCAAAGGAATAAACAACATGAATAACCTTAAAAACCATAATCAATAAAACCCTCAAGTCGAGCACTTCTATTACACCCAGGCTAATTCAAACCTAGGCTCTGATACCACCTGTGACAGCCCCACCTTCCCCTAAGGCGAACCAAAGGGGTTAGCGGACTGCCTGCCCAGCTCTCGTCAGGACTAACGGTACGGTTTACGTCAATCTAAAACGTTCCGGAACGTACCATTGCGCGCAAACAAGCCAAAACACAAAATAAAAAAAACGAAAAGAAACGAAGCCAAAATTTATCTAAACCATAGCCAAGCATATATATACAATGGAAATCAACATTTACAACCATAATGGCATGCCAAAACCATTCATTAAGGAGTACACATTCGATTTGCCTATCAAAAGGAAATGAACCCGTTATACATTAGGGTTTCACTTCAAGAGCTATACAAAAGACATTTACAAGCTCAGTATGGCAATTGACTATCCAGTCCATTTTCAAAAGCAATTATATCCCTGTAAGGAAAACAAATAACACGGAATGAGCCAAAGCCCAGTGGTATACCACCCAATAAGCAATCAAAGTCATATAAGAATGAACCTTCATTTAAAGTGCACAAATAAGCAATGAAGCAAAACAGTAAAAGGATACGGTCGGCTCTCAAGAGCCCAATTCCACGCTTGTAATCTTGATCCAACCCCATTGACCCTCCGTCAATGTTAAGAGTACCAAACCGTAGACCACACTTTACTCCCATTCCTTCCACCTATCATACCCCAACCGGGCCCGCACTCCATTCAGTAATATTTTTGGTAATACTCGAGTTTACCGGAACCAAGGGTCTCATTACCACAAGGTTCCCCAGTACAGTCCCCGTGGCATGATAATTTTCACGACCAAGCCCTCGCCGGCTCGATCCAATTAACTACCATACGGGGTTGAGCTCATAAATGCAGTAAAGCCATTGGATACTCGTCCAACGACACCAAATCAGTTTCCATGAATGGAATGCAGTATTTCATATATCCAGTGCAGTATTTCAGTAAAACAATCAATAGCCACGAATAAAGTCAGGAGGGGTGAGGGCGATCAAGTACACCCTCACCTCAATCATTTCCAATAACCAAATAAGCCTTCAAGGCATCAAATACACATAGCACAAAGCCACATTATAACAAGTAAGTGAGTAGTATACTCACCAAGCAAGTAAGTGGTATTTCATGTACCACGATCACCAAGCCGTCGTGCACTACCTTCAAGCCCTAGAACATATAACACATACAATGAGACTCGATAACGAGTCATATAGCAACGCTAAATACAACCCCAATAGGGTTTCATATACATAAGTGTGCATAATAGCAAACCAGAAATTCGAAAATGGCCTTAGCCATGGCCCCCATATAGAAAACTGTTTTACACTCATTATGTGGTAATGGCACAACTCTCATTACGAATATCGGTTGGGGGTGTAAGACCCACCGTTTCGAAGCTATGGAACAGGGCTACAACAATGTAGAAGGTCACTCAATCCAGTTCCTAGCTTAACTAGGTCGAAAATGCCAAATACTAACCCAGAATTCCTAAAACAGGTTCGCAAAACACAAAAAACTGTAATCCGTATATCTCAGTCCTTACAAGTCCAAATGCCGAAATTCCAAAGGCATATGTTAGCTAAGACACTCAGCTACATTTCATCAGAAGACACCAACTCCAAAATCCAAACCAATTCCAGTCAAAATGGCCAATTACTATCGCAGTTTTCGCATTCTGCTCAAAGCAGAACAGCTACAGTAATTTCGTCATAACTCATTCTACATTAATCCAAATGACCTGAAATTTTACAGGCACATCAACCTCATCAATACCTACAACTTTCATGTTTTGAGCAAAGTCAAATTCGGCGTCTAACACAGTGATCTAAAACCGGACAGAATTGGGGCTTCAAGAACCCTAACTTTCCAATTTTCCATCCAAATCCAAAATTAGTTGCATTTAACCACATTTGACATCCACTAGAGCCATTTCCAACCATTACAATTCATCATACAAGCCCCCAACATCAAGATCATATTAAACCAGAAAAATTCCCAATAAAATAAAAACTTCACCATAACAAGCCAACTCAAGAAATAAATCACATTTTCACACACTTAAGCCACTTCTAAGCATCATGTAACCATTATTGAAGGTAGTAGGGTGTTCAAGCAACACTTACCAAGAGATCAAGAGAGAGAGGGATGTAGGACACCTTTGCTCTTCAAACAAAGTTCACCAAACAACTTGCTAGCACTAGAAGGAAGAAATTTATGGAGTAAAAACTAAGTTAAGCAAGTGGTTTAGTTGATTTGAGCTTGGAGTTGGCTAGAATATTGAAGAGTTTTGTCTTTCTTCTTGCTTAGGGAGGCCGGCCATGGAGGAAGAAAATGAGAGAATTTTTGGTGAATTTTTTTGAAGATATTTACTTATTTGGGTCAAAAGTCAAAAAATGTCAAAAGGTGAATAGTAACTCTTAAAGTAAGACTAATGACATGGTGACAAGTGGCACTACATTAAATGCACTCTTATCATTTCTTTTCTCTCTCACATCAATCACTTCACACACACTACTTATCTCTTAACACCCGATAAATTTATAACAGTATCCGAAACTTAACCTTATTGGCCGAATTTTTCCGAACTTTTCGCACTAGTGGGTCCCACGTCCATTATTTATCCTTAATTTTCTAAAAACTCGCCAATGCTAGAAAAATCATCTTAAAACTATAATTGCTCATAAAATCCTCTCAGAAAATATTTCTAAGCCAGAATATGCAAAATTATGCAATTAAAGGGGAATAAACCCTAGGAAAATAATTAGGGTTTTACGGGCTCTCACAGCATTTCACATTTTTCAAATCAGATATACATGCCAGATGTAAAGCAAAGGAACCAATGATTCAAATCAAAAGGATACGGGTGGCTCTCAGGAGCCAAATTTCCAGCGCAGTACTTGATCCAAATTGGTTGACTCTCCGTCAACGTATATAGAACCAAAACGTCCGTAGACCCCTCTTTACACCGAATTCCGTCCACCAAACACCCCTTTACCGGGCCCGCTCACCGTAACCGAACAGAAATGGTAATACTCGAGTATACCGGAATCAAGGGTCTCAATACCCAAAAATCCCCGAACAGACTACCGTGGTTCGTTATCTAATCGTCCAGGCCCTTGCCGGCCCGACTCGAATAACTTAGCCACAGGATTGAGCTCATAGGTCATAGAAATCCGAACAGATGCAGACACAGATAACAGATTCAAATTTTACATAGTAAATTGGCATATGAACAGACTAGAGAACGAGTGTGATAAAGTACACCCTCGTCTCGAACAAATAAACAGATTGCAGAGCAGAAATCAAGTTAAACAGCAATGGAGGGGAGTGGTACACTCACCGGCTCAACTTCAAAAGTTTTCACTTCAGATTGGCCTTAATCGCCAAGAAACCCTAAAATAATCAAAATAAACCAATTGAAGGTTTTACTTCCAGAATCGAGTAAACAGAATGCACATGTGAGGCTCGACTACACGTCGTACGCCTTGCCAAATAAATACTAGTGCAAGGGTGCAAAACATGATTTTCTTGGAAACGAAAAGGTAGCATGAAGACCTAGGCGCAAACAACCCAAAAGCCTTTCATTCTACCAAAAGGTAAACCCAACTTAAAGGAACCAAACGGCCTAGAAAATCGGGCAGCACTTCCCCTAAATTTCTTACTTTTCCAGCCATTAAGGCTTCATTCTATCCTCAAATCAGTCCCAACATCTCACACAAAATTCATCTCATTTCCCAAAAGCCGTTCACTAGGCTCAAAGTGGTACAAGTACAAAAGTTAACTAGGAAACAACCGAAATGAAAGCAAGCCCTAAAAGAGACTCGACGAGGAGTCATAAAACAATGCTGAACACAACCCCAATAGGGTCTCATATGCATAAATAAGCATGATAGCAAACCAGAAATTAGAAAATAGCATTAGTCTTGGCCCGAATAGAAAAACTGTTTTGCCCTTATTATGCGGTAATGGTGTAAAATTCTCTACGGTTATCGGATGGGGGTGTAAGACCCACCGTTTCGAAGCTATGAAACAGGGCTAGAACAATGTAGAAGGCCACTCAATCCAGTTCCTAACAAAACTAGGTCAAATATGCCAAATACTAACCCAGAATTCCCAAAACAGGTTTGCAAAACACAGAAAACTGTAATCGGTATATCTCAGTCCATACAAGTCCAAATGCCGAAATTCCAAAGGCATATGTTAGCCAAGACATTCCGATACATTTCATCAGAAGACACCAACTTTAAAATCCAAACCAATTCCAGTCAAAAGGGCCAATTACTATCGCAGTTTTCACATTCTGATCAAAACAGAACAGCTACAGTAAAAACGGCATAACTCACTCTACACTCATCCAAATGACCTGAAATTTTGCAGGCACTTCAAACTCATCAATACCTACAACTTTCATGTTTTGGGCAAAGTCCAATTCGGCCTCTATCTATGACCTAAAATTTCGGACAGAATGTTCAACCAAGAACCCTAATTTTCCAGAAATTCTTCCAAATTCAAAATTGATTGCAATATCCTATCATATGCACCTACTAGAGCCAAAGCCCCTTATTACCAACCATCAAAAACAACCACACCATCAAGATCATATGAAACCAGAAAATTCCTCAAAAAATAAAAAACTCAACCAAATCACTTCAAACCAAGAAATAATCCACAATTTCTAGCACAATAGCCACCATTAGGCATAAAATAAGCATCATTAGATATGGGAGGGTGTTCATATACCACTTACCAAGTAAACAAGAGAGAGGAAGATGTTGGACACCTTAAGTCTTCAAACAAACTTCACTAAACTACTCACTAGCACCCAAGGGAGGAATTTTATGGAGTGGAATCAAGATCAAATGGTTGGATGATCACATTCAAGCAAAATGGAAGCAAGAATCTTGAAGAATTTTCCTTTCTTCTTAGCTCAAGAAAGTCGGCCACAAGAAGGTAAGAAATGGTAAGTTTTTTTCAATTTTTGTGAGATATTTACTCAAATAGTCAAAAGGTCAAAAATTGGAATAGTAAGTCATAAGCCTGCCCAATGAAATGGTGACACTTGTCACCTCAATTAATGCATTCCTATCCTTTCTTTTCTCTCTCACATCAATCATTTCACACACTCTACTTATCTCTTAACACCCGATAAATTTTACACAGTATCCGGAATTTAACCTAATTGGCCGAATTTTTCCGAACTTTTCGCACTAGTGGGTCCCACGTCCACTATTTACTCTTAATTTTCTAAAATTTCTCCAATGCTAGGAAAATCATCTTAAAACTATAATTGCTCATAAAATTCACTAAGAAAATATTTCTAAGCCAGAAAATGCAGAAATCATGCAATTAAGGGGAAATAAACCCTAGGAAAATAATTAGGGTTTTACGGGTTCTCACAACCATCTTCCCCAAACAGTCCAAACATCATCAACGTTTCAGCCTTCTTTCGATCAGCAACATCAAAATTTAGTTTCAATTCCAACCATTCGTAATCAGACAATGAAACCCACGAGAACTTCCCCTCCCAACCTTAATTCAAATTCATACGATGGAGGCAAAAAAGGACGACAAAATGTAAAGCAGCAATACATCAAAATCTCCCCAATCGCAAGGGAACAAAACTTGCTAACTTATCAGGATCCTTCACACGCAAAATTGCAGACAAATCAGCTTTTCATGTAAAACTCCCAATCAGGCATTTCGTCGAACAGGTTGTAGGTATCAAAATCCCACAAGATTCTTTGCTCAAATTGAAATTAATCAGCCCAAAAATTATTCAGAAAACAAAAACTTCAGTCCAAATCAAACACAGACATCATATGTATTCAGAAATTGAGACCAACTAACAGGAAAATTGCACAAAAGCGACGGCAGACCCATTTCAAAAAAACTTTACAAGAACTGAAATTTAAAGAGGGAAAAACAAATAGCTTACCGGACTCCTGCTTGGTGAAATTTCGTAGATGATGATGGTAGATTCGGGCGGGATTGTGGAGGCTCCCGTTGTTCCAGCAACCACCGGATAGTCTTGCCGTCGAATCTTGCGGTCCAGCTCCCGTGCCAATTGGAAGATCCTGGCAGTACAGGCGGCAGGCATGCGAAATTTCCTATCGCACTTCTCCACCTTGGTATGGCGGTCCTTGGAGGAGAATAGCCCGAGACTTTCCCTTTGCTGGTTAGTGGGGTATTTGAGCCATGCCTTGGATATGGAGGAGCTAATGGTAGAAGGCTTGATGAAAGTGGTAGTAGAAGCCTCGGTTGCTTCGTTGGCTACGGTGGCAGCGGATGCGGGTTAGCGGCGGCTTGGGCTGATAGCCTGAGGAAGAGTCTGGGCAGGCTGTGGATGGAATTGAGAGGGTTGCTGTGGTGGCAGGAAATTTTTCCTCGCCGATCATTGAAACCGAAGCCTTCCACCCTCTGTTTTCCCCTTTTTCGCCGACCTCCTTTCTCTGGTTTCCCCTACGTTTTTCTTTTTCACTTTCGGCCTCTTCTGTTAACCGAAGCCCTCTCCCTCTTAATCTTGTGCGCCGCCCCTTTCACCCTTTGGCCTTGCCATGTTTTCTTCGCCGTCCGCCGCTCGTTTCCTCCTCCTCAAACCCACGGCCGAGAACCTCCTCCCTGTTTTTGTTTTTTTTTTTTATTTTTACTGCTGAAAACCTCTCCCTATTTCCCAGCCGAGCTTCCCGTTCGGTTCTTCTCTCTTTCAGCTGCCCTGAATGAAACCCTCTGTTTCTTTTTTTTTTTGTTTTTTTTTTTCCCTTGAAGCCCTCCTCTGTTTCTTTCTTTTCGTCTTCCCCAGCCTCACGAAGCTCACTCTGCCTTCTTTTTCCTTTTTTCCTTTTTTCGATGAAGCTCCCTTAGCCCCACCAAGTGTGCTTGACACCTACCCCTTATACGCTTGTCCTATAAATTCCTTAGACACTTGTCTAATAATTGTTTTGTACACTTGTTCAACATGTACACTTCCACCTATCCCCACATTTTCTTTCTTTTTCATTTTCTCTTTTTCTTTTGTTTTTTCTGAAAATTAATGTGAAGCCAAAAATACACTAGAACAAAAATAAAATAAATAACAATAATAAAAATAAAAATAAAATAATAATAATAATAATAATAATAATAATAATATAATAATAATAAATACTAAAAATAAGAAATGAAAAACCTAAAATTGAAACAAATAAAGCTAGGATGAAATTAAAAAAAAAATCAAAAATTTGGTGTCTACACTTGGAGCTTGTTGAATGACTATTGGATGAACTTGTTGTTGTGTGTGTACCTTTGGGACTGGCTGAGGAAATAATGAAGCCATGATGGCTGGAAAAGTTAGCAAATTTAGGGGAAGTGCTGTCCGAACTTTGAAGGGACTTGTTCGCATTGAGTTGGTGATCTAAGACTTGGATTTGAACAAGGCAATGTTATATGATGGATGATTTCTGAGCCATGGAGGTGAGTGACCTCAAACTACCTCTAAAGTTATTTATGAACCGTTTCTTACATTATTTACTTTTGAACTGTTTCCAAAGTTACTTTTGAAATGTTTTCTTGCATATCATGTGTGCTGGCATTTGAGTGTGCCTTGTTTGCTATATTTCTTGACTTCATGACTTGTATTTTGGTTGATAACGTGTTAAGCGCTTATAATAATTTCCAAAACGAGTTTTCGAGGCGAGTGTGTACTTTATCGCACTCGACCTCGATAAATGTGAAATTTTCGATTGAAATGTTACTTGCGCATGAATGTAAGCCTTTTGGGCTGAACTGGCCATTGCCCCTTGTTACCGGTCGTCTTGAGCCAGAAGCGGACTCGGTCAGGCGATTAGGAACTTGGGTGAACATTTGGTATACTCGAGTATTGCCTATGTAGGTTGGTGGAGCCTGGCCAAAAGCCAGGGAGGGGGTGAATGAAATGAAATGAATGACCAAATAAGCGAGGAAATGTCAGGAGAATGAATGTATCCTTTCATGAACGTTACTATCGCTTTCCATTGTAAATGTTTCTTGAATTATCGATAATCCATATTTACTGTTTTGCAAATGATGTAGTTGTTTCCGGATTTATCATTTAATTTATGACATCATTGCTATATGACATCATTGAAATGAACTATTGTGAAACCGATTTGATTAATGATTTTCTGGTTACTCGCTGAGCTTTTAGCTCACCCCAAAAACTATTTTATTCCCCTCCACAGGGCTCGTGGCGAAGGAAGGACTTGTAGTACTTGTGCACGTGTATGGATGACCTAAAATTTGTACAATTTTGTATTCGGAATTATTTTATGTATATTTGGGATTAGTTTCCGCTGCATTTGTGACATGTAATTATTGGAGACGGATGAGTATTTGTGGACCATTTGATGTATACTTGAGATTTGTATTGTATTTATTTGAGGACTGTAGTGAACGACTGAGTCCCGGCGAGAGCCGGGCAGGCGGCCCGCCGAACCCTGGGGTACGCCCTAGGGAGAGGTGGAGCCGTCACACCGGAACTTACCGATGCGCGCAACCAAGTCAAAATCACAAAATAAAAATAAAAAAAAATGAAGAAAAATCGAAGCCGATGATGAACAGTACCGGCCACGTCAGAATCCAGATACTAGGCCGAGAGTAGCCAAAATTTTTCTTTTGCCGTTTGAAATACGAGTTGATCCGAAATTCAACCAAATATCAACCAAACATACATACATTGAAATGTAACATTTTCAAGCCAAAGCGGCATATCAAACCATTCATTACGAATATACATGTTCGGTTTGCCAATCAAAAGAAAGTGAACCCTATACACATTAGGGTTTCATTCGAAGAGCTATTCAAAAGATACATTTACATGAGCTCAACTTGCTAGTACAACCCTTCCAAAAGTGATCATTTTCCTGTAAGGAAAACAAATGGAACGGAATGAGCTTAAGCCCAGTGAGTTACTACCACATAAGCAACAAAGATCACATAAGCATAATCTTCCATTTCAAGTACACAATTAAGAAGTAAAACAAGTCGGTAAAAGGATACGGACGGCTCTCAAGAGCCCATTTCCACGCTTACATTCTTGATTCAATCTCATTGACTCTCCGTCAACGTTTATGAGTACCAACCGTAGACCTCACTTCACTCCATTCCTCCCACCAAACATACCCCAACCAGGCCCGCACTCCAATCAGTCATTTTGGTAATACTCGAGTATACCGGAACCAAGAGTCTCATTACTACAAGATTCCCCAGTACAGTCCCCGTGGCACGTCAATATTCACGACCAAACCCTCGCCGGCTCGATCCAATTGACTACCTACGGGGTTGAGCTCAGTAATACAGTAAGGCCGTTGGACATTCATCCAAACGACACCAAATCAGTTTTCCATGAATGGAATTCAATATCTCATATAGCAAGTGCAGTATTTCAGTAAAACGGTAAACAGTCATGAATGGAATCACAAGGGGGTGAGGGCGGTCAAGTATACCCTCACCTCAATCATTTTCAATAGCCATATTAGCCGTCAAGGCATCAAATTCACATATACCAAAGCCACATTGTAACATTTAAGTGAGTAGTATACTCACCAATCAATTAAGTGCTATTTCATGCACTTCCGTCAGGAGAATGTCGTGAACCACCGTCACGCCCTAGAACACGTAAGCAAGTACAATGAGACTCGATAACGAGTCATAAAGCAATGCCAATCACAACCCCAATAGGGTTTTACAAACATATACAAGCATTATAGCAAACCAGAAAATCAGGAAATGTAACTCATTTGACCCAACAACAAAAACAGTTTTGGCCTCCTAATACGATAATGGTACAAAATGCGTTACGCTTATCGGATGAGGGTGTAAAACCCACCATCTCGAAGCTAAAAGACAGGGCTACAACAATGTAGAAGGCCACTCAGTCCAAATCCTAGCACAACTAGGTCAAAAATGCAGAATACCAAACCAGAACCGTAATTGCATGTTTACAAATCACACTATGCTGTAATTCGTACAACTCAGTCTGTACAGGACCAAATGCATTTATTCCAAAGGAATATGGTAGCTAAGACATCCAGCTACATTTCATCAGAAGACACCAACATCCAAATCCAAAGAAATTCCAGTCAAAATAGCCAAATACAAGTGCAGTTCTGCCATCCTGATCAACCCAGAATAGCAACAGTAAAATCGACATATCTCACTCTACACTACTCCAAATGACCTGAAATTTTACAGGCACCTCAAAATCATCAATACCTACAACTTTCATGTTTTGAGTAAAAGCCAATTCGGCCTCTAACCCTATGATCCAAAACCGGACAGAAAAGGGGGTTATGAAACCCTAACTTTTCTCATTTCAATCCAAACCCAAAATTGGTTGCAATTATCAATCATTTACATCCACTAGAGTCATAACCCCTCATTATCAACCATCATAAACAACCACAACACCATGATCACATTAAACCAGAAAATTCCTCAAAAAAAATAAAAACTTCACCAATTCATTTCAAATCAAGAAATAAATCACACATTCCATCACTTTAGCCACCACTAAGCACGAATTAAACATCATTAGGTGTAGGAGGATGTTCAATCATCACTTACCTAGTATACAAGAGAAGAGGAGTTGTAGACCACCTTAGCTCTTCCAAAAACTTCACCAAACTCACCACTAACACCAAATGGAAAGGTTGTATGGAGTAGAAACTAGTTTAGGCAATTGGTTTGGATGATTTGAGCTAGTGGAAAGCTTGAAGATTGAAGAGGTTTTTCCTTCTTTGTTAGAGAGAGAGGGCCGGCTATGGAGGAGAAGAAATGAGTGAATTTTTTAGTGAATTTTGGAGATATTTACTCAATTTGGTCAAAAGTCAAAAAGCATGAATAGTAAATCATAAGTCATGTCCAATGAGATGGTGACACTTGTCACCTCTTAAATGCATTCCTATCCCTTTCTTTTCCTCTCACATCAATCAAATTTCACTCTCTACTTATCTCTTAACACCCGATAAATTTTACACAGTATCCGAAACTTAACCCTATTGGCCGAATTTTTCCGAACTTTTCGCACTAGTGGGTCCCACGTCCATTATATACTCTTAATTTTTCAAAAACTCTCCAATACTAGAAAAATCGCCTAAAAACTATAATTACTCATAAAATCCACCAAGAAAATATTCCTAAGCCAGAAAATGCAGAAAACATGCAATTAAGGGAAAAAAACCCTAGGGAAAAAAATATTAGGGAAATACGGGTTCTCACACTCTCTCCCCCTTAAAATAATTTCGTCCTCGAAATTCCTTATCATTGACTACTCCGGGATTAAATTGAGCATTATACTTAGCTAACAGATCTGTACCCCTTCACTGGCCAGGTTCAGTAAATTATTACCTTCCACGTCCTCTAATGGGTCAAAGACTTGATGTTGTTCTAAGGAGTACACCCGAGAGGACATTTTCGATCCATCCTTGTCTCCCTTCGACTGGTCAGGGTTGGTCGTAGTTGGTGGCAGAGTCCCTTGCCGCTCGCGCAGGTGAGCTGGACAGTTAGCAATTTGATGTTCGGCACTCCCACAAAGCAAGCATTTTCCTCCTTTCTTCCAGCAATTGTCCTCCGAGTGGTTTAATTTTCCGCAATACCCGCAGGGTCCGCGTGCTGTAGAAGCCGAGCCTCCTCTTGACGGGCTCTCTTGTGACACTCCCGGCATCCTTACTCCTCCCGTTCCCCGCCCAAACTTGGGAGGGGTACTTTCATCCCCCTGCCCCGAACTACTTCCAGGAAATCCTCTCTTTTTCGCCTGGAAGTTTTTCACCTGGAGCCTAGCATTCTCTACTCATTGTGCCTTCTCCACTGCTTCGCTGAAGGCGTTAATTTGGGCTGTCGCGAGGTCCTTCTGGATTTCTACGTTCAGGCCCTGGACAAATCGCCGTATTCTTCGTTGCTCGGTCATGATGAGTTCGGGCGCAAATTTAGATAGGCGGGTGAATTGGCTCTCATATTCCGCCACAGTTTGAGGTCCTTGGCGGAGTCGAATGAACTCGTCTTCCTTCCTCTCCTGAACTAGAGGAGGGAAAAACTTCGCATTGAACTCTCCGATGAAGTTCACCCAAGTCCTAGGTGTCTGTTCTCGTTCCCACTTCTGCTGAATTACGTTCCACTAGGAACGGGCTGCCCCCTCAAGCTGAAACACGGCAAAAGTCACCTGCCGTTCGTCAGGGTAGTGTAGGGCTGCAAATATATCCACCATCTTTTCAAGCCATCTTTCGGCAACGTCTGGGTCGGGTCCCCCAACAAACTTTGGCGGAGCGAACTTTTGGAATCGTTCGAGAGCTCTGTCTTCGCTCTCGATATGGTTACCAGGGTTTCCAGGATTAGGGTTTGGGTTTTGGCCCTGCTGTTGCACTACTTGTGCTAGTAAGTTTGTCATTTGCTGCATAGCAGCAGCTATTTGCACACTAGGGTTTACTTGCGGTTCCAGATTGGGTCCAGTAGAGGTTTCCCCCGTACCCCTAACCGGTGTGGGTTGTCTAGTTCCGCGTCCACGGCCTCGACCACTCCGAGTGCCTTCCATCAATCTAAGTCAATCTAGGTCACCAAATAAATATACTGTTAAAGGGCACCTAACCCTCCTTTCCGTAGCACCAGACAGGAACAATGAAACAAGAATAAGTAACTCAAACAATTACCGCGAAGAGCATTTAAACACATAACACGTATACGTAGATCACATAACCAGGTTATGCAATTATACGGAACAGTCAGTCAAGTACATACGAAGTCATTCCATGAAACAAAAGGGTCCTCCAAAAGTACTATAGACACCTAGGTCACAAGTGCAAAAGAACTCACGAAAAGCTTTTCCCCTTCTAGGGCTTCGTCCAAATATTTATATCTTAATCAAGGTCGATCACGCTTAACCACACCCGAACAAACCACACGAAGTTCCATAGAATCGCCTTTCTAGTTCACCAAATCCTTTCTAACCTAGGCCCTCATATCTTTCGTATCCGGGCGCAAGAATCTCGTCTAAGATAATTCACATCTCGAGCCGGCCGGTCCCAAGAGTAAACCATCCTTATTAAAGATTCCTACCCGACATACATACCTAGCTTCCTCGAGTCCCATGATAATGATTCGTACACTTATCACATGCCCGGTTCATAACTTATGCTCACCGAGCACTTAGACATATTCATGAAATTAGGACCACAACACCACTTGGCCCAGTCTCACTCCGCGCAGAGACCACGCGAAGTGGCTCTGATACCACTTGTAACAGCCCCACCTTCCCCTAAGGCGAACCAAAGGGGTTAGCGGACTGCCTGCCCAGCTCTCGCCAGGACTAACGGATCAGTTTACGTCGATCTAATACGTTCCGGAACTTACCGATGCGCGCAACCAAGTCAAAATCACAAAATAAAAATTAAAAAAAAATGAAGAAAAATCGAAGCCGATGATGAACAGTACCGGCCACGTCAGAATCCAGATACTAGGCCGAGAGTAGCCAAAATTTTTCTTTTGCCGTTTGAAATACGAGTTGATCCAAAATTCAACCAAATATCAACCAAACATATATACATTGAAATGTAACATTTTCAAGCCAAAGCGGCATATCAAACCATTCATTACGAATATACAAGTTCGGTTTGCCAATCAAAAGAAAGTGAACCCTATACACATTAGGGTTTCATTCGAAGAGCTATTCAAAAGATACATTTACATGAGCTCAACTTGCTAGTACAACCCTTCCAAAAGTGATCATTTTCCTGTAAGGAAAACAAATGGAACGGAATGAGCTTAAGCCCAGTGAGTTACTACCACATAAGCAACAAAGATCACATAAGCATAATCTTCCATTTCAAGTACACAATTAAGAAGTAAAACAAGTCGGTAAAAGGATACGGACGGCTCTCAAGAGCCCATTTCCACGCTTACATTCTTGATTCAATCTCATTGACTCTCCGTCAATGTTTATGAGTACCAACCGTAGACCTCACTTCACTCCATTCCTTCCACCAAACATACCCCAACTGGGCCCGCACTCCAATCAGTCATTTTGGTAATACTCGAGTATACCGGAACCAAGAGTCTCATTACTACAAGATTCCCCAGTACAATCCCCGTGGAACGTCAATATTCACGACCAAGCCCTCGCCGGCTCGATCCAATTGACTACCTACGGGGTTGAGCTCAGTAATACAGTAAGGCCGTTGGACATTCGTCCAAACGACACCAAATCAGTTTTCCATGAATGGAATTCAATATCTCATATAGCAAGTGCAGTATTTCAGTAAAACGGTAAACAGTCATGAATGGTGTGACGCCCCGAAAGAATGAGTGTGAGAACCCGAAAATTTTCTAATTTTCTAGGGTTTATTTTTTTTTTAAATCGCCCGCCTTTTCTACATTTTCTTGATTAGAAAAAATTCCCCAGATAAAGTTTATGAGCAAAAATAGTTTTAAAATGATTTTTTCTAGTATCAATTAGTTTTTGAGAAATTAAGAGCTTATACCGGACGTGGGACCCGCTAGTGTGATATAATTTTGGTGACTAAGTGAATTGTGTGCTAAGTGTTATTATTTTACAAGGTGCTAGGAAATGATTAGAGGGTGGTTATATGATGTAACCATTGGAAGCCAAAGGATTAAAGAAAATACTAGAAGGGCCAAGTGTCACAAACCCATTGCAAGTTGGACCTTTGACTAAGACCATGATTTCTTCTTCTTATCTTGACCAAACCTTTTGTTTTCATCATTTCTTCTTCTTGTAAGCATGATGGACGAAATTTTGAGAGAAAGAGAGAGAATATCCAGCATCTTGCACCTCAATTTCTTCCTCCAATCTTGAGTTCTAACCGATTAAATTGCAAATCACTCCATAAAACTTGCTAGCTAAGGAAGATTGAAGCTATTGGTGGAGTTGTTTTGGAAGAAAAATCCCTAAGCCATCACCTTTCTTGATATTTCAAGGTATCATGTCTAACCATCCTTTCTTTGATCTTGATTTTGTTAAATTAATGACTTGTGATGGCTAATGAGATGTTTTAGTGGAAGATTAGCACTTGAATGCAAAAATTTCCAGATTAGGGTTTTCAATTTCCCCAATTCTGCCTGACACTGTTCATCATAGTTAGAGGCCGAATTGGCCTTAGCACAAAACATGAAAGTTGTAGAGAATAAGGTTTTATAGTTACCTACCAAATTTCAGCTCAATCCAAGTTCTGTAGCCTGTGAAAAGACCAAAATACCCCTGCTGCCCTGTTTCTGTCCGAACCTGGAAATCAGCTTTGGTAATTGATTAGTTTGACTGGGAATACTACTGATTTGGTTGTTGATGTCTTCTTAAGAATTCTAGCCTTGTATCTTAGCTTTTAAATGGCTTTGGAATTACCTGATTTGGAGTTGTGTGTGCTGAGTTATGACTGAATGAATCAGGACTGCCACAGTGAGCTTCGAACTAGAAAATCTGGGGTTGTTTTGGTAAATATGACCTAGTTAGGGTGAGAACTAGACTGAGTGGTCTTCATGAAAGTTGTATGCAATGATATTGTAGAGGTGCCTGTAAAATTTCAGGTCAATCGGAGTTGCGTAGCTTGAGAAAAGATGGAATTACCCTTGCTGCCCTGGTTTTACCCGAATTTGGGAATTGCTTCTGTAATGGGTTATTTTGGTTGGGAATGCTTTGGAATTGGTTGTTGAGGTCTTCTGATGTACTGTAGCCCTGTTTCTTAGCTTTCAGCTGGTTTTGGAATTTCTGGATTTGGACTTGGATAGCCTGATTTATGATGTTTCCGCTAGAATGCGTTCTGTGAATATGTTTTTGTCATTCTGGTATAGTTTCTTGCATTTTTGACCTTGTTACACTTGAAACTGGGTTGAGTGATCTTCTGTAATATTGTAGCCGTATCTCTTAGTTTCGAAACTGTGTATCTTGTACCTTCATCTGACAATCGTAGCGCCTTTGGTACCATTACCGCAAAATGACGTCAAAACTGTTTTTCTGGTTTTGAGCTTAACTTTCATTTCCGGACTTTTCCCTAGCTTGACTTGTACTAGTACTACTTGGAGCTTGCTGAATGGCTATTGGAGGAACTTGTTGTTGTGTGTGTACCTTTGGGACTGGCTGAAGAAATAATGAAGCCATGATGGCTGGAAAAGTAAGCAAATTTAGGGGAAGTGGTGTCCGAACTTTTAAAGGACTTGTTTACATTGAGTTTGTGATCTAAGACTTGGATTTGAGCAAGGCAATGTTACATGATGGATGATTTCTGAGCCATGGAGGTGAGTGACCTCAAACTATTTCTGAAGTTATTTATGAACCGTTTCCTGCATTATTTACTTTTGAACTGTTTCCAAAGTTACTTTTGTACCGTTTTCTTGCATTATTTACCTTTAAACTGTTTCCAAAATTACTTTTGAACTGTTTTCTTGCATATCATGCGTGCTTGCATGTGAGTGTTCCTTATTTGCTATATTTTCTTGACTTCACGACTTGTATTATTGATTGATAACGTGTTAAGTGCTTTGAATGATTTCCAAAACGAGCTTTCTAGGCGAGTGTGTACTTTATCGCACTCGACCTAAATAACTGTGCAATTTTCAAGGATTTAATTATTGAAATGCTAGTTGCGCATGATGTAAGCCTTTTGGGCTGAACTGGCCATTGCCCCTTGTTACCGGTCGTCTCGAGCCAGAAACGGTCTCGGTCGGGCGATTAGGGACTTGGGTGAACGTTTGGTATACTCGAGTATTATCTTTGTAGGTTGGTGGAGGTTGGTGGAGTCTGGTGAATGAAATGAATGACCAAATGAGCGAGGGGTTTATTTATAAAAGAAAAGAAAATGTAATTTTCAAAAGTTTGAAGAAAGGAGGAAATGTCAGGAAAACGAACATATCTTTTCATGAATGTTACTATCGCTTTCCATTGTAAATGTTTCTTGAATTATTGATACTCCATTTTAATGTATTGTAAATGTTGTAATTGTTTCTGGACTTATCATTTGATTCTTGTCATCATTGATTTATGACATCATTGAAATGAACTATTGTGAAACCGATTTGATTACTGATTTTAATGGTTACTCGCTGAGCTTCTAGCTCACCCCAAAAATATTTTATTCCCCTCCACAGGACTCGTGGCGAAGGAAGGACTTGTAGTACTTGTTCACGTGACTGGATGGCATATATCTTGTACAGTTTGGATTTGGAATCATTTTATGTATAGTTGGAAATTGTTTTCGCTTCGCTTATGACATGTAATTAATGGAGACTTGGATGTGTAATTGTGGGAACATTTGATGTAATATTTGAGATTTATATTGTAATTCATTTGAGGATTGTAGTGAACGACTGAGTCCCGGCGAGAGTTGGGCAGGCGACCCGCCGAACCCTGGGGTACGCCCTGGGGGGAGGTGGGGCCGTCACAAATGGAATCACAAGGGGGTGAGGGCGATCAAGTACACCCTCACCTCAATCATTTTCAATAGCCATATTAGCCGTCAAGGCATCAAATTCACATATACCAAAGCCACATTGTAACATTTAAGTGAGTAGTATACTCACCAATCAATTAAGTGCTATTTCATGCACTTCCGTCAGGAGAATGTCGTGAACCACCGTCACGCCCTAGAACACGTAAGCAAGTACAATGAGACTCGATAACGAGTCATAAAGCAATGCCAATCACAACCCCAATAGGGTTTTACAAACATATACAAGCATTATAGCAAACCAGAAAATCAGGAAATGTAACTCATTTGACCCAACAACAAAAACAGTTTTGGCCTCCTAATACGATAATGGTACAAAATGCGGTACGTTTATCGGATGAGGGTGTAAAACCCACCATCTCGAAGCTAAAAGACAGGGCTACAACAATGTAGAAGGCCACTCAGTCCAAATCCTAGCACAACTAGGTCAAAAATGCAGAATACCAAACCAGAACCGTAATTGCATGTTTACAAATCACACTATGCTGTAATTCGTACAACTCAGTCTGTACAGGACCAAATGCATTTATTCCAAAGGAATATGGTAGCTAAGACATCCAGCTACATTTCATCAGAAGACACCAACATCCAAATCCAAAACAATTCCAGTCAAAATAGCCAAATACAAGTGCAGTTCTGCCATCCTGATCAACCCAGAACAGCAACGGTAAAATCGACATATCTCACTCTAAACTACTCCAAATGACCTGAAATTTTACAGGCACCTCAAAATCATCAATACCTACAACTTTTATGTTTTGAGTAAAAGCCAATTCGGACTCTAACCCTATGATCCAAAACCAGACAGAAAAGGGGGTTATGAAACCCTAACTTTTCTCATTTCAATCCAAACCCAAAATTGGTTGCAATTATCAATCATTTACATCCACTAGAGTCATAACCCCTCATTATCAACCATCATAAACAACCACAACACCATGATCACATTAAACCAGAAAATTCCTCAAAAAAAATAAAAACTTCACCAATTCATTTCAAATTAAGAAATAAATCACACATTCCATCACTTTAGCCACCACTAAGCACGAATTAAACATCATTAGGTGTAGGAGGATGTTCAATCATCACTTACCTAGTATACAAGAGAAGAGGAGTTGTAGACCACCTTAGCTCTTCCAAAAACTTCACCAAACTCACCACTAACACCAAATGGAAAGGTTGTATGGAGTAGAAACTAGTTTAGGCAATTGGTTTGGATGATTTGAGCTAGTGGAAAGCTTGAAGATTGAAGAGGTTTTTCCTTCTTTGTTAGAGAGAGGGGGCCGGCTATGGAGGAGAAGAAATGAGTGAATTTTGGAGATATTTACTCAATTTGGTCAAAAGTCAAAAAGCATGAATAGTAAATCATAAGTCATGTCCAATGAGATGGTGACACTTGTCACCTCTTAAATGCATTCCTATCCCTTTCTTTTCCTCTCACATCAATCAAATTTCACTCTCTACTTATCTCTTAATACCCGATAAATTTTACACAGTATCCGAAACTTAACCCTATTGGCCGAATTTTTCCGAACTTTTCACACTAGTGGGTCCCACGTCCATTATATACTCTTAATTTTTCAAAACTCTCCAATACTAGAAAAATCACCTAAAAACTATAATTACTCATAAGTCCACCAAGAAAATATTCCTAAGCCAAAAAATGCAGAAAACATGCAATTAAGGGAAAAAAACCCTAGGGAAAAAAATATTAGGGAAATACGGGTTCTCACACAACCCCTCTTTTCCTTTTATTGTTTTATCTCTTTGTCGCGCCCCATTTTTTTGATAAATAAAATAAATGGTTTAAAAAATGTATTTTTTGTGATTGGAAAATGAATTGTGATTTAAAAGGAAAAAAATGGGTCTAAATGGGGGTTTGAGAATGCCACGATTTGACCCAAAATTATAGTTTAAAAAGGGTTTTTAAAACTAAATACGGAGTCGCCACTTGGTAATGAGTTAAGGTGTACCAAATCACTAAAAAAAGATTTTTTTTTTGTTTTTTGAGGAAAAATAGGAAAAAGTAGGAAGAAACCCCTTTTAAACGACTCCTAATCCACGTAAACCAAAGAAAAAGGTTCGGGAGTCACATTTGACAAAGGGGAAGGCAAGGATAAAATCCAAGGCACCCCTTTGACCTAGCCAGGGCTAGTTGCATGATTTAATCAAAGATTTTCTTGTTTTAATCAAAGAATTTATTACATTTGGATGCACTACATGAATGCAAACCCTAGACCTAGGGGTATTGGGGGAAATTTCTCTTCAAAGGTTGAGTGGTGCCAATCACATTAATTGTGAAGCCCAATAACGATCCTTTAAAGGAGTCACGAATAATGCAAGTGGGATGCAAATGAATGGAATGCATGTATGCAATGTGAAGGCATGAGTTTGAAAAAGTAATAAAAGACAATAATGTGTAAGTGAGAGTGTGCACGTGAGTGGGCAAGGTGCGGTATGTGAAATGATAATATGAAGTGCATGTGTGCAAGTGATGATAAAAGTATTCGTGTGCAAGTGAAGAAACATAAAGGTGCACGTGTGTAAAATGGGAGGAAAAATGAAAGTGTGATGAGGGTATAAAATGGTAGAGTGGATTTAAAAATGCATGAGCCTAGGGAATTCATGCATATTGGGTACGGGGAGACCTAAATCGTGACTCAATTTGCCCTTTTATAGAGGGAATACAAGCGTGCTAAGACTTAGAAAAAGCCACACTCGTCTATATCCCATATTTAAGGGGACTCTCAAGCAAATGAACCCTATAACTAGCATGAAATGCAAAAATCCTAAAATGAAAGGAAAAGGGGTTCGAGGGGCATGCCAAATGATAAACTAAGAAAAATGCATGACATGTAATGATCACGCAAATATGTACTAATGAAGGGAAATCCCTAAGGGTCTAGCGTTGGACTAGCCCATTCTATGAATTCCTACTAGCGTTGGACTAGCGGAAACGTACATTCATCCATCACATTCATTCAAGGATATGGAAAGCGAGTAGACATGTCAATCACATAGCACATAACACTTAGCATGCATATCTAAATGCCAAAACCTAAGAAAACGATTAAACATATAGCACATAGACATGCATGACACATAAGGTGATTAAGGCCCTAACTATTACATTTGCTAGCTAGGCACAAGTCTTCAACAACTCTTCATCGAATGCTCCTCCAAACCCTATCTATTACAAGCCAAGAGGTGTACACATACCCCATAAAGAATAACTTAAATAAAAAGCAAAAGTAAATGACATAAATAAAAGAAATTAAGGAAAAGCTAAGAAAGCAAAGTAGACATGTATTTCTCACGTAGCACGTTGGTTCACATAGAAGAGACACAAAAGATAAAAGAAATTATACCTCCCTTGAAATGAAGCTCTAATGGAGTGAAATCAACTTATTTATCCTCCAAAATAAAAGAAATGGTCAAGGTACCAATTTATTTGGCAAATAATCACAAAGGATAAAAAAATAAACATGAATTTGAATCAATTAAATCATGTCAACAACCCACATTTAAGAAGTCAAAAGAAGAAAGGACTTCATTGCAAAGATTGACAAAATTTTGGGGCCAAATTTAAAGAAAAAATAAAGTTCAAGGACTTATTTGCAATTAAAGTAAGGACCCAAATGAAAGAGGTTGAAAATATCCAGGGCCATAGTACAATTAAAGAGAAATTCAGGGAATGATTCGCAAATCCAATTATCAGATTTTTAATCAAACAAACTGTTGGGCCATTTTAATTATTTCTTGGGCCAAAACCACTTGGCCCAATCTGAAGTTCAAAACAAAAAAAAGAATGGGCCATTTTTATTTGTTTGGGCCAGACTCACTTGGCCCAGCAGAAATCCAAGCAAAACAGACGAATTAGCCCAATTTTCATCAAACAAACCAGCCCAATCAAAAGAGTGGGCTTTTATCTCCTAAACCCAAATCAGAATTCAATCAAAACAAATCAATGACCCATTCCCGAAACCCCAAACAAAAATAATCTCTTAACCCAAATCATTTACTTCACTAAAACCAACATAATTAAATCAACAAACTCATTAAACCACAAACATGGCCTAAAATCTAGAATTAATCCACCCAAAAGACATATTTGAAACAATTAAAAGATGATTAAATCTAAGGGATGAAACAAATTCAGCTTTTCCATATTTTGGGCCATATCAGATGATTAAATCATTTAAACTTCGATTTTCAGAACTTCCCAGGCAAAGCATCTGAAAAGCCTGCTTTCTTCTTCATTTATCCTACAACTTCATTCTTCTAGTGTCATGCCAAACGTAAGCAATGAAGACCAAACAAACAGCATTCTTTCACTCAAAACAAATCAACTATGCATTCTATCATTAAGATCCAATACTATACTCCGCATTCCCAATGATTTTAGCAGCCTAGATTACGCACAAAGGGAATTAAAAGAAACAGCTTTGAGCTGCTTGAGCAATCCATTAAACAGACCAGATTTCATTACCTCAAAGTACATCCCGACAAATTTAAAAACAAAAGAAGACGTAGCAAAGAGACATAATGAAGGAGCTTGTATCGACCTTGCCTTAACAACAAAATTTGCACAGGGGCGAGGTTAATATGGTTACAGCAACTCATGGCTATTTACGTGTTTGCACAACAATAAGCACAACAACAAAGAAAAAAAATAAGATGGCAACATGCATGCCAAGCATCGAAGCAAGCATTCTTCTGCATTCTTTCATTTTGTAACTCATCCCAGGAACTACATGGAACAGATTCCAAGAAAACAAAACCCTCTAACAAATTCAGACCCCTCTGGATTAACAAAATCCAATCATGAATATTAAACATCGAAAATTCCAAAGAACATCAGTGGCCATTTATCCTTTCTACACAGCATAAAAAATATCAGAAAGTTCCACTTCAATTCCCCTGGCTCCCTCCAAAATAAAATGAAGCTCACCTAAACTTCCTTACACACAAACTCACGACATAACTGAATTCATACCAAAGGAAGAATCAAGGAAAAGAAAAAACGGAGAAGGTGCCGTACACAAGTATATCAAGATCGAAACTCCCATTTCTGCCATGAAAATCAACTATTACGTTCTAACAAATACTGCTCTTGTTTTCTGTTCATCACTTTTTCACACGCAAGATGCAGACGATTCAACCATCAAATAGAATTTTCACTCAAGCATTTCATCAAACATGTTAAGGGTATTAAAAATTTTATCAATTCTTTACTCTATTGAAGCTAGAATCGGCCCATAAAATTTGTCAGAGACACAGAGAACAGTCCAATCAACATATACAGCATGTATATTCAAGAATCATGAACAAATAATTGAGAGGTCGCAACCAACATGATCATGGCCGCCTGTTTCGAAAGTTTGAACAGAACTGAAATTTTAAAAGAAAAAGACAGCTTACATGCTTTTGCTTGCTCGAGCGGCAGCGGTGGCTATGATGGTGAGTGGAAAAAATGAACAGGGGAGGCAGAAGATATGCACCGCTGCTTCTTGGCGCCGGCGATGAGGAAGCGGTCGACCACGGCGAATGCAAGTCGTCGAAGAATAATCTTCAGCCGCTGTCTCTTTCCTTTCCTCTCTGATCTTTCCTGCTCTTTTTCAGCTCTCAAACGCAGCCTCCCTGTTTTCCTTTTTCCTTTCTTCCCAATTCGTCGAAGCCCTTTCTCCTCTGATCTTTCAGATTTCTGGTTGTCCTCGGTTCTTTTTTTCTCTTTTTTTTCAATCCCAGCTTCCCCCGTCACTCTTTTCTTTTTCCGTCCGACCTCAGAGCTCCCTTCTCCCTCTGTGTTTTTTCTCCCTCCTTTTCTTGCAGCTTGGCCGCGTTTTTCAGCTTCCTTCCTCAGCTCACGGCCCTCCTACTGATTCTCCCTTTTTCTTCCTTGCTTTGTTTTTTTTTTCTATCCCATCCGCGACTTCTTTCTTCTTGTTTTTCTTTCTTTTCGGCCCCCTTCCCCCTCATCCGTAGCCTCTCTCCATCAGCCCTCAAAACCAACCTAAAAACCTTCCTCAATACCCAGCCGCCCCTTTCTCTCTATCCCTCTCGTTTTTTCTTCCGTTTCCCCCTTGTTTTTTATTTTTTAGCCCTCACAAAATTCTACTTTGACCCCCAAAAATTCCTTAATTTCCCAAATGTCCCTAACACCTCACCCCTTAGGTGCTTAGTTGTCTAAAATATAGAAAAGACACTTGTCCAAGTGCATGCAGTCCCACTTGTCATTTTCACCTTTTTTCCTTTTTCCTTTTTTTCATTTTTCAATTTTCATTTTTTCATTTTCATTTTTAAATAATGAAACTAAATCTAAAACAACTAAAACATATTTTTTGAACGCTTTTCTTTTTTCCTTGAGAAATTCTACGCTAAAATGGCTAAAATAACTAAAACTAAAAGTAAATAAAACTAATTGTGACAAATAAAAATAGAACAAATAAAAAATGAATAGTAAATAAATAAATAATAAAACACCAAAAATTTGGTGTCTACACTTTGCCCCTCTTTATCTGAGTTTTGAAAAAACTTGAGACAAAGAAGTAGACACCAAATACTTACCTGTGTTATTCGGCTGCATTAAACTTGAACGACTGACACTCTAGAAATGATAATTGACCCCTTTTGACAGGAATTTTTGAAATGGGACTGACCCAAATAAGAAAATGAAAACGGGACTGACCCGAACAAGAAAATTAAACGGGACTGACCCGAACAGAAATGTAAATGGGATAGACCCAGACAAAAATGTAAATGGGATAGACCCACGGGATAGACCCGGACAGAAATGTAAACGGGATAGACCCGAACAAAAACGTAAATGGGATAGACCCACGGGATAGACCCGGACAGAAATTTAAATGCGATAGACCCACGGGATAGACCCGAACAGAAATGTAAACGGGATAGATCCGAACAGAAACGTAAATGGGATAGACCCACGGGATAGACCCGGACAGAAATTTAAACGGGACTGACCTGAATAGAATTTAAACGGGACTGACCCGAACAGAAATTTAAACGGGACTAACCCGAACAAGAATTTAAAACGGGACTGACCCGAACAAGAATTTAAAACGGGACTGACCCGAACAAGAATTTAAACGGGACTGACCCGAACAGAATTTAAACGGGACTGACCGAATTAAAATCAGATGAATTCAAGTGAGATGGAGTGTTGGTGGGATTGACCCATGTTTATTGGTGATGCAAATGAAAGAAGTGAAATAAAGTGTTAATGGGACTGACCCATGTTTGTTAGTGATACAAATGAAAGAAGTGAAATGAAGTGTTAATGGGACTGACCCATGTTTGTTAGTGATGCAAATGAAATGCTTACTGGCGGGACAAACCCAGCTCCAATAGCAATGAGAATGAGATGCTTACTGGCGGGACAAACCCAGCTCCAGTAGCAATAAAATGCTTTTGACAATCGGACAGTGGGATCAAACCCGAGCCTGCCGAGGTCGGAGGGATAAAACCCGTGCCCAACGAAAGTAAAAGCGGTCAGTGGGATAAAACCCGAGCCTGCCGAAGTCGGAGGGATAAAACCCATGCCCAACGAAAATAAAAGCGGTCAGTGGGATAAAACCCGAGCCTGCCGAAGTCGGAGGGATAAAACCCATGCCCAACGAAAATAAAAGCGGTCAGTGGGATAAACCCGAGCCTGCCGAGGTCGGAGGGATAAAACCCGTGCCCAACGAAAATAAAAGCGGTCAGTGGGATAAAACCCGAGCCTGCCGAAGTCGGAGGGATAAAACCCGTGCCCAACGAAAATGAAAGCGGTCAGTGGGATAAAACCCGAACCTGCCGAGGTCGGAGGGATAAAACCCGTGCCCAACGAAAATAAAAGCGGTCAGTGGGATAAAACCCGAGCCTGCCGAAGTCGGAGGGATAAAACCCGTGCCCAACGAAAATGAAAGCGGTCAGTGGGATAAAACCCGAACCTGCCGAGGTCGGAGAGATAAAACCCATGCCCAACGAAAATAAAAGCGGTCAGTGGGATAAAACCCGAGCCTGCCGAGGTCGGAGGGATAAAACCCGTGCCCAACGAAAATAAAAGCGGTCAGTGGGATAAAACCCTAGCCTGCCGAAGTCGGAGGGATAAAACCCGTGCCCAACGAAAATGAAAGCGGTCAGTGGGATAAAACCCGAACCTGCCGAGGTCGGAGGGATAAAACCCTTGCCCAACGAAAATAAAAGCGGTCAGTGGGATAAAACCCGAGCCTGCCGAAGTCGGAGGGATAAAACCCGTACCCAACGAAAATAAAAGCGGTCAGTGGGATAAAACCCGAGCCTACCGAAGTCGGAGGGATAAAACCCGTGCCCAACGAAAATAAAAGCGGTCAGTGGGATAAAACCCGAGCCTACCGAAGTCGGAGGGATAAAACCCATGCCCAACGAAAATAAAAGCGGTCAGTGGGATAAAACCCGAACCTGCCGAGGTCGGAGGGATAAAACCCGTGCCCAACGAAAATAAAAGCGGTCAGTGGGATAAAACCCGAACCTGCCGAGGTCGGAGGGATAAAACCCATGCCCAACGAAAATAAAAGCGGTCAGTGGGATAAAACCCGAACCTGCCGAGGTCCCATGCCAACGAAAATAAAAGCGGTCAGTGGGATAAAACCCGAGCCTGCCGAGGTCGGAGGGATAAAACCCGTGCCCAACGAAAATAAAAGCGGTCAGTGGGATAAAACCCGAACCTGCCGAGGTCGGAGGGATAAAACCCCTGCCCAACGAAAATAAAAGCGGTCAGTGGGATAAAACCCGAGCCTGCCGAAGTCGGAGGGATAAAACCCATGCCCAACGAAAATGAAAGCGGTCAGTGGGATAAAACCCGAACCTGCCGAGGTCGGAGGGATAAAACCCATGCCCAATGAAAATGAAAGCGGTCAGTGGGATAAAACCCGAGCCTGCCGAGGTCGGAAGGATAAAACCCGTGCCCAACGAAAATAAAAGCGGTCAGTGGGATAAAACCCGAGCCTGCCGAGGTAAACTTGATTTGATTTTTGATTTTTGATTGATTTGAAATTTTTGATGATTTTTTTTTATTTTCTTGATTTTTTGATTTTTTTTTTGATTGAGAGAGACTTGTCGAAATAATTTGCCCCAGTATGATGAATTGGTCAGTGGGATTAAACCCAAGCTTGCCCAATGGGAAGTTGTGATGTTGGCGGCACGAAATCCAGGCCCAACTTGCCTTTTTGGAATGTTGGCGGCACGAATCTCAGGCCCAACAGGATCTTTGAAATGTTGGCGGCACGAAACTCCGGCCCAACTTGATTTTTGTAATGTTGGCGGCACGAAATCCAGGCCCAACGTGATCTTGTGAAGTTGGCGGCACCAAGTCCAGGCCCAACAGGATGTTTAGGACGTCAAGAGAAGGGGGGAACAGAATGATGCGTGGCGTGCATTGAAGCTTCGCCCACAAGAAATCAAATTTGATTTTTCCACAGACAAGAATTTGAACTTGATTTTTGACTTTTTGATTTGATTTTTTTTGAGAGAATTTTTCAAAAATAATTTGCCCCAAGTGTAGGGCCCATTTCCCTTCTTTCTTCTCTTTCTTCGGCATCGGCCTCCCACATCACCAGATGCTTTTTTGTCATTTTGAACCATGAATACCTATTCAAGGGGTTCATCAAAGTATGACATGCATTCAAATTTCTTATTTGGAAAGACCAGCGTGATTGGTTTGACATCCTCAAATGTATTACAAAATTTTGCCCCAGTATGGGCTATTTTGCAAAATCTCTCACATGAAAATTTGACCCAGTGTAGGCCTATTTAATTGTAAAAAATTTGTTTGAATGACCCTCCATTTATTTGAATCAAGTAAGCAATTGCTTTTCCTAACATATCATGTGAAGGAAATTGAAATGTCTTGCTTAAACTCATATAGCAAATTTCATGATGAATTTCTCAAAATAATGCCAAATTACGAAAGATTTCTTCCCCACTTTAGCATCAATGCTTTGGGTGATGGGTCACCATTTCTTGTTGGCTCATCTTTCAAGACCAATCCAATGATCTTATTTCTGATTTTTGAAGGGGTTAAAGGAAATGAGAAGTCAAGATTTGTTTGGTTCTTGTGCCCAAATCGTATCTAACCCATTTAATATTACATCTTAGTGAAAGCAAATAGTTTGTCCATTCTTATTTCTTGAGAAAATTGAGTCAACATATGAGCTTTAAGCTCGCAACAAATGGGTAGAAACGATAGCTAAACATGCGAAAATTGGTTATACCCTTATGATTATGAGTGATCGATGGATTTTTATGAGCATAATCCTCACTTTGGGTTGTCATGAAGGAATAAGTCAACGATGGACTTTATTAGCTTGTAATGTGGCTTGAAAACGATAGCTAAAGAATAAAACTTTCAAGGACATAGCACCGAAGATCGCATTTTCCCAAAATTGCCCCTATTTTGAACTCAAAAGATTTTAGACTTTGTCTGGATTTTCACATCATTCCCCAGGGACTTCAGCGTCAAGTCTTTTTGCATTTTCCTTGCATTTACTTTTCTTGCTTTGCTTTTTGCCTCTTTTCCCTTTCCCTCAACTTGGTGGTTTTTCACATGGTGAGTAGCGTCAACCCCATACCCAAGCAATTCAGAAATACAGCTAAAATTTTCCAGCATCAGAAATTTTCTTGACAGGGCCATTGCAAAGAACAGAAGTCAGGACTTTCGGCTTTTGTAATGGGGTCTGGTGGGGTACTTAGAAAAGTTAAGGCTTGAAAGCGGATTTCAAGAGTGGCTTAAAGAATCTGAGATCGCATTGTTATGCCAACCCTATTTTAGGGTTAAATCAGAATTTGCCCCAGTTTGTGCTCAATTGAGGCTTTTCTCTTTCATTTTCTTTCTTTTTTTTTCTGATTTTTCGGCCTTCTGCCATTTTTGAACTTTCACAAAATTTGCCCCAGTTTATTTTTGAACTGAGGTTCTCTTTTCTTCTTTTGTCTTTTTGATTTTGTTGCATTATCACTTTTCACTTTTTGAAATTTTCCTTTTCAACTCAAACTTGCCCCCAGTGTAGGGTTTGCGATTCTCAGGGGTTGCCAAACGAAGTATTTTATTCTGAAGGCTCAAAAGGGATAACTAGGGATAGAATGTTTGATTGGAAAAGAAGAGAGCCTGACTTTTAATCCATTCCTTACAATAACTCTGAAAGGAAACTTTCATTAATGCGAAATTTCTTGCATGTATTTAAATTAATTGACTGAGGAAGACTCTCCATAAGTGGTTCGTCGGACAAAACCTTTCCTTTTTCCCTTTTTCCAAAATTGAAGCCCAGATAGATTCAAATTTCCCCAATTCGCGGTTCCCTCCTTATTCTAGCATTTTTGCTTTTCCCTTTTCTTTTTCTCTTTTTCAAAATTCCCCAATCTCCTTCCCCAATGTGGGGTGCGATCATATGTGCATTTGAAAAGAACCTACAAATTTTTGGCTCAAATGAGGACACAAGGGATAAATGGTGTTTAGATTGAAGAAATGATGGCCAAAGCATCATTCTTACACTTCATGACAACCAAAGTAACAAAATGGTTATTGAAAATCCATTCCCTTTTTGATATTTGAAAATTTTCCAATATAGGGTAGTGATCATTAGGGCTCTTATTTGAAACGAAATTATTCTTTCAAAGGCTCAAATGGGAGAGCAAATGATAAAATGTGTATAGGTAGAGAAAAGAATGCTCGAAGTATCATTCCAAATTTTCAAAACAAACAAGAATAATGCACATTTTTGCTTTCACTTAGATGTGAATTGAATCTGGTTAAACCAATAGGCATTTTTCAAGCAAGGATGACCCCAATTTGTAATTTATCAATCAATGCGACTGATTTTATTTTGGGGTTAAGTAAAGGAGAAAAGATATCTCATGGGGCCTTTTGAGTGACCTCTTTTCAATTTTTGAGCACTTTTATTGTATAACTCGGATCACCAATCTAGTGTAAGGATTTTAGGAAGCATATACTTGTGAATTTTCAGGCTGGAGGTTGAAAAAATCTCAATTTGGTTTTATTTCTCAAAATTCATCATGAAATCTCCAATGAGTAAGAATAAAGGATGAAATGTACATAAATATACAAAAAACAATACTTGTCCAAAAATCTTATTGCTGAAACAGTTTGAAATAAAATTCCTTATTCAATTATGATACAAATGAGAAAAGAGAAACTTGTAAAGGGTTCCTCATATACACTTTTCATCTCCTTCCCTTTTGGAACAAAAATGTATTAACAAATCAAATAAACAGAATTTCCCTTTGGAAAAATAATTACAAAATCTCTCAGAGGCTTTAGCATAGAGCTTCCAGATAGATCTTACATGTTTTCGTGGCAAGGTCTTCCCAAGAATCAAGTAATACTTGTAATCTTCAAACTTTATTGAATCAAAATTATCATCAGATATAGAAGAATATTTTTGTCTTATTGAAACATTTTTATGAATGCAGGAGAGGGGGAAAACAAAAGAAAAATACCCAGAGTTAGTAGGCAAAACTGCAAAATCGGTATGCATGTCCTATGGGGGAACCCTTTTTGTGCCAAGGGTAGGCCTAGCATGAAAATGCAATCCGCTAGAATAGGCACTATACAATACCTGATGGATCCGATCAACTTGTTGAGTGAAAAATAATTTGAAAAATTTGGCCCATTGGAATGAGAAGAGACGATGGTCAAAATGAGGACCTCGTCCGAAGGGATTGATCACTTTTGATCGATACAAGAATTGGCAAAAACGCGCGGGTTTGACCTTGACGAACTTCCTATCGAAGAGATTGGAATTCGTTTGACCAAAAAATTTTCAGTGAAGTACGGGTCAAAACCCCAACTGATCAAATGGCTGGATGCAATGGATGGTTTTCTCAAAAATCGACTAAGTTTCCCAATTTGAAATTGACTGTTGAAACCCTAATTGGTCAAACGGGATTGACGATTTGTAACGCCCCCACTTCTCCCTAAGGCGAACCAAAGGGTATCCGCGGGACGCCTGCCCAGCTCTCGCCAGGACTCACTACAATCCATCATTCAAAAGCTCGAAATACTTTAAGTAACTTCAATACATAATTAAAGTACTCCAAATATCTCACACTTACAATTATGCAGCTTCCAAGCTTAAATACAACCCAACGGAAAAGGGTACAATAGCCATCCGTTATAATATAACTTAAAGTTTTCAAAAGAAAACAATCTAGTACTACTCACGAGCACCCTTGGTCTCGAACCCTGTAAAAGAAAACCACAACGTGGGATGAGCTACACAGCCCAGTGAGGTTCCAAAACACTCTAACAGTTCAAATAAATCAAGTAAGTTATGCATATCGTATGCATGATTCTAGATTACACAATGGCATGTTACCATGAGGTGATAATCATTACACGGGTAATTGCTATTTGAAAACACATGTAAAACTAGTACTTTTGGAATGAATGGCCATATAAATATATTTTCATAAATTTTCAGTCAAACAAATAGTGGCTCGTCCGACTAGAAGGACATTACAAGGATTGCTTCATCTCAGAGGTTAATGCTCATGAGGAGTCTTACCCGAGAATGCCAACTAGGAGAGCAATAACATTATTAATAGCAAAGCAAACACAAAAGGATACGGTGTTCCAGTGGAACTTTGTCGGTCATCTGCACCTTATAACACCCGGATCTCCACGGTTGACTGGCCATCACCTTATCCCTCCAGTGGTAATACTCGAGTATACCGAAACGGTTGTCCAGGGTTCCAACCTACCCGACCGAGCCCAGTCCTGGCTCGAGTAGGTCAGTAACCGAGGCGGGGCCCAAGTTCAGCTTATAGCTTACAACATGCACAGGTAACAAAGTAATTCGACAAAAGGTAAAATTCATCATTTGAGTTGGTCGAGTGAGGTAAAGTACACACTCGCCTAATAATGATGGACAACTTCATATAACATGTGATTCATGATAATCAAGTAATCAGGTGGTCAAGTAACCAAGTAAGTTGGTGATCACGTAAGCAGATAACCAAGTAAACAAGTAACCAAATAGATTAGAAAACGGTAAGTAAACACGGTTAATTGGTAGACATATGTCATTTCAATAGGCCGCCATTGGCCGTTTTTCACTTTCACCACGTAAGAGTCGAGGAGATTCACTCCAACCGACTTATGCTTCCATAGCATAATTAATCATTTAAACACATCATGTAGATATGCTCTCCAAACATTTCATATCTAGTATTTCAAGTAATCACATAAGTATGCTCTTTAAGCATTTCATATCGAATAGTTCAAATATACATACTTCAGGTGTTTCATGTCGAGCAATTCAAGTATACATTATTCAAATATGCATGAGTGTGGTAAATACTTAATGACCATGGGTTAAGCATGTCATAGACTCATTCCAATTACGTATTCCTATATGGAACACTCACCTAGTCAAAACAAGCGAGTAGTTCTTAAACAAGCGTCTTAGGTGTCCGCTCCGAGTTCCTCTGGGAGATTCCCTCGAGTGCCTGAGCAAACAATAATCAACTACCACTCAAAATCATTCTAATTATCGAGGAAAATTGTACACTAGTACAATCTAAGAAATTAACGCGGAGACGAGTCTAAGAGTTCGTGTAACTCGAGGTTCAAAAGTGGGTTTTAAAATACAAGACAAATCTGATTTCCATCTTTGAAATCAAATGTAAAACGATCAAATGATATTGAAGGAAAATGGAGGGTTTGAAACCCTTAGTTTCCTTTAAGTTAGAAAATTCCAGATTTAACAAGCAATATTTGAAAAATCATATTTCACTCTCCACAAGTCCAAAATTGGAAAACTTGGTACTGTTGGAATCCTCTTTCAAAGTACTAAAAGTTCTTAGAAGACACTTTTCCACGAATGTAAGTGAAAGGCACTCAAATTTTGGCTCAAAGTTGGTAACTTGAATTACCAAGACAGATTTAAGTTGGTTTTTGGCCAACTTTAGAAATTCGGCAAAATTCACTTGTTTTGAACTAACCTTTGAAATTTGGAAATCAATTAGTGTTGCAATCCAAGAGTATAACAAAAGAAGCGGAATGAGAAACGGAGTTTCGAGCACCAAGATATAGTACCTCCAAGTTGCTGAAAAAGTTAAGACTTTTGGGCTATTTTCCAGGTTTAAAACTAGATTCGAAATATCATTTGGTCATCAAGTTGGCATTAGAAATACATCAAACTTGGTACACTAAACCTTCTATGTGTGAACAACATTTCTACTAAGTTTCGTACAAAAACTCTCACGGTAAGGTAGTCATTAAAACAACCAAAGTTTATGAAGAGTTTCAAGGCTAAACTACCTTCTCACTTTTCTTTTGTTTACAAACTTTTCGTACCATGAAATCAGTTCCAAATCTCTCCATTATTGAAACCAAGAGTTCATAAACATCCACTGAGCAATTTAAAGACCATTAACATCCAATTCTAGAAATAAAACTCTCCAAATCAGATTTGACCATTTGGCTAAGAGAAAACGAAAAGTTTTCCAGATTCGATGAGCGAATTTTGTGACATCATTTGCATATCAAAATGGTCTTAGAATATTACCAAATTTTGTACAATTAAACCTCCATATGAGGATTACTCTTCTTTCAAATTTCATTTGAAAATTCACACGGGAAGGTAGTTAACTAAACCATCAAAGTTCAGGAAATTTCCCAAGGTAAAACTGTCTTCTAGCTCTTCTTTCCTTTTTAAACATTTTGTCCAAAGCAACCAACCCAAATCTGGTTTATTTGTGAAACAAAGTCCAAGGAACATCTAATCTAAAGTTTGGTAGATGTCGGACATCAAAGTTTCCAAAACAACAAGTCCCAAATCATTGTTAGTTACAAATCTGTCCAAGTGGAAAATTCTATCACTGTAGCAGTTTCAAACTTTGGCCACAACTCACTCCATTCAACTTGGAATTGGGCGTGGTTGATGGCGTTGGAAAGCTCTCTTATAAAGCTGAATTTTCTCAGAAGAAACCATTTTCAAATTCCATTCACAAATAGCTCGTTTTTGAGCATCAAGAAGCAATTTCTGTCCTGTCTCCTGGAGAGCAACGAAACAGGACAGTGATATTCAATCGAATGGTGTGGCTCACTCAAGTGGAACCAGAATGTGAAATTGGTACCGATGGAAAGCTAGGAATGTCTAGTTTCCAATGCCGCAAACGGCACTTGATTTCGACATCGGAACAAAGAGTTATGGCCGTTACAAAATGACTGCCTGGGCAATACGGGATTCATTTTCCAGTTTTGCTAACTTTGGAAATCAACTCATTTGACCAACCAAATCATGTTATTTTTCAATGAAATTTTGTACACACTTACAATAATAGATAAAAAACATAATCAATTCATTAGAATCTCAAAATCTGGCACGAAAATGGTCGGACAAGGCAGGGGTAAAACGGTCACTTTTGCTCCAAGCACCTCCTTTGATTTTCTACCAACAATACAACATTAATCTACTAATATAAGCACTAAACCACCATTAATTTCATCATCCAACATCAAATTAGCAACAACCCAAGAGTGGGAGTTCATAGAGCCCACTTTCACATTTTATACCATAAACAAGACTACCCACATGATTATATAACCTTATATGTGCAATATATCTTACAAAAACTAAGATCTATGGGTTGGATGATTTGCTACCTTATTGGATGACTAGATCAGAAATTTTGGTCACTCTTTGCTCCAGAAAACCGTGGCTTTTCAGCTCCCTTTTGCAGCTCAAAATACTCCTCAAGTGTTAAGCTAAGTGTAGTTCGAATTTGGAGTGAATTGGAAGAGGTTTGGTGAAGATTTGATGGAGGAATTGGAAGAACTCTTGAGCTGTTTTTCTTGCTTTGTTGTTCGGCCAGATGAGGGAGCAAGAGAGAGAAATTGTGGTCTGAAATGAGGCTTCCAAAGGAAGCTTAATGACTAAGGATTGGGTGCACAAAAGTCAACCGCAAAAAGTGCGCGCACGCGCGCGTTTTGTGCTCGATTCCTCTCGCGTTTGTTTCACTAGTGTACTAAACTTCTAATGCATTTATATTCATATAAATATTATTCACTCTTAATTATCCCAAAATAAGGGTCTAAAGTTCCTCAATTTAAATTGCGCGTGTGAAAACGCGTATCTCCAATTTAAGCGCAATAACGCGAAACTTCCGAGAAATTCTTATAACGATAGTACTAATAACTATCACTTGAGTATTTAAACATTAAAATGCCTAATTTAGGTCCATTGTACATGTCTCCAATATTTCAAACCTATTGTACTCTCAATCGATCAAGATTTCCAAAGACGTGTTCACTATTTTTACAAAACGAGCTTCCGAAAATTAATTTTTTGAAACAAGTCATTTTAAAAATATAATGAAACCATATTTCCATGTAATTAGGTCTCAAGAGCTTAGAAAATAATATTCGGAGTAAAAGACCAAATAAATAATTAAATAAGCTAGAAATAGGAGATTAAATAAGTAAATTTTGCGAGTCCTCACAACCTCCCCTCCTTAAAAGAATTTCGTCCTCGAAATTCATACCTTCTGTAATCTCAGACAACTCTGAACCGTGTGGTGTGTTCATGTCATGCGTTCTTTTAGATGCCATTGGTCGGTTTCTCCTTCCATTGACTTGTCGAGGAACAGTTCCATTTCCTTGTTGAGCAGTAGTTTCTCGTGGATACCTCCTTGGACAGTCATGAACTTTATGATTGGTACTCCCACATCCCATACACTTTCGTCCCTTTAGCCAACAGTTTTCTTCAGTGTGATTCGTCCTTCCACAATATCCACAAGTCGGACGAGGTGTTGTGACCTGACTTGCTTGCGAGGTTTTCTTTGATCGTGTTTGTCCTACTGAAGTCCCTCGTGACATAGTTCCTTTTGGTTCCTTTATCATGAGTGGTGCAGGAAGTAACAGTCCTACTTCATCCACTTCTTTTCTAACTTTGGGTGGTGGTCCATTTTTTCCTAGTGTACTGTCAGATGTATCTCTTTTCCTTTTTTGAAAAGCTCTCAGTTGAGATTTTGTGCTTTCTACCCTTTGCGCTTTTTCAAGAGCGTCACTAAATGTTTCAACCTGTGCTGCGGCAAGGACATCTTGGATTTCCAAATCTAATCCTTGGATGAACCGTCTTATTCTCTTCCGTTCAGTAGCCACCAATTCTGGGGCATATGTAGATAACTTCGTAAAGCGTGTTTCATACTCAGCTACGCTTAAAGTTCCTTGACGAAGCTTTATAAAATCATCTTCTCTCTTTTCTTGGACAAGCGGAGGGAGAAATTTCTCATTAAACTCATGCACAAAGTTTATCCAAGTTCTCGGAGTTTGATCTCTTTCCCACTTATTTCTTATAACATTCCACCAGGTTCGGGCTGCTCCTTCAAGTTGAAATACAGCAAAGGTGACTTGTCTCTCCTCAGTATAATCCAAGGCATCGAATATATTTCTTATATTTTCTAACCAATTCTCGGCCACCTCTGGATCAGGCCCTCCAGCAAACTTGGGCGGAGAGAATTTCTGAAACCGCTCTAAAGCTCGATCCTCCCCTATCTCTTGGTTTCCACGTTGGTTTCCTTGTCCAACACCTTGACCTTGTTGAGCTACCAAGAGCTCTAGGATATCCGTCATGCGAGTTAAAACTTGTCCTATCTGGTCATTTCCTCTCCCAGCACTTAGCTCAACGTTTTGATCGATATCGGACCCATTAGCTACTCTTTCATTTCGGGGTTGTCTAGGTTGACGTCCCTTTCGTTGTCCTCTAGTTTCCATGTCCACAACTAATCTATACGCACATGCATAACCCTCACACTTAGTTAAAATTGAACTACACTCACATACCAGTAGCAACATTTAAAGAGGATGAAGACACTTTCACAAATAACATTATCACGATGCAAGTAAACACAAACTAGAGTTCATTAAATCATAACACAAATTATGGCCAAGTAAAGTTCATGCCAAGTCAAAGTCAATAACAAAAATAAACAAGTGATTATCACAAGTACATTCATCTCCAAGGCGCAAACTCTTAAGCTCTACTCCCATCGTCTCACTATGAAAGATCACAAGTAGAGATTCACTAGATTAATTGGAACTAGACGATTCTCGTTCCCTAACATGCTCAATTTCAATCCCAACACAAGGATCTTTTGGGTTGCGATCTTTTCCATCTTCCACTCTTAATTATTGTACCGTCTTAACCAAACAATTATTGGTTTCCTGTAACCATTCACATGAAATATCGATTCATTCTTATTCCCCACAAATGGAGATATAAAGTCCCTATGGTTGCTTTCCACTCCCAAGTACTCGGGTTCAAGAATCCAAAATAGGATAATTCACATCTCGAGCCGGCCGGTCCCAAGAGTAAATCACCACATTCGAGATTCCTACCCAACATACATATCAAATTCCCTCCAATTATCAAGATAAAGGTTTTACAACCTATAACATTCATGATTCACAACTTACATTTCTAGAAGGGCACTTAAGTCTTTACTTAATCACATAGTAAGGACCAAACACCACTTGGCCCTATCTTGCTCCTTTGTAGAGACCACGTGAAGTGGCTCTAAATTCATCGCTACAAGCAATCATTTAACTTTCAGAATAGTCCCACAGTCCGGCATCCTAAACATTTAAGCCTAGGATACACTACAAAATCTGAAGCCTAAGCTCTGATACCAATTGTAACGCCCCCACTTCTCCCTAAGGCGAACCAAAGGGTATCCGCGGGACGCCTGCCCAGCTCTCGCCAGGACTCACTACAATCCATCATTCAAAAGCTCGAAATACTTTAAGTAACTTCAATACATAATTAAAGTACTCCAAATATCTCACACTTACAATTATGCAGCTTCCAAGCTTAAATACAACCCAACGGAAAAGGGTACAATAGCCATCCGTTATAATATAACTTAAAGTTTTCAAAAGAAAACAATCTAGTACTACTCACGAGCACCCTTGGTCTCGAACCCTGTAAAAGAAAACCACAACGTGGGATGAGCTACACAGCCCAGTGAGGTTCCAAAACACTCTAACAGTTCAAATAAATCAAGTAAGTTATGCATATCGTATGCATGATTCTAGATTACACAATGGCATGTTACCATGAGGTGATAATCATTACACGGGTAATTGCTATTTGAAAACACATGTAAAACTAGTACTTTTGGAATGAATGGCCATATAAATATATTTTCATAAATTTTCAGTCAAACAAATAGTGGCTCGTCCGACTAGAAGGACATTACAAGGATTGCTTCATCTCAGAGGTTAATGCTCATGAGGAGTCTTACCCGAGAATGCCAACTAGGAGAGCAATAACATTATTAATAGCAAAGCAAACACAAAAGGATACGGTGTTCCAGTGGAACTTTGTCGGTCATCTGCACCTTATAACACCCGGATCTCCACGGTTGACTGGCCATCACCTTATCCCTCCAGTGGTAATACTCGAGTATACCGAAACGGTTGTCCAGGGTTCCAACCTACCCGACCGAGCCCAGTCCTGGCTCGAGTAGGTCAGTAACCGAGGCGGGGCCCAAGTTCAGCTTATAGCTTACAACATGCACAGGTAACAAAGTAATTCGACAAAAGGTAAAATTCATCATTTGAGTTGGTCGAGTGAGGTAAAGTACACACTCGCCTAATAATGATGGACAACTTCATATAACATGTGATTCATGATAATCAAGTAATCAGGTGGTCAAGTAACCAAGTAAGTTGGTGATCACGTAAGCAGATAACCAAGTAAGCAAGTAACCAAATAGATTAGAAAACGGTAAGTAAACACGGTTAATTGGTAGACATATGTCATTTCAATAGGCCGCCATTGGCCGTTTTTCACTTTCACCACGTAAGAGTCGAGGAGATTCACTCCAACCGACTTATGCTTCCATAGCATAATTAATCATTTAAACACATCATGTAGATATGCTCTCCAAACATTTCATATCTAGTATTTCAAGTAATCACATAAGTATGCTCTTTAAGCATTTCATATCGAATAGTTCAAATATACATACTTCAGGTGTTTCATGTCGAGCAATTCAAGTATACATTATTCAAATATGCATGAGTGTGGTAAATACTTAATGACCATGGGTTAAGCATGTCATAGACTCATTCCAATTACGTATTCCTATATGGAACACTCACCTAGTCAAAACAAGCGAGTAGTTCTTAAACAAGCGTCTTAGGTGTCCGCTCCGAGTTCCTCTGGGAGATTCCCTCGAGTGCCTGAGCAAACAATAATCAACTACCACTCAAAATCATTCTAATTATCGAGGAAAATTGTACACTAGTACAATCTAAGAAATTAACGCGGAGACGAGTCTAAGAGTTCGTGTAACTCGAGGTTCAAAAGTGGGTTTTAAAATACAAGACAAATCTGATTTCCATCTTTGAAATCAAATGTAAAACGATCAAATGATATTGAAGGAAAATGGAGGGTTTGAAACCCTTAGTTTCCTTTAAGTTAGAAAATTCCAGATTTAACAAGCAATATTTGAAAAATCATATTTCACTCTCCACAAGTCCAAAATTGGAAAACTTGGTACTGTTGGAATCCTCTTTCAAAGTACTAAAAGTTCTTAGAAGACACTTTTCCACGAATGTAAGTGAAAGGCACTCAAATTTTGGCTCAAAGTTGGTAACTTGAATTACCAAGACAGATTTAAGTTGGTTTTTGGCCAACTTTAGAAATTCGGCAAAATTCACTTGTTTTGAACTAACCTTTGAAATTTGGAAATCAATTAGTGTTGCAATCCAAGAGTATAACAAAAGAAGCGGAATGAGAAACGGAGTTTCGAGCACCAAGATATAGTACCTCCAAGTTGCTGAAAAAGTTAAGACTGTTGGGCTATTTTCCAGGTTTAAAACTAGATTCGAAATATCATTTGGTCATCAAGTTGGCATTAGAAATACATCAAACTTGGTACACTAAACCTTCTATGTGTGAACAACATTTCTACTAAGTTTCGTACAAAAACTCTCACGGTAAGGTAGTCATTAAAACAACCAAAGTTTATGAAGAGTTTCAAGGCTAAACTACCTTCTCACTTTTCTTTTGTTTACAAACTTTTCGTACCATGAAATCAGTTCCAAATCTCTCCATTATTGAAACCAAGAGTTCATAAACATCCACTGAGCAATTTAAAGACCATTAACATCCAAATTCTAGAAATAAAACTCTCCAAATCAGATTTGACCATTTGGCTAAGAGAAAACGAAAAGTTTTCCAGATTCGATGAGCGAATTTTGTGACATCATTTGCATATCAAAATGGTCTTAGAATATTACCAAATTTTGTACAATTAAACCTCCATATGAGGATTACTCTTCTTTCAAATTTCATTTGAAAATTCACACGGGAAGGTAGTTAACTAAACCATCAAAGTTCAGGAAATTTCCCAAGGTAAAACTGTCTTCTAGCTCTTCTTTCCTTTTTAAACATTTTGTCCAAAGCAACCAACCCAAATCTGGTTTATTTGTGAAACAAAGTCCAAGGAACATCTAATCTAAAGTTTGGTAGATGTCGGACATCAAAGTTTCCAAAACAACAAGTCCCAAATCATTGTTAGTTACAAATCTGTCCAAGTGGAAAATTCTATCACTGTAGCAGTTTCAAACTTTGGCCACAACTCACTCCATTCAACTTGGAATTGGGCGTGGTTGATGGCGTTGGAAAGCTCTCTTATAAAGCTGAATTTTCTCAGAAGAAACCATTTTCAAATTCCATTCACAAATAGCTCGTTTTTGAGCATCAAGAAGCAATTTCTGTCCTGTCTCCTGGAGAGCAACGAAACAGGACAGTGATATTCAATCGAATGGTGTGGCTCACTCAAGTGGAACCAGAATGTGAAATTGGTACCGATGGAAAGCTAGGAATGTCTAGTTTCCAATGCCGCAAACGGCACTTGATTTCGACATCGGAACAAAGAGTTATGGCCGTTACAAAATGACTGCCTGGGCAATACGGGATTCATTTTCCAGTTTTGCTAACTTTGGAAATCAACTCATTTGACCAACCAAATCATGTTATTTTTCAATGAAATTTTGTACACACTTACAATAATAGATAAAAAACATAATCAATTCATTAGAATCTCAAAATCTGGCACGAAAATGGTCGGACAAGGCAGGGGTAAAACGGTCACTTTTGCTCCAAGCACCTCCTTTGATTTTCTACCAACAATACAACATTAATCTACTAATATAAGCACTAAACCACCATTAATTTCATCATCCAACATCAAATCAGCAACAACCCAAGAGTGGGAGTTCATAGAGCCCACTTTCACATTTTATACCATAAACAAGACTACCCACATGATTATATAACCTTATATGTGCAATATATCTTACAAAAACTAAGATCTATGGGTTGGATGATTTGCTACCTTATTGGATGACTAGATCAGAAATTTTGGTCACTCTTTGCTCCAGAAAACCGTGGCTTTTCAGCTCCCTTTTGCAGCTCAAAATACTCCTCAAGTGTTAAGCTAAGTGTAGTTCGAATTTGGAGTGAATTGGAAGAGGTTTGGTGAAGATTTGATGGAGGAATTGGAAGAACTCTTGAGCTGTTTTTCTTGCTTTGTTGTTCGGCCAGATGAGGGAGCAAGAGAGAGAAATTGTGGTCTGAAATGAGGCTTCCAAAGGAAGCTTAATGACTAAGGATTGGGTGCACAAAAGTCAACCGCAAAAAGTGCGCGCACGCGCGCGTTTTGTGCTCGATTCCTCTCGCGTTTGTTTCACTAGTGTACTAAACTTCTAATGCATTTATATTCATATAAATATTATTCACTCTTAATTATCCCAAAATAAGGGTCTAAAGTTCCTCAATTTAAATTGCGCGTGTGAAAACGCGTATCTCCAATTTAAGCGCAATAACGCGAAACTTCCGAGAAATTCTTATAACGATAGTACTAATAACTATCACTTGAGTATTTAAACATTAAAATGCCTAATTTAGGTCCATTGTACATGTCTCCAATATTTCAAACCTATTGTACTCTCAATCGATCAAGATTTCCAAAGACGTGTTCACTATTTTTACAAAACGAGCTTCCGAAAATTAATTTTTTGAAACAAGTCATTTTAAAAATATAATGAAACTATATTTCCATGTAATTAGGTCTCAAGAGCTTAGAAAATAATATTCGGAGTAAAAGACCAAATAAATAATTAAATAAGCTAGAAATAGGAGATTAAATAAGTAAATTTTGCGAGTCCTCACACGATTTATTAAAAATCAACCGGATTACCCTAAAAAGGGAAACAGGTCAAATGAATTGAATGAAATTTAATTTATCCAAAATTAATCAGATCACCCTAAAAAGGGTAACAGGTCAAATGAATTGAATGAAATTTAATTTATCCAAAATTAATCAGATCACCCTAAAAAGGGTAAATTGATCAAATAGATTAAACGAAACTTGATTTATTCAAAATCGGCTCGGTTGCCCTAAAAATGGGTAAATTGGCCAAATGAATGAAATTGAATTAGTGATTTATTCAAAAATCGGCCGAATGACCCTAAAAAGGGTAAATTGATCAAATGAATTGACGATTTATTCAAAATCGACCGGATAACCCTAAAAAGGGTAAATTGGTCAAATGACCCTAAAAAGGGTAAATTGGTCAAATGAATTGACGATTTATTCAAAAATTGACCGGATGACCCTAAAAAGGGTAAATTGGTCAAATGAATTGATGATTTTGATAATTTATCAAAAATCGACAAGATTGCCCTAACTAATCAAATGAATTGAATGACATTGGTGATTTATTCAAAAATCGACTAGATTGCCCTAAAAATGAACAAATTGATAAAATGGACCGGATGAAATTGATAAATCAAATGATCCAATGGACCAATGGCTTGATGCATTAGTCTATGAGCCTTCTAAAAATCAAATTTTGGCCTCAGTTTATTTATCGTCTCAACAGTGAGGAAATATTGGTGAATGTTCCAATTAATGTCCTTTTTGCAAGGGATTTTTACCAATTTGATAAAATGGCCAAAAAGTGATTGTTAGACGCTCATATTCCAAAGATCGTTTTATGAAAATGATCGGATCCTACCTTACCTTGTGCGCTACCCCTTTGGATGGTACAAAATGTAAACGTGCAAGTCTCCTTGGATTAAGTATCCGAGACACAAGGTAGCTTATTCCTAACACAGGATCCCCTAAATGGCATTCCCTTCTATGGTTTATGCGTGATGCCAGTTTATTAAAGCGATAAAACATGCAATTTGAAATGGAAACGTGACCTAAGGAGCCCTTCATTTGCCAGGGTTGGCCTAAAATGGTATGACATTATTAATTTATGAACAAAATATACCATAATTTTCAAACGTGCAATAACCTATCTACAAGGGTAGGTCCTAAAAGAGAATCATGCCAGACCTCTTATTTCCTAACATTTGTGAATGCAAAAGATAAGAAACAAGGAAACGTTAGCTCAACACATAATCACATAACACGTTGGACAATTAGATGATACAAAAGCAACAAAGAAATAAGGAAAGAGGGTGGGATCCCTCCCCTCGTGCATGGTGTCCCTAATAGGGTAAGGTCGACTCTACCCTAGGCAATTCTAAAATGGATGCATGAGGTTGGGGTTCACTAATGCATCTAGACTCGATAAGTCATAGGTCCCCGAGCCTTCAGACTTGGAAACCAAGGGTCATCACTCCCAAGGTTCCTTGTCGGTGGCTCGAGCGATTCCCCAGACGTTGCTACGCACACGTCGTGTTACGGCTACCCGTCTGGGCGAATCTAAAAAAAAAATCCTCAACCTTCGACTAAAAACTAATAGGTCATCAACCTAAAGTTTAAAGCGGAAGATCGAGTGACCCCTCGGATCATGCTACGCACACGTCGTGATACGATCACATGTCCAAGTGGGTCGCCTAAAATCCTAATAGGGTGGAGTGGCGTGACAAGCCACTAAAAGAAAAATAAATGAGGGGTAAAAATAATTAAAGCGTATGCGCGTATGCTAGTGCTCGTTTGGAGGGGAGGGATCAAGAACCAACGCGAGGCTCTAAGGTGACACACCCCCCCAAATGCAATGCAAGAGCGAGGTAAGCAAGTAAACATACATCCAATCAACCAATCATATATTCGTGAGCGAGGGAGTAGTTGGATACGCGTGAAATGCAAAAATCCTAATAAAAGGAAAAATGCAATCCTAAACACCCAAATGTGTATATGAAAAGGTTAAAAGAAGAAAAAAAATTGATTAAATCAAATTTGCTCGGACTCTCGAATATCCCCAGTGGAGTCGCCAACTGTCGCGCCCCATTTTTTTGATAAATAAAATAAATGGTTTAAAAAATGTATTTTTTGTGATTGGAAAATGAATTGTGATTTAAAAGGAAAAAAATGGGTCTAAATGGGGGTTTGAGAATGCGACGATTTGACCCAAAATTATAGTTTAAAAAGGGTTTTTAAAACTAAATACGGAGTCGCCACTTGGTAATGAGTTAAGGTGTACCAAATCACCTAAAAAAAGATTTTTTTTTTGTTTTTTGAGGAAAAATAGGAAAAAGTAGGAAGAAACCCCTTTTAAACGACTCCTAGTCCACGTAAACCAAAGAAAAAGGTTCGGGAGTCACATTTGACAAAGGGGAAGGCAAGGATAAAATCCAAGGCACCCCTTTGACCTAGCCAGGGCTAGTTGCATGATTTAATCAAAGATTTTCTTGTTTTAATCAAAGAATTTATTACATTTGGATGCACTACATGAATGCAAACCCTAGACCTAGGGGTATTGGGGGAAATTTCTCTTCAAAGGTTGAGTGGTGCCAATCACATTAATTGTGAAGCCCAATAACGATCCTTTGAAGGAGTCACGAATAATGCAAGTGGGATGCAAATGAATGGAATGCATGTATGCAATGTGAAGGCATGAGTTTGAAAAAGTAATAAAAGACAATAATGTGTAAGTGAGAGTGTGCACGTGAGTGGGCAAGGTGCGGTATGTGAAATGATAATATGAAGTGCATGTGTGCAAGTGATGATAAAAGTATTCGTGTGCAAGTGAAGAAACATAAAGGTGCACGTGTGTAAAATGGGAGGAAAAATGAAAGTGTGATGAGGGTATAAAATGGTAGAGTGGATTTAAAAATGCATGAGCCTAGGGAATTCATGCATATTGGGTACGAGGAGACCTAAATCGTGACTCAATTTGCCCTTTTATAGAGGGAATACAAGCGTGCTAAGGCTTAGAAAAAGCCACACTCGTCTATATCCCATATTTAAGGGGACTCTCAAGCAAATGAACCCTATAACTAGCATGAAATGCAAAAATCCTAAAATGAAAGGAAAAGGGGTTCGAGGGGCATGCCAAATGATAAACTAAGAAAAATGCATGACATGTAATGATCACGCAAATATGTACTAACGAAGGGAAATCCCTAAGGGTCTAGCGTTGGACTAGCCCATTCTATGAATTCCTACTAGCGTTGGACTAGCGGAAACGTACATTCATCCATCACATTCATTCAAGGATATGGAAAGCGAGTAGACATGTCAATCACATAGCACATAACACTTAGCATGCATATCTAAATGCCAAAACCTAAGAAAACGATTAAACATATAGCACATAGACATGCATGACACATAAGGTGATTAAGGCCCTAACTATTACATTTGCTAGCTAGGCACAAGTCTTCAACAGCTCTTCATCGAATGCTCCTCCAAACCCTATCTATTACAAGCTAAGAGGTGTACACATACCCCATAAAGAATAACTTAAATAAAAAGCAAAAGTAAATTACATAAATAAAAGAAATTAAGGAAAAGCTAAGAAAGCAAAGTAGACATGTATTTCTCACGTAGCACGTTGGTTCACATAGAAGAGACACAAAAGATAAAAGAAATTATACCTCCCTTGAAATGAAGCTCTAATGGAGTGAAATCAACTTATTTATCCTCCAAAATAAAAGAAATGGTCAAGGTACCAATTTATTTGGCAAATAATCACAAAGGATAAAAAAATAAACATGAATTTGAATCAATTAAATCATGTCAACAACCCACATTTAAGAAGTCAAAAGAAGAAAGGACTTGATTGCAAAGATTGACAAAATTTTGGGGCCAAATTTAAAGAAAAAATAAAGTTCAAGGACTTATTTGTGAAGCTAAAGGAAAGTCTGATCACTCTCTCTCCTCCTCTCAAGACTGCCGACCAAACACCCTCCTCTCTCTCACTCATTTGCTTCAAAATTTCTGCTCACAAATCTCACTCAAAACCACCACAAATCCTCTCCAAATTTAACCAAACTTGCACCACACCTAGCTTGACACTTGAGGATCATTTTGAGCTGCAAACAAGGGCTGGAAATCACGGTTTTTCTGGGATAGTAGAGGGCCGAAAATTCTGCTGAACATCAACCCAAAGTAAGTGATGATCCACTCTTGGAAACTTGAAGTTTGGAAGCTATCCTACCTTGTTAAGTTCATGCATGCATTTGGTTAGCTTGTGTATGGTGTAAAAATGTGATTGTGGGCTCTTGGAATTCTCACACTTGGGTTGTTGTTGCTGATTTGATGATTGATGGTGATTATATTGTTGGGTTAGTGATTATAATGATGCATTAGTGGTGGGTAATTAGTAGGAACTTCATTGGGTGTAAGAAGCAAAAACTTCCGATTTTGCCCCTGCCATGTTCGGCCATTTCCAGGCCAATTTTTAATGGTCTAACAGCTTGAAGTGGATGTTTATAGGATGTATTAGATGTGTGAAAAATTTCATTGGAAAATATTGAGGTTTGATTGAACAAATGAATTTTTCTTGAGAAACTAGCAATCTGGAAAACTGTTCGCGTATGATTCTGACCAGTGGTAGTATTTTGGCTATAACTCTGTCCTCGGATGTCGAAATCATGTGCCGTTGGTGGCGTTGGAAACTAGACATTACTGGCTTTAATTTGATATATAATGCACGTTCGGATTCTATGTGAGCAAGCCGAACCAAATGTTTTAAGTTCGCTGTCCTGTTGCTCTGTTCGTCTGGAATGAAGTGTTCAGGCAGCAACTTGATGCCCGATTTTGAACCAGATGGGTGCCAAATTTGGAAACGATTTCTTCTATGATATTTTAGTCCTATGAATGTATTTTCCAACGGCATAAGCCATGCTCAATTTTGAGTTAAATTGACTGAGTTGTGACTGAAACAAGTGGACTGCTCTGTTTTGGAGAAACCCTAATGTTGGACTGGTTTGGAACAAGATCTTGGAGTGAACTTGTTAATTGATGTTCTTGATACTAAACACTTACCAAAGGCATTATGGATGTTTCTTAGGCCTTTATTTCACAAATGAACCATGATTGGATAGTTTGCTTGATTAAACGTTTTGAAATGGGTAATGAAAGTTTGAAGGCAGATTGCCTTATAATTTTTCTGAACTTTGGTTGACTAATTAACTATCTTTCTGAAAGTATTTTTCCCTGAAATTTGATAGAGTGGTACCTTTCATATGGGAGTAAAATACTGCCAATTTTGGTACCAATCCAAGTTCGTTTCGATACCCAATTAAATTGCTAGAGTTGGAGGTTCAAATCTGGAAATTCTTCTCCAGTCTTGAATTTCCCCAACTTCGGGCTACCGTATCTCGGTACTCGAAACTCCGATTCTTGATCCGCTTGTTTTGTTATAAACCTCACTTGTAACACTAATTCAGTTGCAAATTTCAGAGGCCGGTTTACAACGTGTGAATCGTGCCGAATTTCCAAAGTTGGCCGAAATCCAACTTAATTCTGCCATGTAAACCAACCCTGCATCTTCAAGCTCATTTTTGAACACTTTTCACTTTGATTCATGGAAAAGTGTCTTCTAGGAACTTATAGTAATTTCTAAAAGGTTTCCAATGGTATAAAGTTTTCCAATTCTTGACTTATACCGAGCGAGTTACGATTTTTCAAAGATTCATAATAAAACTGAAAATTTTCCAATTTCAAAGAAATAGAGTTTTTCAAGAACTCTTTATTCTTTTAATATTCCTAAACGTTTTGCTCACGATTTTCATGATAAAAACTCAAATAATATTGTACATAATAAAAGACAAGTTGAACCTCGATTTATGTGTAATTGAGGTTCCTTTTTTGCGAAATAATCCTTAGATTGTACTAGTGTACAATCTTCTTGATAAGTGGGTTAATTGTGTGATTATCCACTGTTAAATTGCCAGGCGCACAAGGAGACCTTCAAGAGGATCTCACAGTGGACACTTGAACTCCCAGAAAATAATTCTTATTGAATTACTCGGTGAGTGTCAGGTGTATGAATTTGATACTTGCTTATTTGTGGTAATTGTTGGAAGTTTTAAAAATAAGGGCGGATGCGTACTTTACCGCACTCGTTCTAATTTCAAATGAATAAATGAATGAAATGCAATGTTATGTCATGAATGCTTATGTCGCTGGAGTGAACCTCCTCGACTTTCAAATGAATGGGGGACGCCCAAACTCATAGGCCGTCCTTAGACTCGAACCAGCAATGGGCTTGGTCGGGGATTTGGGCGAGCCATGAGATACATATAAGCTCGACCTAATAAGAGGTCTTGCTTGGCATACTCGTAGAGTATCGCCCAATAATAGACTTGTGGGCCCTTGGGGTGTACGGTGGACGGAGGGAAGTAAGTGGTGATCTACGGAAATGGAAATACCGACCCGGTTGACAGGAGGGTCAATGCGGGAAGGTATACGAATGACATCGGCAGATCGAGTGGAACTTAGCTCCTGAGAGCTACTATATCCTTGATTTGTTTCTGATTACTTTTCCTGTTTGAATGATTGATTATTGAAAAGTCATGGTTTTATTTATTAAATTTGGGATTGTTATTTGACTAAGTGCTTGCATGTGTGTTCTTGGCCTCACGAGCATTTAGCTCACCCTATAGTTTTGTTTTCCTTAACAGGACCGAATCTTGGAAAAATATGGAGAAACCATCCGTTGTACTTTTGTTAAGACTCCTGTTATATATTTTGACTAGGCCCTGGTTTGGGTTGTACTTTTGGAAATTGTAAACTTGAAAAGTTTGGGCCCTGACGTGTACTTTGAATTTAAGTCGCTTTATGATTACCCGATGTACTGGTTATACATTAAGTGACTTGTTAAGCTTGAACGCTTCCGCATTATTGTATTCATGTTGCTCTCATCAAAGTGTTTAGTTCGGTTTTAAATTGAATGGAATTGCTTGAGTCCTGGCGAGAGCTGGGCAGGCGTCCGCGGATATCCTTTGGTCCGCCTTAGGGAGATGTGGGGCGTCACACTTGCACGTTTGTATTTCTTGTACCATCCAAAGGGGTAGTGCACGAGGTAAGGTAAGATCTGATCTTTTCAAAGACGGCAAAGCAATTTTTGCATATTAGAATATGAGTATCTAACAATCATTTTTTAGCCATTTTAAACGAAATTGGTAAAAATCCCTTGCTTAAAGGACATTAATTTGAAGAAACTCACAAATGATTCCTCATTGTTGAGACGATAAATATAGAGGCCAAATCTTGATTTTAGGAGACTCATAGACTAATGCATTGCAATGATTTTTTGAAACTACCAATGGGTAGATAATTCAATCGATTTTTGAATAAACCATCAATTTCATCCAGTCCATTTTGTCAATTCATTCAATTTTAGGACAATCTAATCATTTTTGAATAAATCATTAACTCCATTTCATTCATTTGGCCAATTTACCCATTTTTAGGGCAATCGAGTCGATTTTGAAGAGATCATCAATTTAATTCAATTCATTTGACCAGTTTATCCTTTTTAGGGTGATCTAGTTAATTTTGAATAAGTCATTAATTTCATTTGATCAATTTACCACTTTTAGGGTGATCCGATCAATTTTGGATAAATCAAATTTCATTCAATGCATTTGACCATTTTATCCTTTTTAAGGTAATCTAGTCAATTTTGAATAAATCATCAATTTCGTCCTATCCATTTGACCTGCTTTTTCCCTTTTAGGGTTTAAGTCTAAGTTTCACTGAATAAATTAGTCGAGACATTGCAATCCTTTCAAGAGCTGGCTCTTTTGCACATCATGCGTCGATCAAACAAAGAAATTCATTTAGACTGTGTCCTCATTTTTAGGACAAATGTCTCTTCTCTCTCCCATTGGCTAAAATTTTCAAATCATTTTTCACTCAATCAGTTGATCGGATTCATCAGGTATTGTATGGTGCCTACCCTAGAGGATTGTATTTTCATGCTAGACCTACCCTTGGCATAACAGGGTTCCCCCATAGGACATGCATACCGATTTTATAGTCTTACTTACTAACTCAGGGTATTTTTTCTTTTGTTTTTCCCCCTCCCCTGCATTCATAAAAATGTTTTAATAAGGTGAAAATATTTTTCTATGTCTGGTAAAATTTGAAAATTACAAGTATTATTTGATTCTTGAGCAGCCCTTACAATGAAAACATGAAGGATCTATCTGGAAGCGCTAGGCTAAAGCCTCTGAGAGACTTTATAATTGTTTTTCAAAGGGAAATTTTGTTTATTTGATTTGTTAATACATTTTTGTTCCAAAAGAAAAAGAGACAAAAAGTGTATATATGGAGCTCTATAGAAGTTTTTCTCTTCTCATTTGTATTATAATTGAACAAGAAATTTTGTTTTAAACTTTTTCAGCAATAAAGTTTTGGACAATTATTGTTTTGTGTATATTCATGTACATTTCATTCTTTATTTTTGCTTATTAAAGATTTCATGATGAATTTTAAGAAATAAGACCAAATTGGGATTTTTTCAACCTCTAGCCTGAAAATTCACAAGTGTATGCTTTCTAAAATCTTTACGTACACTAGATTGGTGATCCAAACTGTACAATAAGAGTGCTCAAAATTAAAAAGAGGTCACTCAAAAGGCCCCAATGAGATACCTTTTTTCCTTTGCTGTACAATTCACATTTTTGCCCACTTCTATTAGCTCCAAAATAAAATCAGTAACATTGATTGATAAATCGTAAATTGGGACAATCTTTGCTTGAAAATGTCCACTGTGTCTAATTAGATTGAACCCACATCTTAGTGAAAGCAAAAATATGCATTACTATTGTTTGTTTTGAAAATTTGGAATGATACTTCAAGCATTCGTTTCTCTATCCATACAACTTTTATCATTTGCTCTCCCATTTGAGTCTTTAAAAGAATAATTTTGTTTCAAATAAGGGTCTTGATGATCATTATCCTACATTGGAAAATTTTCAAATATCAAAATGGGAATGGATTCTTAATGAGCATTTCGTTATTTTGGTTATCATGAAGTATAAGAATGATGCTTTGGCCATCGTTTCTACAACCTTAAATACCACTTATCCCTTGCGTCCTTATTTGAGCTAAAATGGGTGGTTCTTTTCAAAAGCACTTATGATCGCACCCCACATTGGGAAAGGAGATTGGAGAATTTTTTAAAAAGAAAGAGAAAAGGCAAAAATGCTAAAATTAAAAGAAGAAAGGGAAATGCAAATTGGAGAAATGTAGTTCTACCATTAATATTTGGGCTTCAATTTTGAAAAAGAAAGAGAAAGGAAAAGGAAGAGTTTTGTCCGGCGGATCATCTATGTTTCACAGATATGGATGAACAGGAGTCTTTTTCAATGGATTAATTCAGATACATGCAAGAAATTTTGCATTAATGGAAGTTTCCTTTCAGAGTTAATGTAAGGAACGGAATAAAAGTCAGGTCCTCTTCTTTTCCAATCAAATATTTTATCCCTAGTTATCCCTTTTGAGCTTTCAGAATAAAATACTTCGTTTGGCAACCCCTGAGAATCGCAAACCCCACACAGGGGCAAGTTTGAGTTGAAAAGGAAAGAAAAGTCTCAAGAGGTGAAAAGTGATAAAGCAACAAAATCAAAAGACAAAAAGAAGAAAAGAGAATCTCGGGTAAGTATAAATTGGGGCAAATTTTGAAAATTTCAAAGGAATGACAGAAAGCTAAAGACGAAAAATCAGTCCAAAAAAAAAAAGAGAAGCAAATGAAAGAGAAAAAAGCCTCAATTGAGAATAAATTGGGGCAAGTTCTGATTTAATCCTAAAAGAGGGTTGATACAATAATGCGATCTCAGATCATTTAAAACCACTGTAAAAATCCGCTTTCAAACCTTAACTTTTCTAAGCACCCCACCAAACTCCATTACAAAAGTCAAAAGCCCTGACTTCTGTTCTTCGCAGTATCTCTGTCAAGAAATTTTCTAATTAGCAAGTGATGCTCATATACTGATGCCAAGGAATTTTTAAATGTATTTGAATTGATTAAGTGTGAAGTTGACACTGCTCTTCATGTGAAAACCCGCGAGGGCACCGTTGAAAAAGAAGAGGAAAAAAGGGGAAAAGGAAAAGCGAGCGAAATAAAGGCAAAGGAAATGCAAAAAGATTCGATGCTGAAAGTCCCTATGAGTAATGATAAAAGTCAAGCAAAAGTCAAGATCTTTGAGTCCAAATTGGGGTAATTTTTGGAAAAATGCGATCTTCAGTGCAACATTCTTGAGAATCTTATTTCTTTAACTATCGTTTTAAGCCACATTACAAGCTCATAAAGTCCATCGTTGACTTATCCTTTATGACGATTCAAAATGAGGATTATGCTTCTGAGAAATCCCTCAATCATTCGGGATCATAAGGCCATAACATGTTTCCACATGTTTAGCTATCGTTTCTGCCCATACGTTACAAGCCTGGAAAGCTTATATGTTGACTAAATTTTCTTAAGAAATACGGGTGATATACTTTTTACTTTCACTAAGATGTGATGTTGAATGAATTACATACCATTGGGGCACAAGAATAAGACAGATCCTAACCTCCCATTTTCCTTAGTCACCTCAAAATCACAAATCCTACCCACTTGTTTGGTCCTGAAAGATGAGCTAACAATAAGTGGTGACCCATTACTCTAAGCATTGATGCTAAGGTGAGGAAGAAATCTTCTGTAATTTGATATTATTTTGATAAATTCATCATGAAATTTTCTGTATGAGTTTTAAGCAAGACGCTTAGATTTCTTTACATTATATGTTAGGAAACACAGTTTCTTACTTTGATAAATGGAGAGTCATCCAAACAAATTTTTGCAACCAAAAAGGCCTACACTGGGGCAAATTTTTATTTATGAGATTTCACAAAAGAAATCCACACTCGGGTAAAATTTTTAATACACCTGGGAATTTTGTCCAAGAGTTAAATAATATACTTTCGAATCAATCACGCTGCTCTTTTCATGAATAGTAAGTGCATCAATTTAAGTGCATGTTGTACTTTGGTAAGCCCCTTGTGCAGGTATTCATGACTCAAAACGATGGAAAAACATCCATTGAGGTGGAAGGCCGATGCCGGAAAAGAAAAGGAAGAAGAAAGAAGAAAGGCCCACACTGGGGATTGTGTGACGATCCCACTTCCCTCAAGGGTGAACCCCAGAGGTTAGCGGACCGCCTGCCTAACTCTCGCCAGGACTCACTCACTAACATTAATTTCAGAGATAACATTAACTTCAAATTAAGAATGAAACTCCCCAATAGATATTACAAGCCATCCAACTTCACAAAAACTCCATACTTATGTCTACGACTAAGCGAAATGAAATGCAAGTAGTTCAATCACTTCTCTAAGTATAAATAGGATTTCAATTACTTAAAATATGGACTACAACTTTTGAATTCCTTATTCTTTGGATAGCAAATCAATAACACTAAACTCTTCAATATAACATCTACAAGCTATCAATCATCCGAATATACAAACCAAAATACAGACCAAAAGATAAGAACTGGTAAACTAATACCATAATACAGTGCCGTCCAAATACAAGATTAAGATTTCCTATTACAACTAGCACTATTCTTGTCCTTGTCATCCTCGTTCCCTGTTAAGGAAAACAAATGAAGGGATGAGCTAAAAGCTCAGTGAGGTTCCAAGAGAAAAACAAGCAATTAGGTATTTTAGCATTCATATGATAGCATGATCACATTTTTCATAAAAAACGTAACATCCAGAGAACTCATTTAACCATGTACAGCCGATAACACGTGCATATAAAAGGATGGAGTCTGTTCTCGGGAACAGGTTCCGTGACAACTTGTTCAGAATCTGTTGACACTCTGTCAACCATGGAATCATAACAAGTCCAGTAGATCACCACTTAACTCCAACCTCCATCCACCGATCAACCCCCTACCGGGCCTGAACTCCAAACATAAATAGTGGTGGTAATACTCGAGTATACCAATTAGTCGAGGAGATAACACTCCATTCGACAAAACAGTAGACCCAGGGTTCGTTATCTAGTCGACCAGGCCCTTGCCTGCTCGACTCGATTAACTAGCCTATGGGGTTTAGGATCCAGGCCGTTACATTCAACTCATGCGCATGAATCTCAGTTCACTTGTAAACGATTCACTTATAGTAGTAAAACAGGAATTCAGTCAAGTTAGGTCGAATGTGATAAAGTGCACACTCACCTATATAATAACAAATCAATTCAAGTAACAAGTCATATACAGGTCATATTTGCGCAACAAGTAACATGAAACTTGCAGTTGGAACACTCACTAGTTCAAACAAAAATAGCGTCAAAAGTTTCCTCCTGGATTGCCCCCTTGATCAGACAAGCCCTAAGAATAACCAAGTGAACAGAATTCATAATTTAGACTCGGCTATGAGTCGTATACCTTTCCAAGTTAAAATTTTTTTTTCAAAACCCAACATACACAGCCATATTTAGAATGCAAATCAAGGAAAAATTTAAGTATATTCGAGGGCAAAAACTCAAGTAGGGTTTTGAAGCGTATGAGAGCATTTTGGACTCAAGAAACATGAATAACCAACATGTTCCTTATTCGCTTCATGGCGGGAAATTTTCCAGCTGCGAACCAATGAAAGAAACAAGGTTTTCTCAAGTCAAGTCAGTGAGGTTGTGTCCAAAAGACTTTCAAACTAAAGACGTTGAGGCTAAAAGGTAGCAAGGTGCAAAACTGCCCTCCAAATCAGAATTTTTTGCAGCCATGAAACAAGTACAATCATGAGGTTTTCACCTCCCAATCTTCATAGTTTTCATTCAAATTCATGCACAAAAGGCTCCTCCAAAGTTTGGAACAAGTTTTGGCCAAAGCCAATTACTAAAAGGTTAGAAAAACAACAATGTAATAGGCTGCACTCTCCATCAACAAACAAGCACAATTTTAGCCAGCAATTTGGAAGAAAATCCCAATGAAACCCTTCCATTTCAACCAAAATGCAATACATAAGCAAAGCTTAAAGGTTCACTAAACATATTAGGCAAGTACATCACCAAATCAGTCCAAAATCAAGGTAGTAAGCTGCCCCAAAATTTGGACAGCATCACCCCTGTTTTATCCTATATTTCCTCTCCAAATTCAATACAAAATTTCATGGCCAAACCATCCAAAACAAGACCACAAATGATAGGCTATACAAGCTACTAGTTTCATACCATAAAGCCACCAAAAATAGACAAGTATTCAACTCACATGTCTCCATACCAAGGCTGGCCATCAAGCAAAAGTTCAACTCTACAAGCTGAAATTTCCATAAGCAAACTAATAGAACATGTACAAACTAGAAAAATCCCATGACATGGCTAACATTTATATTAAACATGATATTAACATATTAACACTCATTTTCCTCAACTAAAACTGGAAATTTATTGCTTGGGACATGAAACATGTAAAAGTGAAGTTTTCACCTCTCAACCTTTCATTTTCAACTTCAATTCACTACTCATACCAAAATTAATGTCTAATCATATGTTTAAGACATTAACAAGATGATTTCACCACACAAAGCCAATTGTAAAGCTAAATAAAATCACTATCTCTTTCGATCAGCCTTGAGTAGAATTCCAGCTATGAAAACAGTGAAATAAATGGAGTTTAAACCACTTAAGGTCCATGGTTTTGGTTTATTTCCAACACATACTTGTAGTTTAAAAGTCTTCTAGGGTGTTTTGAGCAAATTGAGCGTAACATCATCTTGAAAAATTTAGCGATCAAAGCTGAAATTCCAGCAAGCATTCTTTCTTTGGAAAAATCATAACTTAAGTTATAAATGTCAAAAAACTCATACAAATTATCTCGTTTAAAACTAGACTTGAAATACTAACAATTTCTAGAAGACATCTCAAGGATATTTGGTTCATAAGTTAATCCAAATTGAGTCACAAGTTACCACAACATCCCAATTTTTACTTGTTCACGACCGATTTTTCAGTCAACTTTGCTGATTTTCTGGTGCATATGTAAAATGAACCACAGCTCCAATTTTATACCATTAGGAAGATCTATGAGTCAAGTTTCAAACACAATTGACACACTCAATTTCGATTTTTCTACACTAAGTTATGATCCGGTTACTAAAACTGTCCAGAGGTGACTGTTACCCGAATTTCCAGCTTTCACAAGAGTTATTTCAACTTTATCTCTGCAAATCTCACCTCTAAACTAGCAATTTGCAACCAAGATCAAAACCAACATGCTATATATTATACAAAACAAGAAATATAACAGTTAGAGTGTGACTTCCTAGTGGAAACTCCTCAAACGGACGAGATAGCAAGCTGTGACAAGGATGGAGCAAAGTTCCTCCAATTTTCCTCAAGCTGTCTTCACTTTTTTTTCTTATCAAAACAACACCTTTCTTACTTAGCTTCATCCAGAAGTCACACAATCACATGTTTATAATATAAGGTATGGTATTAATCGAGCATTTCCCAGCAAAACTTAACAAAAATTGCAAATAAGGGTTGAAAATTGATAGCTCAACTCTCTCGGCTTCCTCTTAAAAATTCCAGCAGCCAAAACTATTGCATACATGAAATATTTCTGCCAATATTCAGCTATCAAAAGAATAACTGATTCCCTAGCAAACATCCAACAAAATAAACCAAAAGCTAAAAGAGATGGCAGCCTTGACTAGTTCGATTCAACTTGGAAACTTTCCAGCTACAAACAAGCTATTTCCACTAGTTTCTATGTGACGGCCCCACCTCCCCCTAAGGCGAACCAGAGGGTTCGGCAGGTCGCCTGCCCAGCTCTCGCCAGGACTAACGGTTCGGTATAGAACGAGCTAATACATCCCGAAACTTACCAACGCGGGTAAAAAAATAAATAAAAAAAAATAAAATCGAAGTCGGCTATGAATAGTAACCGACCCGTCAGAACCCAACCAAATACCAAGCAAACATTCCCATCTTGAAACTTAGCATTTACAAGCCAAAGTGGCATACAAAAGTATTCAAAAGTGGATACATGTCTGGTTTCCCAAAAGTACATTTAAGATTTTAATACATGAGCTATAAAAAGATATGTTCAACTAGCTCAATTTGGCAGCCATTTGTCAAACCCAGTCCAAAAGTATTTATTTTCCTGTAAGGAAAACAAAAGGAACAGAAAGGGGTGAGCTTGCGCTCAATGAGGTACCAAACATATAGCAGAAAAATCATGGCATTTCACATTTAACAAATCAGATACACATGCCAGATGTAAAGTAAAGTAACTAATGATTCACATAGGAAGGATACAGGTGGCTCTCAGGAGCCAAATTTCCAGCGCAGTACTTGATCCAAACCGGTTGACTCTCCGTCAACGTATATAGAACCAACGCGTCCGTAGACCCACTTCGCACCGAATTCCGTCCACCAAACACCCCTTTACCGGGCCCGTTCACCTCAAACGAACAAAATGGTAATACTCGAGTATACCCGGAATCAAGGGTCTCAATAGCCAAAATCCCCGAACAGACTGCCGTGGTTCATTATCTAATCGTCCAGGCCCTTGCCGGCCCGACTCGAATAACTTAGCCACAGGACTGAGCTCATAGGTCATAGAAATCAGAACAGATGCAGACACAGATAACAGATTCTGTGAGAACCCGTAATTTGCATTTTCTAGGTTTTCGCATTTTTCATGGCTTGTTTTCTGCACTTTTTGTATCCGGAAAATTTTCTAGATAAATTTTATGAGTAAATATAATTTTCAGATAATTTTTCTAGTATCAAATAGATTTTGAGAAATTAAGAGTGAATACCGGACGTGGGACCCACTAGTGCGAAAAGTTCGGAAAAATTCGGCCAACTAAATTAAGTTTTGGATACTGGAATTAATTTATCGGGTGTTAAGAGATAAGTAGAGGTTGCAAATTTGGAGTGATGTGAGAGGGAACAAAGTGATAGACTTGCATTAAAAAGGTGACAAGTGTCACCATAAGATTTAGTCTTGCCATTTGACCACAATTCATAACTTTACCTTTACCAAATAAATATCAAAAATTGGCCAAAATATCCTCTTATTTTCTCCTCTCTTGGCCGACTTTCTTCAAGTAAAAAGGAAAGAAAACTCTCCACAATTTTGGTCTCCAATCTTGCTCAATCTCTCAAATCAACCGATTAATCTTTCAATTGCTCCATAAAACTCCTCCACTTAGTGATTTTGAGGTGATTGGTGAAGTTATTTGGAAGGTTAAGGTGACCCATAGCTCTCTCTCTCTTGTTTTAAAGGTAAGTTGTGAAGAACCACCCCCCTCCTTTAATTGATGCTTAAATCATGATTAGTGAAAGTAGAAGATGCAAGTTTATGGATTATTTCTTGATTTGTGGTTGAAATGATGAAGTTTTATTATTTTTGGGGATTTTTCTGTTTTAATATAAGCATGATTGTGTGGCTATCTAGGATGATTAGAAATGGTCTCTAATGACTTAAGGAGGTGGGAAAAGTGATTAATTGCAACCAATTTCTGTTTTGGAAGAAAATTGAAAACCTAGGGTTCTTAAGTGGAGCATTCTGTCCGAAATTTTAGGTCCTAGATAGGGGCCGAATTGGCCTTAGCTCAAAACATTAAAGTTGTAGGGAATGACATTTTAGAGGTGCCTACAAAATTTCAGGTCAATCGGAGTAGTGTAGAATGAGATAAGTCGAAATTACTATTGCTGTTCTGGTTTTACCCGAAATTGGGATTTGCAACTGTTATTGGGTGTTTTGGTCTGAATTGCTTCCGAATTGGTTGTTGAGGCCTTATGATGAAATTTATCCCTGTTTCTTAGCTTTCATCTGGTTTTGGAATTTCTGGAGTTGGACTTGTAGAGCCTGAGTTATGATGTTTCCGCTAGAATGCGTTTTGGTGAATCTGTTTTACGTTTTTGATGTGGTATCTTGCAATTTTGACCTGTTTGCACTCAAAACTGGGTTGAGTGACCTTCTGTGATGTTGTAACCCTGTCTTTTAGCTTCGAAATGGTGGGTCTTACACCTTCATCCAATAATCATAGGGCATTTGGTGCCATTACCGCAAAAAGAGGTCAAAAACTATTTTTCGAGGCCAAAGCTAATTGCATTTCCGAATTTTCTGGTTTTCTCTAATGTTTGTATATGTTCATGGAACCCTATTGGGGTCATAATTGGCATTGGTTTATGACTCGTTATCGAGTCTCCATGTACTTGTTTGCATGTTTTAGGGCTCGCTCTCATTCCGGTCATTTCCTAGCTAACTTTTGTACTTGTACTACTTTGAGCCTAGTGAACGGCTTTTGGTAAATGAGATGACTTTTGTGTGAAATGTTGGGACTGATTTGAGGAAATAATGAAGCCTTAATGGCTGGAAAAGTAAGAATTTTAGGGGAGGTGCTGCCCGATTTTCTAGGCCGTTTGGTTCCTTTAAGTTGGATTTGCCTTTTGGTGGAAATGAAAGGCTTTTGGGTTGTTTGCGCCTAAGTCTTCATGTTACCTTTTCGTTTCCAAGAAAATCATGTTTTCCACCCTTGCATTAGTATTTCTTTGGCAAGGCGTACGACTTGTAGCCGAGCCTCATTTGTGCATTCCGTTTATTCGATTATGGATGTGAAACCTTCAATTGGTTTATTTTGATTATTTTAGGGTTTCTTGGCGATTAAGGCCAATCTGAAGTAAAAACTTTTGAAGTTGAGCCGGTGAGTGTACCACTCCCCTCCACTGCTGTTTAACTTGATTTCTGCTCTGCAATCTGTTTATTTGTTTGAGACGAGGGTGTACTTTATCACACTCGTTCTCTTGTCTGTTCATATGCCAATTTACTATGCAAAATTTGAATCTGTTATCTGTGTCTGCATCTGTTCGGATTTCTATGACTTATGAGCTCAGTCCTGTGGCTAAGTTATTCGAGTCGGGCCGGCAAGGGCCTGGACGATTAGATAACGAACCACGGTAGTCTGTTCGGGAATTTTGGGTATTGAGACCCTTGATTCCGGGTATACTCGAGTATTACCATTTTGTTCGTTTGAGGTGAGCGGGCCCGGTAAAGGGGTGTTTGGTGGACGGAAATCGGTGTTAAGAGGGGTCTACGGACGCGTTGGTTCTATATACGTTGACGGAGAGTCAACCGGTTTGGATCAAGTACTGCGCTGGAAATTTGGCTCCTGAGAGCCACCCGTATCCTTCTGATTTGAATCATTGGTTCCTTTGCTTTATATCTGACATGTGTATCTGATTTGTTAAATGTGAAATGCCATGATTTTAATGCTATCTGTTTGGTACCTCATTGAGCGCAAGCTCACCCCTTTCTGTCCCTTTTGTTTTCCTTACAGGAAAATAAACACTTTTGGTCTGGATTTGACAAATGGCTGCCAAATTGAGCTAGTGGAACATATCTTTTGTATAGCTCATGTATTAAAACCCTAAGTGTACTTTTGGGGCGTTTTCTCTTTTGATTTGGCAAACCGTGTATATGTTTCAACTTTTGAAAACTTTTGTATGTCATTTTGGATTGTAATCGCTAAAGTTCAGATGTGAATGTTTGCGTGCTCTTTCGATTGGGTTCTGACGGGTCGGTTACTATTCATGGCCGACTCCGGATTTCATTTTATTTTATTTTGGGTTGTTTTACTATTTTGATTGTTTACGCGCGTTTGTAAGCTCCGGAATAAAATGGATAGCTCTAATTTGTTCCGTTAGTCCTGGCGAGAGCTGGGCAGGCGGTCCGCCGAACCCTTTGGTTCGCCTTAGGGTAAGGCGGGGCTGTCACAAGTGGTATCAGAGCCAGGTTCGCGTGGTCTCTGCGCGGAGTGAGCCTGGACTAGGTGGTGAATGAGTATAAAGGACTAGGTGCTCATTTGAGCATAAGTTATGAATTGTGAATGTTATAGGCCTTAACTTTTCTTGTGGTATCTGAGGATCATAGATCGGTACGTCTGGTGGGAATTTCGATTGTAGATAGTTTTCTCTTGGGACTGGCCAGCTCGAGAGGTGAATTGTCTTATTTCGGATTCTTGTGCCTGAGTACTCCAGAGTTGAGGCGGTGTTAAGTATGTGAGATTTGCATTTTGGGAACATGAATGGGCTTTGTTCGGCTGGAATGAGTCCAAGAGGTTATTGGATATCTAGTTTGCATAGTAGGTGATGTAAGGGATCGGACGGGGTTATTTTAATTGGGTCTGGGACTATATCGCCTTTACTCTTGATTTGCTTTGATACCGCTATGACATAACAGTGGTTCGAGTATTGTGCATAGGATTATCTGTCTAATTTGGCATGTATTGGTGTATTTGATTAACCGTTTTCGTGATACATGGTATGTTATATGTGCATATGTCATTGGTGTAATTGGTGTGATAGAATTTGATTACTTTTGTCACTTCACTGTATTTATGCGTTGAATTACCTTGGGGAAAGGGGGGAAAAAGAAAAGAGAGGAAAAAATATATATATATAATAAAATAAAATTATATATATATATATATAATATGAAAGGAAGATGTAGTCGTGGTCATGGTTGTGGCCGTGGAACTGAGCGAGGTCGAGAATTAAGAGCAGAAAGGGAAAACAACCGTTGAACAAAGACCAGGACCGAGAGTACCACATCTACTTAAGAATTTATTATGACCCGTTGATTTGCCTGGCAGGCTATTATTTGAGTTCCAGCGACTCCGTGAAATGGCACATTGGGTTAATATGTATCAGGAGATCGTGGTACTTCGTGACGAAATAGAGGTTCAAAGAAGACTAGCCGAATACTGGGAAGGGCGATGGAGGCACGAGTATTCCGAAAAGATTGAGCTCTTGCACCAGAACTTAGAGCTAAAAAGGGAATACGAAGGGAGTTCCGAAGAGGCTTTAGCAATGGCACAAAGCACTGCTGCTATGGGGGCTCCAGAGGAAGCTCAAAGGGCAGGAATTGTAAGGCCACAGGGGACGATCTTCCATGCCAAGAAAAGGGGCAAGAAAAGGGGTAAATTGCCAGAACAGGGTGAGCAAGGTAGGCCCTTGGCGAAGAAGGGTCGTGGAGTAAGGGGTGTGACAATTCTGGAGACACTTAAGGAGGATACGCTGGGAGGAAACTCAAGGGGAAAAAGGACCACTGAGGGATATCTCACAAGGAGATCAGACCCCAATTCCTCTCCCATATTGTGGCTATTGTAGAAAATCCAATCATTTTGAAGAGAATTGTTGGAAAAGAGGAGGGAGATGTCTGTGCTGTGGGAGCGCCGAGCATCGAATTGCTCATTGCCCGAGTAAAGCGCGTGAAAAGAAAGGAACCCAGCAACCAACTAAGACCGACCCTGGACCGTCAAGTGGAAAAGGGACTGGAATGAAGAATCTCGTTTCTTCTGACTCTGAAGACGAAGAAGGTACAGGCCATTGGTTACTTTAAAATTGAAAAGTAAAATTTCGAGGGCAAAATTCTTTTAAGGGGGAGAGAGTGTGAGAACCCGTAATTTGCATTTTCTAGGTTTTCGCATTTTTCATGGCTTGTTTTCTGCACTTTTTGTATCCGGAAAATTTTCTAGATAAATTTTATGAGTAAATATAATTTTCAGATAATTTTTCTAGTATCAAATAGATTTTGAGAAATTAAGAGTGAATACCGGACGTGGGACCCACTAGTGCGAAAAGTTCGGAAAAATTCGGCCAACTAAATTAAGTTTTGGATACTGGAATTAATTTATCGGGTGTTAAGAGATAAGTAGAGGTTGCAAATTTGGAGTGATGTGAGAGGGAACAAAGTGATAGACTTGCATTAAAAAGGTGACAAGTGTCACCATAAGATTTAGTCTTGCCATTTGACCACAATTCATAACTTTACCTTTACCAAATAAATATCAAAAATTGGCCAAAATATCCTCTTATTTTCTCCTCTCTTGGCCGACTTTCTTCAAGTAAAAAGGAAAGAAAACTCTCCACAATTTTGGTCTCCAATCTTGCTCAATCTCTCAAATCAACCGATTAATCTTTCAATTGCTCCATAAAACTCCTCCACTTAGTGATTTTGAGGTGATTGGTGAAGTTATTTGGAAGGTTAAGGTGACCCATAGCTCTCTCTCTCTTGTTTTAAAGGTAAGTTGTGAAGAACCACCCCCCTCCTTTAATTGATGCTTAAATCATGATTAGTGAAAGTAGAAGATGCAAGTTTATGGATTATTTCTTGATTTGTGGTTGAAATGATGAAGTTTTATTATTTTTGGGGATTTTTCTGTTTTAATATAAGCATGATTGTGTGGCTATCTAGGATGATTAGAAATGGTCTCTAATGACTTAAGGAGGTGGGAAAAGTGATTAATTGCAACCAATTTCTGTTTTGGAAGAAAATTGAAAACCTAGGGTTCTTAAGTGGAGCATTCTGTCCGAAATTTTAGGTCCTAGATAGGGGCCGAATTGGCCTTAGCTCAAAACATTAAAGTTGTAGGGAATGACATTTTAGAGGTGCCTACAAAATTTCAGGTCAATCGGAGTAGTGTAGAATGAGATAAGTCGAAATTACTATTGCTGTTCTGGTTTTACCCGAAATTGGGATTTGCAACTGTTATTGGGTGTTTTGGTCTGAATTGCTTCCGAATTGGTTGTTGAGGCCTTATGATGAAATTTATCCCTGTTTCTTAGCTTTCATCTGGTTTTGGAATTTCTGGAGTTGGACTTGTAGAGCCTGAGTTATGATGTTTCCGCTAGAATGCGTTTTGGTGAATCTGTTTTACGTTTTTGATGTGGTATCTTGCAATTTTGACCTGTTTGCACTCAAAACTGGGTTGAGTGACCTTCTGTGATGTTGTAACCCTGTCTTTTAGCTTCGAAATGGTGGGTCTTACACCTTCATCCAATAATCATAGGGCATTTGGTGCCATTACCGCAAAAAGAGGTCAAAAACTATTTTTCGAGGCCAAAGCTAATTGCATTTCCGAATTTTCTGGTTTTCTCTAATGTTTGTATATGTTCATGGAACCCTATTGGGGTCATAATTGGCATTGGTTTATGACTCGTTATCGAGTCTCCATGTACTTGTTTGCATGTTTTAGGGCTCGCTCTCATTCCGGTCATTTCCTAGCTAACTTTTGTACTTGTACTACTTTGAGCCTAGTGAACGGCTTTTGGTAAATGAGATGACTTTTGTGTGAAATGTTGGGACTGATTTGAGGAAATAATGAAGCCTTAATGGCTGGAAAAGTAAGAATTTTAGGGGAGGTGCTGCCCGATTTTCTAGGCTGTTTGGTTCCTTTAAGTTGGATTTGCCTTCTGGTGGAAATGAAAGGCTTTTGGGTTGTTTGCGCCTAAGTCTTCATGTTACCTTTTCGTTTCCAAGAAAATCATGTTTTCCACCCTTGCATTAGTATTTCTTTGGCAAGGCGTACGACTTGTAGCCGAGCCTCATTTGTGCATTCCGTTTATTCGATTATGGATGTGAAACCTTCAATTGGTTTATTTTGATTATTTTAGGGTTTCTTGGCGATTAAGGCCAATCTGAAGTAAAAACTTTTGAAGTTGAGCCGGTGAGTGTACCACTCCCCTCCACTGCTGTTTAACTTGATTTCTGCTCTGCAATCTGTTTATTTGTTTGAGACGAGGGTGTACTTTATCACACTCGTTCTCTTGTCTGTTCATATGCCAATTTACTATGCAAAATTTGAATCTGTTATCTGTGTCTGCATCTGTTCGGATTTCTATGACTTATGAGCTCAGTCCTGTGGCTAAGTTATTCGAGTCGGGCCGGCAAGGGCCTGGACGATTAGATAACGAACCACGGTAGTCTGTTCGGGAATTTTGGGTATTGAGACCCTTGATTCCGGGTATACTCGAGTATTACCATTTTGTTCGTTTGAGGTGAGCGGGCCCGGTAAAGGGGTGTTTGGTGGACGGAAATCGGTGTTAAGAGGGGTCTACGGACGCGTTGGTTCTATATACGTTGACGGAGAGTCAACCGGTTTGGATCAAGTACTGCGCTGGAAATTTGGCTCCTGAGAGCCACCCGTATCCTTCTGATTTGAATCATTGGTTCCTTTGCTTTATATCTGACATGTGTATCTGATTTGTTAAATGTGAAATGCCATGATTTTAATGCTATCTGTTTGGTACCTCATTGAGCGCAAGCTCACCCCTTTCTGTCCCTTTTGTTTTCCTTACAGGAAAATAAACACTTTTGGTCTGGATTTGACAAATGGCTGCCAAATTGAGCTAGTGGAACATATCTTTTGTATAGCTCATGTATTAAAACCCTAAGTGTACTTTTGGGGCGTTTTCTCTTTTGATTTGGCAAACCGTGTATATGTTTCAACTTTTGAAAACTTTTGTATGTCATTTTGGATTGTAATCGCTAAAGTTCAGATGTGAATGTTTGCGTGCTCTTTCGATTGGGTTCTGACGGGTCGGTTACTATTCATGGCCGACTCCGGATTTCATTTTATTTTATTTTGGGTTGTTTTACTATTTTGATTGTTTACGCGCGTTTGTAAGCTCCGGAATAAAATGGATAGCTCTAATTTGTTCCGTTAGTCCTGGCGAGAGCTGGGCAGGCGGTCCGCCGAACCCTTTGGTTCGCCTTAGGGTAAGGCGGGGCTGTCATAGATTCAAATTTTGCATAGTAAATTGGCATATGAACAGACAAGAGAACGAGTGTGATAAAGTACACCCTCGTCTCAAACAAATAAACAGATTGCAGAGCAGAAATCAAGTTAAACTGCAATGGAGGGGAGTGGTACACTCACCGGCTCAACTTCAAAAGTTTTCACTTCAGATTGGCCTTAATCGCCAAGAAACCCTAAAATAATCAAAGTAAACTAATTGAAGGTTTCATATCCAAAATCGAGTAAACGGAATGCACAAGTGAGGCTCGACTACACGTCGTACGCCTTGCCAAATAAATACTAATGCAAGGGTGGAAAACATGATTTTCTTGGAAACGAAAAGGTAACATGAAGACCTAGGCGCAAACAACCCAAAAGCCCTTTGCTCAAATCACAAGTAAATCCAACTAGCCTTCAAGTAAAATTTCGGCAGCATATCCCTTGTTTTTACCTATTTTCCAGCCACCATGGCTTCATTATTTCCTCAAATCAGTCCCAACATCTCACACAAAATTCATCTCATTTCCCAAAAGCCGTTCACTAGGCTCAAAGTAGTACAAGTACAAAAGTTAGCTAGGAAATGACCGGAATAAGAGTAAGCCTTAAAACATGTAAACAAGTACAATGAGACTCGATAACGAATCATAAATCAATGCCAAATATGACCCCAATAGGGTTCCATAAACATATACAAACATTAGAGAAAACCAGAAAATTCGGAAATGCAATTAGCTTTGGCCCTGAAAAAAATAGTTTTTGACTTCTTTTTGCGGTAATGGCACCAAATGCCCTATGATTATCGGATGAAGATGTAAGACCCACCATTTCAAAGCTAAAAGACAGGGCTACAATATTACAGAAGGTCAGTCAACCCAGTTTCCAGTGCAAACAGGTAAAAAATGCAAGATACCACATCTAAAACGTAACACAGATTCACCAAAACGCATTCTAGCGGAAACATCATAACTCCGGCTCTACAAGTCCAAATCCAGAAATTCCAAAACCAGCTGAAAGCTAAGAAACAGGGATAAATTTCATCAGAAGGCCTCAACAACCAATTCTGAAGCATTCCTGACCAAAACAACCAATTACAGAAGTAATACCCAAATTCGGGTAAAACCAGGACAGTAATAGTAATTTCGACTTATCTCATTCTACACTACTCCGATTGACCTGAAATTTTGTAGACACCTATAAAATATCATTCCCTACAACTTTCATGTTTTGAGATAAGGCCAATTCGGCCTCTATCTATGACCTAAAATTTCGGACAGAATGAAGAACCAAGGAACCCTAATTTTCCAGATTTCTTCCAAAACAGAAATTACTTGCAATCTCCCACTTTTTCCACCTTCTAGCTTCCTCAAATATCATTTCCAATCATCATACATAACCACATAATAATAATCATATGAAAACAGAAAAATCCTAATTAAATAGAAAGTGTCATCAATCTCAACCAAAATCATGAAATAACACCAAAGATCATCACTTTAACTCACTTAGGTTACTAATTAAGCATTATTGGAAAGACAAAAGGAGTTCCTTCACTACTCACCTTGATAGCCGAAGAAATGGAGCAACCTTGCACTTAAATCTTCCAAATTACTCCAATAAACACCTCACAACCACTCCCTTAAGTGTTTTTATGGAACAAAAACAAGATTAAACGGTTGGGTTAGTGGATTTGAGCAAGAATGAACCAAGAAGTTGAAGAGGTTTTTCTTTCCTTCTTCCTTAAGGTTGGCCGGCCACAAGCTTGGAAAATGAAGCTAATTTTGGTAAGTTTTTGGTTTAATTAGTCAAATGGTAAACAAAAAAACAAAATAGTCAAAAGGTAAACCCAATCTCCAAGTGACACTTGTCACTCCATTTAATGCACCTCTATCACTTTGTCCCCTCTCACATCAATCCAAATAGCAACCTCTACTTATCTCTTAACACCCACATCTGATAAGCGTAGCGCATTTTGTGCCATTACCGCATAAGGAGGCCAAAACTGTTTTGTTGTTAGGGCTAATATAGTTACATTTCCTGATTTTCTGGTTTGCTATCATGCTTATAGATGCATATGAAACCCTATTGGGGTTGTGATTGGCATGGCTTTATGACTCGTTATCGAGTCTCATGGCATTTGTTTACGTGTTCTAGGGCGTGACGTTAGTGCACGACGTACTTTGGACGGCGGTGCATGAAACCTCACCTACGTGAGTGGTGAGTATACTACTCACTTGGATGTTTATAATGTGGCTTTGCTATATGTGATTGTGATGCCTTGAAGGCTTGTTTGGCTATTGGAAATGATTAGGATGAGGGTGTACTTGACCGCCCTCATTCCTTTTATTCCTGTGAATAACTGTTTACCGTTTCACTGTATTACTGTACTTGCTATATGAGTTATTGGATTCCATTCATGGGATATTGTTTGGGTGTCGGTTGGACGAGTATCCAACGGCCCTACTGTATTACTGCGCTCGACCCCGTTGGTAGTCACTTGAATTGAGCCAGCGAGGGTTTGGTCGTGAAAATTGACTAGCCACGGGGACTGAAATGGGAATCTGGTGGTAATGAGACCCTTGGTTCCGGTGTACTCGAGTATCACCTAAAGTTACTGCTTGGAGTGTGGGCCCGGTTGGGGTATGTTGGGTGGAAGGAATGGAAGTAAAGTGTGGTCTACGGTTTGGTACTTTTAACATTGACGGAGGGTCAATGAGGTTGGATCAAGAATATAAGCGAGGAAATGGGCTCTTGAGAGCCGTCTGTATCCTTTCACTGATTTGATTTACTTCTTGTTTGCATACTTGAACTGAACGGTTATGCTTATGTGATCTTAGTTGCTATTGTGGTAGTAACTCACTGAGCTTTAGCTCACTCCGTTCCATTTGTTTTCCTTACAGGAAAATGATCACTTTTGGGGAAAAGTTCATACTTGTTGGTTGCCAAATTGAGCTTTTGTATATGTATATTTTGAATAGCTCTTTCAATGAAACCCTAATGTGTACTGGGTTCACTTCCTTTTGGATTGGCAAACCGAATATGTATATTCATGATGAATGGTTTTTGTGGCATGCCATTTGGTTGTAAATGTTAGATTTCAATGTATATATGTTGGATTGATGTTTGGTTGAACTCCGGATTCTGACGTGTCCGGCACTGTGCATCATCGGCGCGTTTTTCGTTTTTTTTATTTTGATATTTTGACTTGTTTGCACGCGTTGGTTTGTTCCGGAACTTATTAGATCGACGTAACTGATCCATTAGTCCTGGCGAGAGATAGGCAGGCAGTCCGCTAACCCTTTTGGTTCGCCTTAGGGGAAGGTGGGGCTGTCACATAGTTGGCCGAATTTTTCCGAACTTTTCGCACTAGTGGGTCCCACGTCCGGTATACGCTCTTAATTTCTCAAAACCTATTCGATACTAGAAAAATCATCTAAAAACTATATTTACTCATAAAATTAGATTTTAAAAATTTCCAAATAAAGAAAATGTAGAAAAACGTGCAATTCAAAGAAAATAAATAAAACCTAGACATTAAGAAAATCACGGGTCCTCACACTCTCTCCCCCTTAAAGAAATTTCGTCCTCGAAATTTTCTATGAGCGGAATTTATCAAAACCTAGGGTACCAAATACCTAAATAAGCATATACACACATAATACACCACATACATATCAGGGAAACAAATGATCAACGACACAAATACGTATCAAAGCAGGCAATGATTCATATACACCAATACACAAACCGACGGCATGTAGTAACAATATGCGAGCGAATCAAAAGAAAAGGGATATATCGTCCCAAACCTTGCTAAAATAACCCCGTCCGGTCTTTTACATCACCTATTACCCAAATGAAATATCCACTAACCTCTTGTACTCATTCCAGTCGAACAAAGCCTATTCATGTTCCCAAAATGCAACTCTCACCTACGTATCACCGCCTCATCTCTGGAGTACTCAGGCACAAGAATCCGAAATAAGACAATTCACCTCTCGGGCTGGCCAGTCCCAAGAGTAAATCATCTACAATCGAAATTCCTACCAGACGTACCTATCTATGGTCCTCAATTACCACGGAAAAGATTTAAGGCCTATAACATTTGTAGACACCAAATTTTAAATAATTTTGTATGTTGCATCTAATTCATGAATCTTGTTTCAGATTGTTTGCATTTTAGTTCATTATTGTTTGTTTCGCACTTTTAGTTGTTATTTCATTTTAGTTTTGTTCATTTTTGTTTTTTTAGTTTGTCTAGTTCATTTGCTATTTATTTTTATTTGTCATTTTGGTTTTATTCATTTTTTAGTGTTAGTTTTAATTTTAGTTTTTAGTTTTGCTCTTTTTTAAGTTTAGCATAGAATTTCTCAAAAAGGAAAAGGAAAAACCAATCAAAAATATACTTTAGTCGTTTTTGTTTTAAATTCAATGTTTTTTTTTATTTCTTTTAAATTCAACCTTTTGGCATTTTATTTTATTAAGTTATTTTGAAAAAGAAAAAAAGTGAAAAATGAGAAAAATAAAAAAAAGGAAAAATGGAAAGTTGCATTTTGTTGTTTCTAGTTTATTTATTGTTTTTGTTATTATTATTGTTATTATTATTATCAATTTTGTTTAATTAATTAATTAGTTGAAAAAAAAGAAAAAAAAAGGGGAAACGCGGCATGAAGCTGAGTATTTGCCGCAGCTTACAAGGACAGCCACGGAGGGCTGGATGTGAAGGCAAGGGAGGTTTTGCATCCTCACCATTGGGGTGAGGGTTTAGGAACCTTGTGTTCCATATAAAAGGTAAGAACACAGCAGCCGCAAAGCAGGATCGGGGGGGGAGAGATAGAAAAACATCAAAGGGAAAGAAAAAGGCTACGGGGGTTTTGAGCTGAGAGAAAAAGAAACAACGACGGAAGGAAGGAATAAGGAGGAGCCAAACGAGAGAGGTTGACGGCGGAGAGGGGGACGGATAGATTGTGCATAACGGCGGAGAGTTGGGACGAGTGAAAACAGAAGGGTAGAGAGGGTGGCGGCTGAGAGTTTGACAGAGGAGAGAAAAACTGAAACAGAGGGAGGAGTTTTTGGTAACGACGGCTGAAGTAAGAGCAGGGGTTTTTTGAAGGAGTGGACAAGAGAGGCAGCTGAGGAAGGAAAGACTCCAGCAGCCATTGAGGTCGAGGCTCCACCATCATCATTCCAACCCCCATCGCCTTCTACAGATCTGCATTCAGAAGGAGCTCTAAGTCTGCCCGTCACTAGTTTGGAATCTTCGTCGGCGAAAATTTGCAGTTTCGAACCTCTACAACGGAAGAAATCTTTTCATCCACTCTGTGTTCCTGTCTCCACCAGAAGTTAAAGGTAATATTTTGTATTCTTAGTTGCTCATACATCATCAGAATGGACACACAAAAACGTAGAAAAATTTGGCTACTGGTATAATGAACATGTCTTGAAATCCTGCGATGAACATGTATCAGTTCCTGGGTCGCCGTTTTTTCGTGTTTGCACAATATTGCTGCTGGGTTGGGTGTTAACTGGAATAGGCTACAGGCTGTAATTTAGTAGTAAAGTTTTTAACTTTGAGAAGGAAATAACTTTTCCTTGACTGATTCATTCGATTCTGCATCTGAAGCCACATGTCGGATAGTTGCAGAAAGTTTCCAGCTTTGCACGCTCTTTATTCTGATTTTTTGGCCTGTGTAGATCTAGAGTTGGGTTCTGTTTTAACTTGGGTTTTAGGCAAGAAAACATAGGAAGTCTATCTTGGTACATCTTTAGCAAGTTTGGTTGGAGTTCATGATATGGTTAGTTGCTTTGCTTGCTTAATTCGTGCGATGCTTGCTGAGAGTGAACTCAGGAACACATCAAAGCTTCGTGGGTTTGCTGCCTTTTGCTGTTGCCTGTTCTTGTGTGTTTTTAGTCCTTGGTTTAAAAAATAAAAGGCATAAGTTGCATGATTTTCGTTAGTTTGGAGACTGGTTTGCATGATCTGTGGCCTTTAGGGAAATTTTCTTTTAAATGAACTTGGAACTTGCAAGCCTTTCCCATTCCAGAATTTTCTTCCCCTTGCATGATATTTTGAGGATTTGTAATACTGAATGAAAGCTTGGAAACCAAAAAATGCAGCAGTTAGGTTTGTTTTGGTGCAGAAGCTTTCTTTTGTTATATGAAACTTGCATGAGAGTATTCCCATAATCCCATTGTTGTTAAGTTGTAGCCACGTTTGATTGGAGAGAGATCAGAATGCTGCATGAATTTTGGTTTACCGAAATTTGCTTGGAGTTGCAGAAGCTTGTATAGCAGAAATGGTTTGAGTTGTTTTGGGCCGAAATGCTATGAACTGCATGCATGCAAATGTTTTCAAAATTGCACTTTGATCCCTCAAGTCCCCTTTGTTTCACTATGACCCAGAGAATTGAGAAAATTAATCAATTTGGTCCTTGTAGTTTTGCAGCAATTCTACAAAGACTCAATTGAGTTCTAGTAGTTTGCAATTTGGTCCTAGAAGTAGTTGCATTTCAATCATTACTTGACATTGTCTTTGCTTTTGGATCTTTGGAGTTCTTAAAAACGTTTAATTAGGTTTGGGTGCTTAGTTAAAGTCCTCATTTTGATCCTTGGTAATTTTAATTTTATGACTTCATTGTTTGTTTGCTCCAATTAACTACTATGTCTTGTTTCCATTGCAATTAATTCATGGTTTTAGTGGCTTTAGGGTCGTGTGAGCTTTGTATTTGCATTTTTCTTTTAGTTTTTCTCAATTAAAGAGGTACCTTGACCTTCTTATTGTTTTGAAGCCCTTTTTCTTTCATTTGGACACCATTCCAAGGGAGGTATAATTTCTTTTATCTTTTTTGTCTCTCCTACGTGATCTAACGTGCTAAGTGTGAAATACATGTCTACTTTGCTTTCCTAGCCTTTCTTTAATTTCTTTTATTTATGTCATTTATTTTTGCTTTTTTTATTTAAATTATTCTTTATGGGGTATGTGTACACCTCTTGGCTTGTAATAGTTAGGGATTTAATTATTTTATTCCTTTTCCCCCTTTTAGATTGTAGTAGGGTCTCCCCAATGTAATAGATAGGGCTTGGAGGAGCATTCAATGAAGACCTATCGAAGTCATGTGCCTAGCTAGCAAATGTAATAGTTAGGGCTTTAGTTGTCTTATGTGTCTTGCATGCTTAGTTGCTACGTGTTAATTTGCTTTGTTAGGGCCTTGCATCTAGTCGAGCATGCTAAATGTTATGTGCTATGTGTTTATGAGTGTTTGGCATGTCTACTCGCTTTCCATAGCCATGAATGAATATGATGGATGAATGTACGTTTCCGCTAGTCCAACGCTAGTCGGAATTCATAGAATGGGCTAGTCCAACGCTAGACCCTTGCGGATTTCCCCTCGTTAGTACATGTTTGCATGTTCATTACATGTCATGCATTCTTTTTAGTTTTATCATTTTGCATGCCCCTCGAACCCCTTTTCCCTCCATTTTAGGATTTTTGCATTTCATGCTAGTTATAGGGTTCATTTGCTTGAGAGTCCCCTTAAATATGGGATATAGACGAGTGTGGCTTTTTCTAAGCCTTAGCACGCTTGTATTCCCTCTATAAAAGGGCAAATTGAGTCACGATTTAGGTCTCCCCGTACCCAATATGCATGAATTCCCTAGACTCATGCATTTTTAAATCCACTCTACCATTTTATACCCTCATCACACTTTCATTTTTCCTCCCATTTTGCACACGTGCACCTTTATGTTGCTTCACTTGCACACGAACACTTTATCATCACTTGCACACATGCAATTCATATTATCATTTCACATACCGTACCTTGCCCACTCACGTGCACATCTTCATTTACATATTTATTGTTTTTTTATTACTTTTTCAAACTCATGTCCTCACATTGCATACATGCATTCCATTCATTTGCATCCCACTCGCATTATTCGTGACCTCTCCAAAGGATCATTATTGGGCTTCACAATTAATGTGATTGGCACTACTCAACCTTTGAAGAGAAATTTCCCCCATCTCCCCCTAGGTCTAGGGTTTGCATTCATGTAGCACATCCAAATGTAATAAATTCTTTGGTTAAAACAAGAAAATCTTTGATTAAATCACGCAACTAGCCTTGGCTAGGTCGAAGGGGTGCCTTGGATTTGTATCCTTGCCTTCCCCTTCGTCAAATGTGACTCCCGAACCTTTTTCGTTGGTTTACGTGGACTAGGAGTCGTTTAAAAGGGGTTTCTTACTACTTTTTCCTAATTTTCTTTAAAAATTCATTTTTAGGTGACTTGGTACACCTTAACTCATTACCAAGTGGCGACTCCGATTTTTTATTTCAAAAAACCCTTTTTAAACTATAATTTTGGGTCAAATCGTCGCATTCTCAAAACCCCATTGAGGCCCACTTTTCTTTTAAATCAAAATTCATTTTCCAACCACAAATTGAATCAAAAAATACATTTTTTTTCAAACCATTTATTTATTTATCAAAAAATGCGGCGCGACAGTTGGCGACTCCACTGGGGACATTCGAGAGTCCGTGCAAATTTGATTTAATCAACCTTTTTCTTCTTTTAACCTTTTCATATATCACATTTGGGTGTTTTAGGGTTGCATTTTTCCCTTTTTTAGGATTTTGCATTTCACGCGTATCCAACTACTCCCTCGCTCGCGAATGTATGTTTGGTTGATTGGATGTATGTTTACTTGCTTATCTCGCGCTTGCATTGCATTTGGGTGGGGGACATCACCTTAGAGCCTCACGTTGGTTCTCGATCCCTCCCCTCCAAACGAGCACTAGCATACGTGCATACGCTTTAATTTTTTCATCCCTCATTTATTTTTCTTTTAGTGGCTTGTCACACCACTCCACCCTATTAGGATTTTAGGCGACCCACTTGGACGTGTGATCACGACACGATGTGTGTGTAGCATGATCCAATGGGCCACTCAATCTTCCGCTTTAAGCTATGGGTTGATAGCCTTTTTAGCTTTTAGTCGAAGGTTGAGGATTTTTTATAGATTCACTCAAACACGTAGCCGTGACACGATGTGTGCGTAGCGGTGTTTGGGGAATCGCTCGAGCCACCGACAAGGAACCTTGGGATTGGTGACCCTTGGTTTCCAAGTCTGAAGGCTTGGGAGCCGAAGCTTGTCGAGTCTAGATGCATTAGTGAACCCCAACCTCATGCATCCATATTAGAATTGCCTAGGGTAGAGTCGACCTTACCCTAAATTAGGAAACACTATTTCACGAGGGGAGGGGTCCCAACCCTTTTTCCTTATCTGTCTTTGTTGTTTAATTGTCCAATGTGTTATGTGATTACGTGTTGAACTCACGTTTCCTTGTCTCTTGTCTTTTACATTCACAAACCCTAGCAAATAAGAGGTCTGGCATGACTTTCTTTTAGAACCTACCCTTGTAGATAGGCTATTGCACGTTTAAAGATTTTGGTATATTGCATTCATAGATTAATGATTGCATATCATTCTAGGCCTACCCTGGCAGATAAAGGGTTCCTTAGGTCACGTTTCATTTCGAATTGCATTTTTTCCCGCTTTAATAACTGGCATCATGCATTAAACCCTAGAAAGGGAATGCCATTTAGGGGATCCCATATTAGGAATAAGCCGCCTTGTGTCTCGGATACTTAATCCAAAGAGACTTGCACATTTACATTTTGTACCATCAAAAGGGGTAGTGCACAAGGTAAGGTAGGATCCGATCATTTTCATGGAGTGATCTTTGGAATATGAGCATCTAATAATTACTTTTTGGCCATTTTATCAAAAATTGGTAAAAAAATCCCTTGCGTAAAGGACATTAATTTGAAGAAATTCACAAATAATTCCTCCTATTGGGACGATAAATAAATTGAGGTCAAAATTTGATTTTAGAAAGCTCATAGACTAATTTTTTTTGAAACCATCAATGGCCAGACGATTCAATCGATCCATTTTGTTAATTCATAATCAATTTTGAATAAACCATTCATTTGACCAATTTACCCTTTTTAGGGTCACCTGGTCGATTTTGAATAAATCGTCAATTCATTTGACCAATTTACCCTTTTTAGGGTCATTCGGTCAATTTTTGAATGAATCATCAATTCATTTGACCAATTTACCCTTTTTAGGGTCATCCGGTCGATTTTTGAATAAATCATTAATTCAATTTCATTCGTTTGGCCAATTTACACATTTTTAAGGCAGCTGAGCCAATTTTGAATAAATCAAATCTCGCTCAATCTATTTGAGCAATTTATCCTTCTAGGGCGATCTGGTCAATTTTGAATAAATTTTCGATTTTCATTCAATTCATTTGACCAATTTTATTTTTTAGGATGATCTGGTCCATTTTGAATAAATTTCTCAATTTCATTCGATCAAGTTCCTTCTTTAGGATGATTCGGTCAATTTCGAGTAAGTTTTAAATTTCACTCAATTCGTTTGACCCGTTTCCCTTTTTAAGGTAATCCGGTCGTTTTTTTTATATATAAATGGTCAATTCCATTCAACCCATTTGATCAACTAGGGTTTCAATGCCGAATTTCAAATTGGGAAACCTAGTAAATTTTGAGAAAACCGTCCATTTCATCCAACTATTTGATCAGTTAGGGTTTTGACCCGTGATTCACTGAGAAATCTAGTCAACGAATTCAAATTTTTTCTATAGGAAGTTCGTTAAGGTCAAACCCATGCGTTTTTTGCAAAAATCTTGTATTGATCAGAAGTGATCAATCCATTCGGACGTGGACCTCATTTTGCAAAAAATTACTTTCACTCAATGAGTTGATCAGATCCATCAGGTATGGTATGGTGCCTACCCTAGAGGATTGCATTTTCATGCTAGGCCTACCTTTGGCACAAAAAGGGTTCCCCCATAGGACATGCATCCGAATTTCCTGGATATCTACTAACTCTTGCATTTTTCTCTTTCTTTTCTTTATTTTTATTGTAATAACTAAGCAAGGGTTAAATCTAAAGGCAATCTTTTAAAAAATTCTCAGGTAATATTTAAACATAGCTTCTCGTTGAAGCCCCATCATAACACGATCCCGTAGCCAAGCTCAGAGGAGTCGTGTAAACATGAGTTCACAACCGGAACAATCAGATAGGTTTGCTACTACCGCTCAATCCGAGACCATGAGTTTGGGGGTTCAGTTGACTGAGATGCTCACTAAGTTCGACAAGATGACCACTGAGATGGCGGCCCAAAGGAAATTGATTGACGAGCTAATCAGCAGCGGAGTTCAACCTGAACCTATACCCGTCGAGCAGGCTGAGCAAGAGCCATTTGTCATCCCTTCAACTCAAGTCACCGTTATTCCATCTTTACCTATTCCACCCGAAGGAACTTTCACATATCCCACCATACATTTGCCATACACTTGCCCTCCTGATCCTTCATTCTTCCCTACTTACGTGCAAGGCCCACAACCCCAAATCACTTCGAATATACCCCCTAAGCCGCATGCCTTTTATCATGATACAGCTGAGCCTTGCTTACCAGACCATACCATTCAAACCAAGCCAGAAATGGGGGAATCCTCCGCTCCCGTTGATATAAAGCTGCTCAAACGCCTTGACCGTTTTGATGAGTTTATAAGGAAGAATCAGGGGTTGAACAAGCAAAGAGTCCTGGATTACGATGAACTTTGCCTTTTCCCGAATGTGCAATTGCCTGAGGGGTTCAAGACTCCGAAGTTTAACAAGTATGATGGGATAGGCAATCCCAAGACACACCTCCGATTGTTCGCCAACAAATTGGGTAGGCCAACAGATGATGAAAATCTGCCTTTGAGGCTATTCCCAGAAAGTCTGGAGGGGGATGCACTCGACTGGTATTCCAAGCTAAAACCCGAAGAGGCAAAGACCTGGTTGGACCTGTCCAATGCCTTTACAAGGCAATATGAGTACAATTGTGAGCTACTGCCAACGCGGACCACACTGGAAGGAACAAAAAGAAAACCCTCCGAGGATCACAAGACCTATGCCAAGAGGTGGAGGAAAATAGCTGCCAAAGTCGAGCCACCGATGACTGAGGATGAAATCATACGCACTTTCATCAAAGCACATGATCCGCCGTATTTTGAAGAAATTTTCAGCATGACTGGAGGCTCGTTCGCTGCCATTGTCAATAAGCTTGAGGAGTACGATGATTTCGTGAAGGCAGGAAAGATTGTTAATGTGTCTGCCCTCAAATCGCAGTTGGATGCTTTGCAAAGCCAAGGTAGTAATGGGAAGAAGCAACAGTCCAAAAAGCAAGAGGAGGAAACTACTTTTGTTTGGGATCAAAACCCTACCCAAGACCTAGACCTCGACCACACTTTACCTACTCGAACCCTTACCCTTACTATTCAAGCCCTCAATCTGTTTACCACACCAATACCACTCATTCTCGACCTCGCCCTAATTACAACAACTCGCCTATGGCCCCTTTTCAAATATCTCAACCTCACTTCCAACAAGTTCGACCCCGACCTCCTTACAATCAACAATTTCCTCCACCAAATAAACCCACCTATAATTACCCTCAATCCATTGAACCCCAAAGTCGAAATCGTTCTCGCACCTTCACTAATCTAGGCAGGCCTCTGGACCAATTGTATGAACAATTAAAAGCCGCTGGTAGAATCAGCGTACTTCCTCCTCCAGCTCACCCTCATGGTGTTCCTGCCGAATACAATCCGCAGTCCACTTGTGCCTATCATTCGGGAGCACCTGGACACTCAACCGCCGATTGCAGAGCCCTTAAGCACAGAGTTCAAGACATGATTGAGGCAGGGGAAATAGTGTTAAGGGGAAAAGGTGAACAAGGACCAAGTGTAAATACAAACCCCTTTCCCAAGTACAAGGACACCTTTGAAGCATCCACTACAAATGACGAAATTTGAAAATCCTGAAGGAGCTCTGCGCAATTTGGATGGCTGACTATCTTCCCTCACGAAGGGAATTTCGATAAATCTAGGGGTTGTCATTTACTAAAGTTCACAAAAACTTTTTCTTGCATATGTAAATAGTTTCATGAAAGCGTTTTTTTTTGCAATCGAGTTTTGGTTTGTTTCTGCTTTGATTTGGAGTTTCATGAAATGCTCATTTTGATTATTTGTTTGTCTGATTATGATTCTGATTTTTGAGATGGCCAAAGGTGAGGTTATTTGACTCTTTGAATATCACTGTTCTGGAATTTGATGAAACCCTTTATTGAAAATTCCTCCATTAAAAAGTCCTCATTGAGAAATTCCTTCATTGAGAAATCCTTCATTGAGAAAGCTTTCATTGAGAAAAACCATTGAAAAATCCCTTCATTGAAAATCACTTCGCTGGAAAAATCCCTTCATTTGGAAATTCCTTCATTTGAGAAAATCCCTTTCCAGCCAGGTTGAAAGTTGATTGGTTAAAGCAGTATCATTAACGATTGATTCTGATTGATGAAAAGCAGTTGAATGCTATGTGCTATAACCAACGTTGTCAAAACACATAGCCTATGTTCATAACAAAAGGATCCGCCACCGATCTTCTGAAGAAGGAAACAAAGTGCTAAAGCAATGAAAGACGAAGTCGAAGGCAAATTTGCTTCAAATTAACAAAGCTTATTGGGTGTTCAAAGGAGAGATGGAAGGACAGACATTCCTTCAACCTATCAACTCGGACAGGTGTAAGATGTTCTTTATTTGATTATGAAAAGTTTCTTTTAGGAAATCATGCAAGAGACGAGGCAAAAGTCAGGCCATCTTCCTTTCCAATCAAAACATTTCATCCCTAGTCATCCCCTTTGAACTATCAGAACAATAATTTTCGTTTGGCAACCCCTGAGAATTGCAAACCCCACACTGGGGCAAATTCATTTTGAAAAGTGATCAGAAAGAAAAGGAAAACCCCACACTGGGGCAAATTTATCTTTGAAAGAGATATGGGAAAAAGAAAGAACCCTACACTGGGCAAATTTATTTTGAAAGAAAAATGAAAAGGAAGAAAGAACCCCACACTGGGGCAAATTTAGTTTTTTGAAGAAAAATGCAAAAAGTGAGAAAAATGCAATGAAGAAAATGCAAAGAAAAAAAAAGAAGAAAGAAAATCCAAGCAAGCTGGGGTAAATTTTCCTCGGTTTCGTCCAAAAATTAGAGATAATTTCAAAATGATGCAATCTCAGTTTATTTCACACCTTTCATCAAGCCTGCTTTCAAGCCTCAACTTTTCTTGAAAAACACCCCACTTGACCTCATTACAAAAGCCCAAAAGTCCTGGCTTTTGTCACTTGCTGCATTTCTATTAGGAATTTTGCTAATCAACTGGCACGTGATGTCCATAATGCCTTCGTTTAAGTCTATAAGAGAAGCGCATTTTACTAATGCCAGCAATCTTCAACTTACATTCCTGAGTCGACTATGGGTGAGCTCTTCCATTGTTTCATTAGGTGAAAACCCACAAGGGCACCTCAAGAGAGAAAAAAAAAGAAAAGAAAAAGAAAAGAAAAAACCAACAAAGAGGGTGGGGGGCAACCTTGGTGAAAACCCGAATGGGCGCCAAGGTAGGTTTCTGCAATGAGCAAGCACAAAGAGGAACAACTGGTGGTTTGGTCCATTTAGATTTCTTCTCATTTTTGTCATACCTCTGGCATCATTGAATTCTAGAGCTAAGATATCCAGAGATTTGAATATGACATCTGTTGGCCAAAAGTTGTGTCATTTTGTAAAAATATTCTTTTGTAAATACATTCTTAGGAAGCTCATTTTTTCCAAATTACTTTCATTCATGGCATTTTTGTAGAATTTAGGCATGAATGGTTATGCGTGCATTCTTGTGCATATTCGTTCTTACATGACATGTGAATTTTCTTGCATACCTCATTTTTTTATCGTTCAATTGTGGTAAATGACAATCCCTGTGGTTTATTTCAAAAAGTATACTTGGATTCAGTCATCCTTTGGGAACAGTTGAAATCCAGCCAAGCCAACTACACAAACTTCATAATATGGCAAAGCATATACCTGGTCAGTTTGAAAATCGGAAAAGCCTTAGGGTGAGAAATCCAACTCAATCAGATGCCACAGCAAAGGTTGACGAAGGCATCAAAAGACTCATGTTTACACGATTCTAAAGAGCAAAACGGATCAAATGATGGTGGCAATTTCTTTGTTTTTTCTCTTTTACAGGAAAAATTGTGTGTACAAATCACACCTCGCGATAGAGTCGGTGTCGGAAAGAGTCCTCCGGTGAATAAAGGCAGATCGAAAATGTTGCAGGCAAATTTGATCAAAAGGTGCAACAACATGGCGATACAGAATCAACTATGGATTCAAATTGCAAAAAAATTCATCATACTGGGGCAAATTTATTTTTGAAAAAAAAAATCAAAAAATCAAATCAAGTTCATCACGACAGGCTCGGGTTTGATCCCACTGTCCGATTGTCAAGCATTTCATTTACATTGCTACTGGAGCTGGGTTTGTCCCACCAGTGAGCCTTTCATTTTCATCGCCACTATCCGTTGGGTTTGTCCCACTAGTGAGCCTTTCATGTTCATCGCCACTAGCCGTTGGGTTTGTCCCACTAGTGTGCCTTTCATTTTCATTGCCGCTAGCCGTTGGGTTTGTCCCACTAGTGAGTCTTTCATTTGCATTTGCCACCAGCCGTTGGGTTTGTCCCACTGGTGAGCCTTTCATTTTCATCGCCGCTAGCCGTTGGGTTTGTCCCACTAATATGCCTTTTAATTGCATTTGCCACCAGCCGTTGGGTTTGTCCCACTGGTGAGCCTTTCATTTTCATCGCCGCTAGCCGTTGGGTTTGTCCCACTAGTGTGCCTTTTAATTGCATTTGCCACCAGCCGTTGGGTTTGTCCCACTGGTGAGCCTTTCATTTTCATCGCCACTAGCCGTTGGGTTTGTCCCACTAGTGTGCCTTTTAATTGCATTTGCCACCAGCCGTTGGGTTTGTCCCACTGGTGAGCCTTTCATTTTCATCGCCGCTAGCCATTGGGTTTGTCCCACTAGTGTGCCTTTTAATTGCATTTGCCACCAGCCGTTGGGTTTGTCCCACTAGTGTGCCTTTTAATTGCATTTGCCACCAGCCGTTGGGTTTGTCCCACTGGTGAGCCTTTCATTTTCATGGCCGCTAGCCGTTGGGTTTGTCCCACTAGTGTGCCTTTTAATTGCATTTGCCACCAGCCGTTGGGTTTGTCCCACTGGTGAGCCTTTCATTTTCATCGCCGCTAGCCGTTGGGTTTGTCCCACTAGTGTGCCTTTTAATTGCGTTTGCCACCAGCCGTTGGATTTGTCCCACTGGTGAGCCTTTCATTTGCATTCGCCGCTAGCCGTTGGGTTTGTCCCACTAGTGTGCCTTTCAATTTTATTTGCCACTAGCCGTGGGTCAGTCCCGCTAGTGAGCATTTCATTTGCATCACTAACAAACATGGGTCAGTCCCGTTTAAATTCTGTTCGGGTCAGTCCCGTTTAAATTCTGTTCGGGTCAGTCTCGTTTAAATTTCTGCTCGGGTTAGTTCCGTTTTAAATTCCTGTTCGGGACAGTCCCGTTTAAATTCCTGTTCGGGTCTGTCCCGTTTTAAATTTCTTGTTGAAGTCCGTCCCCTTTTAAATTTCTTGTCTGGGTCAATCCCATTTTAAAGTTTTCATTACAAAAGTCAGTCAACGGCAGTTATTCGAGGAACAGCAGCCAAATAACACAGGTAAGTATTTGGTGTCTACTTCTTTGTCTCAAGTTTTTTCAAAACTCAGACAAAGAGGGGCAAACTGTAGACACCAAATTTTAAATAATTTTGTATGTTGCATCTAATTCATGAATCTTGTTTCAGATTGTTTGCATTTTAGTTCATTATTGTTTGTTTCGCACTTTTAGTTGTTATTTCATTTTAGTTTTGTTCATTTTTGTTTTTTTAGTTTGTCTAGTTCATTTGCTATTTATTTTTATTTGTCATTTTGGTTTTATTCATTTTTTAGTGTTAGTTTTAATTTTAGTTTTTAGTTTTGCTCTTTTTTAAGTTTAGCATAGAATTTCTCAAAAAGGAAAAGAAAAAACCATTCAAAAATATACTTTAGTCGTTTTTGTTTTAAATTCAATGTTTTTTTTTATTTCTTTTAAATTCAACTTTTTGGCATTTTATTTTATTATGTTATTTTGAAAAAGAAAAAAAAGTGAAAAATGAGAAAAATAAAAAAAAGGAAAAATGGAAAGTTGCATTTTGTTGTTTCTAGTTTATTTATTGTTTTTGTTATTATTATTATTGTTATTATTATTATCAATTTTGTTTAATTAATTAATTAGTTGAAAAAAAAGGGGGAAACGCGGCATGAAGCTGCGTATTTGCCGCAGCTTACAAGGACAGCCACGGAGGGCTGGATGTGAAGGCAAGGGAGGTTTTGCATCCTCACCATTGGGGTGAGGGTTTAGGAACCTTGTGTTCCATATAAAAGGTAAGAACACAGCAGCCGCAAAGCAGGATCGGGGGGGGGAGAGATAGAAAAACATCAAAGGGAAAGAAAAAGGCTACGGGGGTTTTGAGCTGAGAGAAAAAGAAACAACGACGGAAGGAAGGAATAAGGAGGAGCCAAACGAGAGAGGTTGACGGCGGAGAGGGGGACGGATAGATTGTGCATAACGGCGGAGAGTTGGGACGAGTGAAAACAGAAGGGTAGAGAGGGTGGCGGCTGAGAGTTTGACAGAGGAGAGAAAAACTGAAATAGAGGGAGGAGTTTTTGGTAACGACGGCTGAAGTAAGAGCAGGGGTTTTTTGAAGGAGTGGACAAGAGAGGCAGCTGAGGAAGGAAAGACTCCAGCAGCCATTGAGGTCGAGGCTCCACCATCATCATTCCAACCCCCATCGCCTTCTACAGATCTGCATTCAGAAGGAGCTCTAAGTCTGCCCATCACTAGTTTGGAATCTTCGTCGGCGAAAATTTGCAGTTTCGAACCTCTACAACGGAAGAAATCTTTTCATCCACTCTGTGTTCCTGTCTCCACCAGAAGTTAAAGGTAATCTTTTGTATTCTTAGTTGCTCATACATCATCAGAATGGACACACAAAAACGTAGAAAAATTTGGCTACTGGTATAATGAACATGTCTTGAAATCCTGCGATGAACATGTATCAGTTCCTGGGTCGCCGTTTTTTCGTGTTTGCACAATATTGCTGCTGGGTTGGGTGTTAACTGGAATAGGCTACAGGCTGTAATTTAGTAGTAAAGTTTTTAACTTTGAGAAGGAAATAACTTTTCCTTGACTGATTCATTCGATTCTGCATCTGAAGCCACATGTCGGATAGTTGCAGAAAGTTTCCAGCTTTGCACGCTCTTTATTCTGATTTTTTGGCATGTGTAGATCTAGAGTTGGGTTCTGTTTTAACTTGGGTTTTAGGCAAGAAAACATAGGAAGTCTATCTTGGTACATCTTTAGCAAGTTTGGTTGGAGTTCATGATATGGTTAGTTGCTTTGCTTGCTTAATTCGTGCGATGCTTGCTGAGAGTGAACTCAGGAACACATCAAAGCTTCGTGGGTTTGCTGCCTTTTGCTGTTGCCTGTTCTTGTGTGTTTTTAGTCCTTGGTTAAAAAAATAAAAGGCATAAGTTGCATGATTTTCGTTAGTTTGGAGACTGGTTTGCATGATCTGTGGCCTTTAGGGAAATTTTCTTTTAAATGAACTTGGAACTTGCAAGCCTTTCCCATTCCAGAATTTTCTTCCCCTTGCATGATATTTTGAGGATTTGTAATACTGAATGAAAGCTTGGAAACCAAAAAATGCAGCAGTTAGGTTTGTTTTGGTGCAGAAGCTTTCTTTTGTTATATGAAACTTGCATGAGAGTATTCCCATAATCCCATTGTTGTTAAGTTGTAGCCACGTTTGATTGGAGAGAGATCAGAATGCTGCATGAATTTTGGTTTACCGAAATTTGCTTGGAGTTGCAGAAGCTTGTATAGCAGAAATGGTTTGAGTTGTTTTGGGCCGAAATGCTATGAACTGCATGCATGCAAATGTTTTCAAAATTGCACTTTGATCCCTCAAGTCCCCTTTGTTTCACTATGACCCAGAAAATTGAGAAAATTAATCAATTTGGTCCTTGTAGTTTTGCAGCAATGCTACAAAGACTCAATTGAGTTCTAGTAGTTTGCAATTTGGTCCTAGAAGTAGTTGCATTTCAATCATTACTTGACATTGTCTTTGCTTTTGGATCTTTGGAGTTCTTAAAAACGTTTAATTAGGTTTGGGTGCTTAGTTAAAGTCCTCATTTTGATCCTTGGTAATTTTAATTTTATGACTTCATTGTTTGTTTGCTCCAATTAACTACTATGTCTTGTTTCCATTGCAATTAATTCATGGTTTTAGTGGCTTTAGGGTCGTGTGAGCTTTGTATTTGCATTTTTCTTTTAGTTTTTCTCAATTAAAGAGGTACCTTGACCTTCTTATTGTTTTGAAGCCCTTTTTCTTTCATTTGGACACCATTCCAAGGGAGGTATAATTTCTTTTATCTTTTTTGTCTCTCCTACGTGATCTAACGTGCTAAGTGTGAAATACATGTCTACTTTGCTTTCCTAGCCTTTCTTTAATTTCTTTTATTTATGTCATTTATTTTTGCTTTTTTTTATTTAAATTATTCTTTATGGGGTATGTGTACACCTCTTGACTTGTAATAGTTAGGGATTTAATTATTTTATTCCTTTTCCCCCTTTTAGATTGTAGTAGGGTCTCCCCAATGTAATAGATAGGGCTTGGAGGAGCATTCAATGAAAACCTATCGAAGTCATGTGCCTAGCTAGCAAATGTAATAGTTAGGGCTTTAGTTGTCTTATGTGTCTTGCATGCTTAGTTGCTACGTGTTAATTTGCTTTGTTAGGGCCTTGCATCCAGTCGAGCATGCTAAATGTTATGTGCTATGTGTTTATGAGTGTTTGGCATGTCTACTCGCTTTCCATAGCCATGAATGAATATGATGGATGAATGTACGTTTCCGCTAGTCCAACGCTAGTCGGAATTCATAGAATGGGCTAGTCCAACGCTAGACCCTTGCGGATTTCCCCTCGTTAGTACATGTTTGCATGTTCATTACATGTCATGCATTCTTTTTAGTTTTATCATTTTGCATGCCCCTCGAACCCCTTTTCCCTCCATTTTAGGATTTTTGCATTTCATGCTAGTTATAGGGTTCATTTGCTTGAGAGTCCCCTTAAATATGGGATATAGACGAGTGTGGCTTTTTCTAAACCTTAGCACGCTTGTATTCCCTCTATAAAAGGGCAAATTGAGTCACGATTTAGGTCTCCCCGTACCCAATATGCATGAATTCCCTAGACTCATGCATTTTTAAATCCACTCTACCATTTTATACCCTCATCACACTTTCATTTTTCCTCCCATTTTGCACACGTGCACCTTTATGTTGCTTCACTTGCACACGAACACTTTATCATCACTTGCACACATGCAATTCATATTATCATTTCACATACCGTACCTTGCCCACTCACGTGCACATCTTCATTTACATATTTATTGTTTTTTTATTACTTTTTCAAACTCATGTCCTCACATTGCATACATGCATTCCATTCATTTGCATCCCACTCGCATTATTCGTGACCTCTCCAAAGGATCATTATTGGGCTTCACAATTAATGTGATTGGCACTACTCAACCTTTGAAGAGAAATTTCCCCCATCTCCCCCTAGGTCTAGGGTTTGCATTCATGTAGCACATCCAAATGTAATATATTCTTTGGTTAAAACAAGAAAATATTTGATTAAATCACGCAACTAGCCTTGGCTAGGTCGAAGGGGTGCCTTGGATTTGTATCCTTGCCTTCCCCTTCGTCAAATGTGACTCCCGAACCTTTTTCGTTGGTTTACGTGGACTAGGAGTCGTTTAAAAGGGGTTTCTTACTACTTTTTCCTAATTTTCTTTAAAAATTCATTTTTAGGTGACTTGGTACACCTTAACTCATTACCAAGTGGCGACTTCGATTTTTTATTTCAAAAAACCCCTTTTAAACTATAATTTTGGGTCAAATCGTCGCATTCTCAAAACCCCATTGAGGCCCACTTTTCTTTTAAATCAAAATTCTTTTTCCAACCACAAATTGAATCAAAAAATACATTTTTTTTTCAAACCATTTATTTATTTATCAAAAAATGGGGCGCGACAACATTCACAATTCAGAGCTTAGGCTCGAACGAGCACTTAATCCTTCATACCTATCCACCACTTAGTCCAGGCTCACTCCGCTCAGAGACCACGCGAAACAGGCTCTGATACCACCTGTGACGGCCCCACCTGTGAGAACCCGTAACTTTTTCATTTGTTAGGTTTTATAATCTTTCTAGGTTTTCTTATTTTCAATGGCTTGTTTTCTACACTTTCTGTATCCGGAAAATTTTCTAGATTATTTTTACGAGTAAATATAGTTTTTAGATGATTTTTCTAGTATCAAATAGATTTTGAGAAATTAAGAGTGAATACCGGACATGGGACCCACTAGTGCGAAAAGTTCGGAAAAATTCGGCCAACTAAATTAAGTATTGGACACTAGAATTAATTTATCGGGTGTTATGAGATATTTAGAGGTTGCAAATTTGGATTGATGTGAGAGGAAACAAAGTGATAGACTTGCATTAAATTAGGTGACAAGTGTCACCATTTGATTGGGCTTACTTTAAGACTTTCTTACCATTGACTTAAATAAACCAAAAATGATCCAAAAACCACCAAAATATCTCCATTTTCTCTCCTAATGTGGCCGGCCCTCTCTCTCCAAAAGGAAGCAAGAAACTCTTCAAGTTTTAGCTCCAATCTTGCTCAAGGTGAACCATCCAACCATTTGATCTTGCAATTACTCCATAAAATCCCTCCATTTGGTGCTAGTGAGTGATTTGGTGAAGTTTTTTGGAGAAGCTAAGGTGTCCTACAACTCTCCCTCTCTTGTTTACTAGGTAAGTGGTGCTTGAACTTTCTCCTACACCTAATGATGCTTAATTTGTGCCTAGTGGTGATTAAAGTGCTGAAATTTCTGGTTTTTATCTTGGTTTGAAGTGATTTGGTGAAGTTTTTATTTTATTGATGATTTTTCTGGTTTAATTGGATTATGATGGTGTGGTTGTTTATGATGATTGGCAATGGCCTATAATGACACTAGTAGGTGTGAATTGTTGATAATTGCAATCAATTTTGGGTTTGGATTGAAAAATGAAAAGTTAGGGTTCATAAACCCCTAATTCTGTCCAGTTTTGGATCATAGGGTTAGAGGCCTAATTGGACTTTGCTCAAAACATAAAAGTTGTAGGTATTGATGAGTTTGAAGTTCCTACAAAATTTCAGGTCATTTGGATTAGTGTAGAGTGAGATATGTCGATTTTACTGTTGCTGTTCTGGGTTGATCAGAATGCGAAAACTGCACTAGTAATTGGCCATTTTGACTGGAATTGGTTTGGATTTTGTTATTGGTGTCTTCTGATGAAATGTAGCTGGATGTCTTAGCTACCATATTCCTTTGGAATCAATGAATTTGGACTTGTATGGACCAAGTTGGACTCATTACATCATTGTGTGAATTGTGAACCTGCAATTGCGGTTCTGGTTTGGTAATCTGCATTTTTTACCTAGTTGTGCTAGGATTTGGACTGAGTGGCCTTCTACATTGTTGTAGCCCTATCTTTTAGCTTCGAGATGGTGGGTCTTGTACCCTCATCCGATAAGCGTAGCGCATTTTGTGCCATTACCGCATTAGGAGGTCAAAACTGTTTTTGTTGTTGGGTCAAATGAGTTACATTTCTTGATTTTATGGTTTGTTGTTATGCTTAAATATGCATATGAAACCCTATTGGGGTTGTGATTGGCATGGCTTTATGATTAGTTATCGAGTCTCATTGTATTTGTTTATATGTTTTAAGGCTTACTCTTATTCCGGTCATTTCCTAGTTAACATTTACTTTGAGTCTAGTGAACGGCTTCTTGTGACAGCCCCACTTTCCCCTAAGGCGAACCAAAGGGGTTAGCGGACTGCCTGCCCAGCTCTCGCCGGGACTAACGGTTCAATTTACGTCGATATATTACGCTCCGGAACATAGCAATGCGCGCAAACAAGTCAAAATCACAAAATAAAAAAAATGAAAATTCGAAACCGAAATGAACAGTAAAATCCACGTCAGAATCCTTCCGGAATCTGGCCGGATTTCCGGCCGGATTCTCGACCGGATACAAGGCCGAGAGCAAACCCCAAAATTTCATTTTTCCATCGCAATCCGGCCGGCAATCCGGCCAAGATTCCGGCCGGATTGTCTGGCCGGATACTGGCCAGAGAGCAACTGGCCGGATTTCATTTTTTCCCAGGCAATCCGGCCTGCAATCCGGCCAGTTTCTGGCCGGATTCCTGGCCGGATTCGGCACTATTCATCTTCGCCAAAATTTTTCCTTTTCCGTTTGAAAGTCGTGGTGATCCGAAATCCATCCAAACATTTACCAAACATATATATACATTGAAAACCAACCTTTACAAGCCAAACGGCCTACCAAAGTATCCATTTAGTTCATACATATACAAGTAGCCATTTACACACCAAACATTGGTGGAATCAAAGCACTTAGGGTTTTCACCCTCAAGGAGCTTATTCAAAAATACATATACATGAGCTCAACTTGCATCCAACTATCATAACCTTTCCAAAAGTGTTCATTTTCCTGTAAGGAAAACAAATAACACGGAATGAGCTAAAGCCCAGTGGTATACCACTACATAAGCAACCAAAGTCACATAAGCATAGCCAATCACTTAAAGTACACGATAAACAATGAAGTACAACGGTAAAAGGATACAGTCGGCTCTCAAGAGCCCATTTCCACGCTTGCAATCTTGATCCAACCTCATTGACCCTCCGTCAATGTTAAAAGTACCAAACCGTAGACCGCACTTTACTTCCATTCCTTCCACCCAACATACCCCAACCGGGCCCGCACTCCAATTTAGTAGCTTTTGGTAATACTCGAGTATACCGGAACCAAGGGTCTCATTACCACAAGGTTCCCCAGTACAGTCGCCGTGGCATGACAATTTTCACGACCAAGCCCTCGCCGGCTCGATCCAATTGACTACCAAACGGGGTTGAGCTCAGTGATACAGTAAAGCCGTTGGATACTCGTCCAAACGACACCAAATCAGTTTCCATGAATGGAATGCAGTATCTCATATAACCAGTGCAGTATTTCAGTAAAACAATTAATAGCCATGAACGGAATCACAAGGGGTGAGGGCGGTCAAGTACACCCTCACCTCAACCACTTCCAATAACCAATTAAGCCTTCAAGGCATCAAATACACATAGAACAAAGCCACATTATAACAAGTAAGTGAGTAGTATACTCACCAAGTGAGAAAGTGGTGTTTCATGCACCAAGATCACCAAGACGTCGTGAGCTACCGTCACGCCCTAAAACATGTAACACATACAATGAGACTCGAGAACGAGTCACCAAACAATGCTAAACACAACCCCAATAGGGTTTCATATGCATAAATAAGCATGATAGCAAACCAGAAATTAGAATTAGTAATGGTCTTGGCCCCGAATAGGAATACTGTTTTGCCCTTATTATACGGTAATGGCGTCAAATTCACTACGATTATCGGATGGGGGTGTAAGACCCACCGTTTCGAAGCTATGAAACAGGGTTACAACAATGTAGAAGGTCACTCAATCCAGTTCCTAGCTTAACTAGGTCAAAAATGCCAAATACTAAACCAAAATGACCAAAACAGGTTTGCAAATCACACAAAACTGTAATCCATATAACTCAGTCCATACAAGTCCAAATGCCGAAATTCCAAAGGCATATGGTAGCTAAGACATCCAGCTACATTTCATCAGAAGACACCAACAACAAAATCCAAACCAAAACCAGTCAAAATGGCCAATGACCAGTACAGTTTTCGCATTCTGCCCAAAGCAGAACATCTACAGTAATTTCGTCATAACTCATTCTACAATAATCCAAATGACCTGAAATTTTACAGGCACCTCAAACACATCAATACCTACAATGTTCATGTTTTGAGCAAAGTCAAATTCGGCCTCTAACCCTATGATCCAAAACCGGACAGAATTAGGGGTTTATGAACCCTAACTTTTCAATTTTCACACCAAATCCAAAATTGGTTGCATTTAGCAACAATTCACACCTACTGTGACGACCCCACCTCCCCCTAAGGTGTACCAAAGGGTTCGGCAGACCGCCTGCCCAGCTCTCGCCAGGACTCACTCCCTATCTCAAACGAGTCATGTACACACATCCATGAACCATAAATAACATTCCCAATTCAAGCTTATAATTTACATTGATAGAAATCGAGGTACAACGTTTCAATAAACCAAACTAGTTCAAAACGTATACAATCCAAGTACAACATGTTCCATCCGAGGAATAGCGCGAGTACAAGTCAAAAATCAAACAACTAGTCTATGCTAGACTTTACATATCTCACACCTCGCTCGTACCCCTGAAAGGAAAACAAATGGAGTGGAATGAGCTAAAAGCCCAGTGAGGTTCCAAATAGCAAATTGACCATTATTTATAAGTACAAGTTTTCGATATAGCAAAGTAACGAGCATGAAGAGTTCATAAATGTGAGCAATAACACGTCAAGTAACAATCTTAAAATGAGCGAGTGTAGAAGTTTTTCAAAAGAAACAATAATCCAATAAACAATAATCACTCCAAAGTATAAGGATACGGATGACTCTCAGAAGCCAAATTCCCATTGCATTACCAGAAGCTTGATCACGTAGTAGTTGACACTCCGTCAACTTTCAAGTAAGTAACCAATCCAGTAGAACACCACTTACACGACTCTCCGTCCACCATTCACACCCCCTACTGGGCCCAAAATCCTCAATAAACACGGGTGGTAATACTCAAGTATACCGATTAGTCGAGGAGATATCACTCCACTCGACAAAACAAGAGACCCAGGGTTCGTTACCCAATCGACCAAGCCCTTGCTGGCTCGACTTAAGTAACTTGCCACAGGGTTTCTGGAATTCCAGGAAGTGCGCGCATCATAACAAGTATGTCAAGTCAATTGCAACAATAAACAAGTATATATCATGTAAGGGCAAGTGCGATAAAGTACACTCTTGCCCTAACAATTCACGCATGTGGCATGTAATCATATTGGTCACGTATCAAGTACAAGTATCAAGTTCAATTCAGTATTTGAAAGCACTCACCAAAAGATATAGTGCCTTTACTGGTCACTTTCAGGTTATACTCCGGGTTCGGAGTCCAAATCTGCGATAAAACTCAGTTTGAGAACTTTGAAACATGACTAGAATTCGAAACTTATACGTTTCATTCAATAAGAATCAAGAAATGGAAATTCACTTGGAGAATACTCGTGAAATACTCGCTCACTTTTTAAATGATAAAACTTTGTAATATTTATACTTGAAATGGTCATGCGAGTCGAAAGTACAAGGAAAACGTACTTTGAACAATCATTATTTCATTTCTCAAGGGTACAAGTTCGGCCAAATCCTTATTTATATATCTTGGGACACGAAGACTTAAGTACCCTAGACGGTTCAAGTAATAATCACTCTTAACTCTTACTCAAGTTGCAAGTATAGTTTTCTAGTCCTCGAGCGTAAATTCGGCAGCATGCCCTTTGTGTTTACCTAATTTTCCAACCATTTAGGTTTCAATATTTTTCTCAGCCAAAACCCAACATCATACATATCAGCAATTCAAGTCAAAAGCCGTTCCATAGGCTTACAATATCATAAGAACAAGAATTACAATAATAGCAAGTGCAGAAATACAATCTAGCACAAGACAGATTTGACGTACGAATGCGGAAATAACATATCCGAGGCTACGATTATTGGATTGAGGCGTAACCTATGCCGTTTCGAAGCTAAGATATAGGGCTACAATATTCATGAAGGTCACTTAGTTCAGTTCCTAATGTAGCTTAGTCAAATCCTCAAATTACTAAACCAGAAACCAATTCGTCGGCTATATAACCGCATTACTCTGTAATGGTCATATCTCAGAGTACAAAAGTCCGAATCAGGTGTTCTTGGAGGCATTTAAAAGCTAAGTCAGAATACTACAACTTTCATGTTTTGTCCCAGAGCTAAATCAGTACGCCTCCTAGTCAAAAAACGTGATAAACTGGACTTAACTGATGAAACGGACTGCTGGGAAATATTTGAAACAGTAAGGGTATTTCGGACTTTTCATGACCTACGTTACTCCGATTGGGCTGAAATTTTACAGGCACCTACAAAATACCATTCTCTACAACTTTCCTTCTTTGACTCAAAGCCAATTCGGCCTCTAACACACAGATACAAATTCGGACAGAATGTAAGCTAGAATTTCCAGAAATCTGAAATTTGTAGTTTCTAGTGCAAGTTTCCCCAATTTCTCACCTCTCACACTACCAAAACATCTTATACAACATTAATTGTAACATACAAGCATCATACATCAAGTTGGGCAGAAATTCCACAGCCCTAGTTCATCAAATAAATTGGGGAAAAACTTCTACACATGCTAGCATCCATGAATCCACCACCAATCAAGCTACTAAGCTTACTTTAACCATGATTGAAAGAGAAAGTTAGAGAGATATCATCCTCTTACCTTGATTAGAGTTCACCAAGTGTAGCCCAAGCTTTCTCTTTCCAAAATTTCACCAACAATCACTAACTAATCACTCAAAGGTAAGTTTAATCGGTTTAAAAATTTAATTTGTCACTTGGTTGGTTAGAATCAAGAAGAAGGAATTGTTTCTTGCTCTCACTTTCTCTCTCCCTCTTGGTCGACCAGCTGCTGGAAAAATGAAGAGGAAAGTGCAGAAAATTGGTTTAAGAAGGCTAGTTAATCACTTGGCCAAGAAACTCTAGGGTGGCGACACTTGTCGCCACTACCACCTTTCATTTTTCTCTTTCTTCCTTGCTATTTTCTAGCCTCAAATTTTCGGTCAAAGCAGCTGCCAAACAAGAAGATATTTTGCTCAAAAGTCAATAAGCTTGTATGGTAAGAAAGTGGTGGTCAAGTGGTACGTTCAACCGGTAGTGCGCGGGACCCGCCGGTTCGCGCCGTTTTTCTTAAAAACTCACGTACTACTGTTTTTTTTCTTCCCATACTCTAACCTTATATCATTGCTACTACTCACATATGATTTTTCACTTAAAAGTCACTTTTAATCACCAAATTGATCCTTGGTCAGTATCGAAAATTCATCCGGCGAAAAATCGCGAAAACCCTAATTTTGCTCAAATCTTGAAACCGAAGTGTAAAACCCTATTTCCAGGTTCATCTGCACTTATTGTTGAACAATTGGGTAGTAGGGCCTTAATAAATAATAATTTTCAAATAAAAGGAAATTTTTTAAGAAAACGTGAGGAATTTACAATTTCAATAATTAACATTAGAATCTCTAGTAAAATATGAAAGATTTAAGAAACCGTTTAGTCACAAGTAAACTAGGGTTTTTGATTAAAACATTAGGGTTTCTAGTCGTTTAAAACGAAATAAGGTTTTAAATCAAACCCGAAGAAATATACTTTAATATTTTCTTCACAAACAACCTCCTAATATTCGGGATGTTACACCTACAAGAGTCATTATAGTCCATTGCCAATCATCCAAGATAGCCACAACATCCCATTCATATTAAACCAGAAAATTCATCATAAAATGGAAAACTTCACCAAATCACTTCAAACCAAGATAAAAACCAGAAATTTCAACACTTTAATCACTAATAAGCATAACTTAAGCTTCATAAGGTGTAAGAGGGTGTTCAAGCTTCACTTACCAAGAAACAAGAGAGAGGAGGATATTGGACACCTTAAACCTTCAAACAAGTTTCACTAAAGCACTCACTATCACTAAAAGGAAAGATTTTATGGAGTGGAATTGGATGTAACAAATGTTTTTGGGTGATTTGCACCAAGTAGAAGCTTGAAAGTTGAAGAAATTTCCTTCCTTCCTTGCTCAAGGTGGCCGGCCAACAAGAGGTAAGAAAATGGTGAATTTTTGGATATTTAATCTTTTGGTCAAAAAAGTCAAAAATGTGAATAGTGTTTCTTAAAGTCCATCCAATGAGGAGGTGACACTTGTCACCTCCATAAATGCATTCTTATCTTTCTTTCTTCTCTCACATCAATCATTTCACACACTCTACTTATCTCTTAACACTCGATAAATTTTACACAGTATGCGACACTTAACCTTATTGGCCGAATTTTTCTGAACTTTTCGCACTAGTGGGTCCCACATCCAATATATAATCTTAATTTTCTAAGAACTCACCAATGCTAGAAAAATCATCTAAAAACTTTAATTGCTCATAAAATCCACCCAGAAAATATTTCTAAGCCAGAAATACAAAAATTATGCAATTAAAGGAACTAAAATCCTAGGAAAATAATTAGGGTTTTACGGGTTCTCACACTTTTGGGAAATGAGATGACTTTTGTGTGAAATGTTGGGACTGATTTGAAGAAATAATGAAGCCTTGATGGCTGGAAAAGTAAGAATTTTAGGGGAGGTGCTGCCCGATTTTATAGGCCGTTTGGTTCCTTTAAGCTGGATTTGCCTTTTGGTAGAATGAAAGGCTTTTGGGTTGTTTGCGCCTAGATCTTCATGCTACCTTTTCGTTTCCAAGGGAATCATGTTTTTGCCTTCTTGCATTAGTATTTATTTGGCAAGGCGTACGACATGTAGTCGAGCCTCACATGTGCATTCTGTTTACTCGATTCTGGAAGTAAAACCTTCAATTGGTTTATTTTCATTATTTTAGGGTTTCTTGGCGATTAAGGCCAATCTGAAGTGAAAACTTTTGAAGTTGAGCCGGTGAGTGTTCTACTACCTGCTACCCATTATGTGAAATATCTGAATATCTGAATACTTGATTTATGACTATTGAAGCCAAATACTGTTTTGATAAAATGGAGGCGAGGGTGTACTTTATCACACTCGTTCTTCTATCTGCTCATATGCCAATTTTGAGTGCCTATCTAAATCTGCCGTTTGAATCTGCTATCTGAATCTGCTATCCTGTATCTGTATCTGAATCTGTTATCTGTGTCTGCATCTGTTCGGATTTCAATGATCTATGAGCTCAATCCTGTGGCTAAGTTATTCGACTCGGGCCGGCAAGGGCCTGGACGATTAGATAACGAACCACGGTAGTCTGTTCGGGGATTTTGGATATTGAGACCCTTGATTCCGGGTATACTCGAGTATTACCATTTCTGTTCGGTTACGGTGAGCGGGCCCGGTAAAGGGGTCTTTGGTGGACAGAATTCGGTGTAAAGAGGGGTCTACGGACGCGTTGGTTCTATATGCGTTGACGGAGAGTCAACCGGTTTGGATCAAGTACTGCGCTGGAAATTTGGCTCCTGAGAGCCACCCGTATCCTTCTGATTTGAATCATTAGTTCCTTTGCTTTACATCTGACATGTGTATCTGATTGGTTAAATGTGAAATGCCATGATTTTATTGCTATCTGTTTGGTACCTCATTGAGCGCAAGCTCACCCCGTTCTGTTCCTTTTGTTTTCCTTACAGGAAAAATAAATACTTTTGGACTGGATTTGATAATCGGTTGTCGACTTGAGCTAGTTGGACATATCTTTTGTATAGCTCATTGATTTAAACCCTAAATATAGTTTGGGTCCGTTTCTCTTTTGGATTTGGCAAACCGTACATGTATCCACTTTTGAATCATTTTGGTATGCCCCTTTTGGGTTGTATATGCGAACTTGTGAGATGTAAATATTTGCTTGACGTTTAGTTGGGTTTTGACGTGTCGGTTCCTCTTCATGGCCGACTCCGACTTTGTTTTTTTTATTTATTTTTGTGGGTTCGACTTGTTCACACGCGGTTGTATGACCCGAAAAGTATTAGATCGCGCTAATCTGAACCGTTAGTCTTGGCGAGAGCTGGGCAGGCAGTCCGCCAACCCCTTTGGTTCGCCTTAGGGGAAGGTGGGGCTGTTACAAGTGGTATCAGAGCCACTTCGCGTGGTCTCTGCGCGGAGTGAGACTGGGCCAAGTGGTGTTGTGGTCCTAATTTCATGAATATGTCTAAGTGCTCATTTGAGCATAAGTTATGAACTGGAAATGTGATAAGTGTACGAATCATTATCATGGGACTCGAGGAAGCTAGGTATGTATGTCGGGTAGGAATCCTTAATAAAGATGGTTTACTCTTGGGACCGGCCGGCTCGAGTTGCGAATTATCTTAGATGGGATTCTTGCGCCCGGATACGAAAGATATGAGGGCCTAGGTTAGAAAGGATTTGATGAACTAGAAAGGCCATTCCTCGGTGGATCGTCTATGTTTGTACTTGACTTAACTGGCTGTATGTATGTGTGTGGCTTAATTTTGACCGGCTTGTATATATATGTTTGATCTTGTTTGGAATGTATAAATGTGTGTTATCATAAAAGTTTTGAGTGTTACTTACATGCATCGTGCTTATTTTGGTTTAGTATTATTGCCTAGACCAAGTAAAACTCATGGAAGGTACACGGAGTGGACGGGGCCGTGGGCGTGGAAATAGGCAACCTATACTTGAAAGGGGTACTGGGGAAACCTCATATGGACCAAACCCTGAACTTAGGGTTGACCCCAATGTTCAAATAGCTGCTGCTATGCAGCAAATGATAGACTTGCTAGCACAAGTGGTGCAGCAACAGGGCCAAAACCCAAACCCTAACCCTGGAAACCCTGGTAACCATATCGAGAGCGAAGACAGAGCTCTCGAACGATTCCAAAAGTTTGCTCCGCCAAAGTTTGTTGGGGGACCTGACCCAGACGTTGCCGAAAGATGGCTTGAAAAGATGGTGGATATATTTGCAGCCCTACACTACCCTGACGAACGGCAGGTGACTTTTGCCGTGTTCCAGCTTGAGGGGGCAGCCCGTTCCTGGTGGAACGTAATTCGGCAAAAGTGGGAACGAGAACAGACACCTAGGACTTGGGTGAACTTCATCAGAGAGTTCAATGCGAAGTTTTTCCCTCCTCTAGTTCAGGAGAGGAACAAAGACGAGTTCATTCGACTCCGCCAAGGAGCTCAAACTGTGGCGGAATATGAGAGCCAATTCACCCGCCTATCCAAATTTGCGCCCGAACTCATCATGACCGAGCAGCGGCGAATAAGGCGTTTTATCCAGGGCTTGAACGTAGAAATTCAAAAAGATATGGCGGTAGCCCAACTTAATGCCTTTAGTGATGCGGTGGAAAAAGCCCAGCGCATTGAAACTGCAGGGTTACAAGTTAGAAACTTCCAAGCAAGAAAAAGGGGTTTTCCGGGGAGCAGCTCAGAACAAGTGAATAATAGTACAATCTCTAAAGTTCGCAAGGGAAACGGGGAAGTACGGCAACCAGGGGTGTCGCGTGATGTCCCTCAGGGAGGACTGGTCTCTGCTACTCGTGGTCCCTGTGGATATTGCGGAGGGCCAAGTCATACGAAAACAAATTGCTGGAAGAAAGAAGGAAAATGCTTGCGCTGTGGAAGTGCTGAACATCGGATTGCTAACTGTCCAGCTCGCCTGCGCGAGCGGAGAGGGACTCTGCCACCAACCAAGCCCAATTCTCAGCAACCCGCCAAGAGCAACCCTGGACAGACGAAAGGAGATGGGACGGGATCAAAGGCACCAGCTCGAGTATATTCTCTAGAGCAGCATCAGGTCCCTGACTCGTCTGAGGATGGAGAAGGTATGGTCCGTTGGGTACTTTAGATTTGATAGATTCCGTTGATAAGAAAATTTCCAGGGCGAAATTTCTTTAAGGGGGAGAGAATGTGAGAACCCGTAACTTTTTCATTTGTTAGGTTTTATAATCTTTCTAGGTTTTCTTATTTTCAATAGCTTGTTTTCTACACTTTCTGTATCCGGAAAATTTTCTAGATAATTTTTTCGAGTAAATATAGTTTTTAGATGAGTTTTCTAGTATCAAATAGATTTTGAGAAATTAAGAGTGAATACCGGACGTGGGACCCACTAGTGCGAAAAGTTCAAAAAAATTCGGCCAACTAAATTAAGTTTTGGACACTGGAATTAATTTATCGGGTGTTATGAGATATTTAGAGGTTGCAAATTTGGATTGATGTGAGAGGAAACAAAGTGATAGACTTGCATTAAATTAAGTGACAAGTGTCATCATTTGATTGGGCTTACTTTAAGACTTTCTTACCATTGACTTAAATAAACCAAAAATGATCCAAAAACCACCAAAATATCTCCATTTTCTCTCCTAATGTGGCCGGCCCTCTCTCTCCAAAAGGAAGCAAGAAACTCTTCAAGTTTTAGCTCCAATCTTGCTCAAGGTGAACCATCCAACCATTTGATCTTGCAATTACTCCATAAAATCCCTCCATTTGGTGCTAGTGAGTGATTTGGTGAAGTTTTTTGGAGAAGCTAAGGTGTCCTACAACTCTCCCTCTCTTGTTTACTAGGTAAGTGGTGCTTGAACTTTCTCCTACACCTAATGATGCTTAATTTGTGCCTAGTGGTGATTAAAGTGCTGAAATTTCTGGTGTTTATCTTGGTTTGAAGTGATTTGGTGAAGTTTTTATTTTATTGATGATTTTTCTGGTTTAATTGGATTATGATGGTGTGGTTGTTTATGATGATTGGAAATGGCCTATAATGACACTAGTAGGTGTGAATTGTTGATAATTGCAATCAATTTTGGGTTTGGATTGAAAAATGAAAAGTTAGGGTTCATAAACCCCTAATTCTGTCCGGTTTTGGATCATAGGGTTAGCGGCCGAATTGGACTTTGCTCAAAACATGAAAGTTGTAGGTATTGATGAGTTTGAAGTGCCTACAACATTTCAGGTCATTTGGATTAGTGTAGAGTGAGATATGTCGATTTTACTGTTGCTGTTCTGGGTTGATCAGAATGCGAAAACTGCACTAGTAATTGGCCATTTTGACTGGAATTGGTTTGGATTTTGTTATTGGTGTCTTCTGATGAAATGTATCTGGATGTCTTAGCTACCATATGCCTTTGGAATCAATGCATTTGGACTTGTATGGACCGAGTTGGACTCATTACAGCATTGTGTGAATTGTGAACCTGCAATTGCGGTTCTGGTTTGGTAATCTGCATTTTTGACCTAGTTGTGCTAGGATTTGGACTGAGTGGCCTTCTACATTGTTGTAGCCCTGTCTTTTAGCTTCGAGATGGTGGGCCTTTCACCCTCATCCGATAAGCGTAGCGCATTTTGTGCCATTACCGCATTAGGAGGTCAAAACTGTTTTTGTTGTTGGGTCAAATGAGTTACATTTCTTGATTTTCTGGTTTGTTGTTATGCTTAAATATGCATATGAAACCCTATTGGGGTTGTGATTGGCATGGCTTTATGATTAGTTATCAAGTCTCATTGTATTTGTTTACATGTTTTAAGGCTTACTCTTATTCCGGTCATTTCCTAGTTAACTTTTACTTTGAGTCTAGTGAACGGCTTTTGGGAAATGAGATGACTTTTGTGTGAAATGTTGGGACTGATTTGAGGAAATAATGAAGCCTTGATGGCTGGAAAAGTAAGAATTTTAGGGGAGGTGCTGCCCGATTTTATGGGCCGTTTGGTTCCTTTAAGCTGGATTTGCCTTTTGGTAGAATGAAAGGCTTTTGGGTTGTTTGCGCCTAGGTCTTCATGCTACCTTTTCGTTTCCAAGGGAATCATGTTTTTGCCTTCTTGCATTAGTATTTATTTGGCAAGGCGTACGACGTGTAGTCGAGCCTCACATGTGCATTCTGTTTACTCGATTCTGGAAGTAAAACCTTCAATTGGTTTATTTTCATTATTTTAGGGTTTCTTGGCGATTAAGGCCAATCTGAAGTGAAAACTTTTGAAGTTGAGCCGGTGAGTGTTCCACTACCTGCTACCCATTATGTGAAATATCTGAATATCTGAATACTTGATTTATGACTATTGAAGCCAAATACTGTTTTGATAAAATGGAGGCGACGGTGTACTTTATCACACTCGTTCTTCTATCTGCTCATATGCCAATTTTGAGTGCCTATCTAAATCTGCCGTTTGAATCTGTTATCTGAATTTGCTATCCTGTATCTGTATCTGAATCTGTTATCTGTGTCTGCATCTGTTCGGATTTCAATGATCTATGAGCTCAATCCTGTGGCTAAGTTATTCGACTCGGGCCGGCAAGGGCCTGGACGATTAGATAACGAACCACGGTAGTCTGTTCGGGGATTTTGGATATTGAGACCCTTGATTCCGGGTATACTCGAGTATTACCATTTCTGTTCGGTTACGGTGAGAGGGCCCGGTAAAGGGGTGTTTGGTGGACGGAATTCGGTGTAAAGAGGGGTCTACGGACGCGTTGGTTCTATATGCGTTGACGGAGAGTCAACCGGTTTGGATCAAGTACTGCGCTGGAAATTTGGCTCCTGAGAGCCACCCGTATCCTTCTGATTTGAATCATTAGTTCCTTTGCTTTACATCTGACATGTGTATCTGATTGGTTAAATGTGAAATGCCATGATTTTATTGCAATCTGTTTGGTACCTCATTGAGCGCAAGCTCACCCCGTTCTGTTCCTTTTGTTTTCCTTACAGGAAAAATAAATACTTTTGGACTGGATTTGATAATCGGTTGCCGACTTGAGCTAGTTGGACATATCTTTTGTATAGCTCATTGATTTAAACCATAAATATAGTTTGGGTCCGTTTCTCTTTTGGATTTGGCAAACCGTACGTGTATCCACTTTTGAATCATTTTGGTATGCCCCTTTTGGGTTGTATATGTGAACTTGTGAGATGTAAATATTTGCTTGACGTTTGGTTGGGTTTTGACGTGTTGGTTCCTCTCCATGGCCGACTCCGACTTTGTTTTTTTTTTTATTTTTGTGGGTTCGACTTGTTCACACGCGGTTGTATGACCCGAAAAGTATTAGATCGCGCTAATCTGAACCGTTAGTCCTGGCGAGAGCTGGGCAGGCAGTCCGCCAACCCCTTTGGTTCGCCTTAGGGGAAGGTGGGGCTGTTACACCACCTCCCCCTAAGGCGAACCAGAGGGTTCGGCGGGTCGCCTGCCCAGCTCTCGCTAGGACTAACGGTTCGGTATAGAACGAGCTAATACATCCCGAAACTTACCAACGCGTGTAGACACCAAATTTTTGGTGTAATTTCATTTTTAGTTTTTTATTTGTCGTGTTCGTTTTTTAGTTTTTAGTTTCTAGTTTTATTTTTATTTTTAAGTTTAAACATAGAATTTCTTGAAAAAAAAAGGAAAAGGAAAAGAAAAAGCATTAAAAAAATATGATTTAGTTGTATTTGTTTTATTCATTGCTTTCTTGAAAAAAAAAAAAAAAAACTCTCGCGACATTGTTGCTGCGTTTTTCACAGATTTGCAAGGAGGGGCTCAGGAGACCTTAGGCTGCAAATATAGAAGAGATGTTTTGAGTGTTTAGGGTTGTGATGTCCCATATAAATAGATAGAAGGATGGACAGCCGGCAGGGGGGAGGACAGAGCAAAAATGGAGGGGGGTTTCGTCTGAGAGCGAGAAAAAGAAACGAACAAGGAATACGCGAGAGAGAGTATAAGGAAGAGGAGTTGACGGCTTGGGGGAGAGAAAAAAAATTAGAGGAGAGCTCTGGCTTCGGAAGAAAAACAGAGCCAGGCAAGAGCAAAAAAGAAAAGAAACAGAGGGCTTCGTCCAGGGGAGCTGAGAGAGAGAATAACCGAGCGGGAAACTCGACTGGAAAATAGGGAGAGGTTTTCAGCAGTAAAAAAATTAAAGGGAAAAGCGGAGCCGGCTGGGAAAGAAGAAAAAGCCGAGAGAGAGCAAGAGGAAAGAAACAGAGAGGTGAGGGCTTCGGCCGAAGAAAAGAAGGAGAGCTACGGTTCAAGGAAGAAAATCTGGAAAAAACAGAGGGGGATTGGCGGCTGGTGTGGTGGAGAAAGAATTGAAGCAAAAGAAACAAGGGGAACAACAGAAAAGCAAGGGAAAGGCAGGCAATCCCACACGAATTGCAGTCTATGATAATAAAGCTTACTGAGAAGGAAAACCCAGTAGCAGAAGGAAATTTGACGGAAGAAATTGGAGTGGTTGCCGCAGCTAGCATCCGCCGCCACCACCGCAATTTACCATTATCGTCTGCGAAGCATCACCGTCAGAAATGCTGTAAGTTACCCGTTTTCATTGCGTTTCAGTTTTTCCTCAAGCACAGACTTTGGAAAATTTCAGGGCACGTCTGCCGTGCCTTTATTTCTCGCAATTTGCCCGCTGATTGTATATGATTTGGATTGTACATATCTTCTGTATCAATTGGGCTGCATCTTTGCTTTCTGAAACAATTTTGGGGCCAATCATAGTATAAATGGAGCAAAAGATTGATGAAACCGCTAACACCCCCAATCTGTTCGATGAAATGCTTGTTTGAAAATTATTGTTGAAAAATATTTTGTTTGCAATTTTTTCGTGCAAAGAGACCGGCTAAGTCGGCCAATTCACTTTCCTCACATTTGAAAAGTTGTGATGTGTGACGACCCCATCTTCCCCTAAGGCGAACCAGAGGGGTCGACGGACCGCCTGCCCAGCTCTCGCCAGGACTACGGGTCGCAAACAAATCGAATTTCGTTTAATATATAAAGGAAAATTCAACAAAGTGAACGATTTATCCCATTATCTTGCTCCTATAACCATAATATCATTATGCAAGAAAGTATAGCGCTCGAGCACTTCAATCGGACAAGAAAACGAAAAAACGAAAAATTGCCGCGGATGAACAGTAACCGGCCACGTCACTATCCGGCCAGAATCTGGCCGGATACCCGGCCGAGGCTAGACCCCAAAGGGGTCGAAATACCCTGTCAATCCGGCCAACAATCCGGCCGGAAATTGGCCGGATTGCTCTGGCCGGATTCTGGCCAGTAGCCAAAGTTCAAAATTTTTTTCTTTTCCCCTGCCTATCTGGCCTTCTATCCGGCCAGAAACTGGCCGGATTCTGGGCCGGATTCCAGGCAGTGATTTTTCCAAAATTTTTCCTGCTTTTATTTGAAAACCGGCGATCGTACAAATACATCAAACGCACAATATAACGAATCCAAGACTTGGTAAAGACATATATACATGCCATATATACATGAGAAAGGTTCAATTTACACCTCAAAGGTACACGAAGTCATATACATCAAAAGTTCAAGTTCTCGAGGAGCCTTTCAAAACTATCACTTAACTAGCTCAACTCATATCAAAACTTGTTTCCAATCATGCTCCTGTAAGGAAAACAAAACAACGGGGGTGAGCTTACGCTCGTGAGATACCAAATGCACAATTTCATGATACAACTATTAACACATATACATAAACACCTTCATACAAACATACACATATAAAAGGATACATGTGACCCTCAAGGGCCGGTTTCCGATTGCCATACTTGATCGCACACGTTGACACTCCGTCAACCATTTAAACAAACCAAGATCCGTAGACACCACTTCGCACCATTTCCTTCCACCATTCACCCCCTATTCGGGCCCGCCGCCTCATAGTTCCAAAAGGGTAATACTCGAGTATACCACAAGGTCGAGGAGTTAACACTCCACTCGCCTATCAAGAACCCAAAGGCTCATTAACGAATCGCCCAAGCCCTTGCCGGCTCGACTCGAATAACGGTCTAAGGGCATGAGCTCAATTTCACATTAATATTAAGGCATTGCCCCATCAAATGTCAAATCATGTATATATACCACTTCACATCCAAACAATAATGGTAAATGCAAGTAAGTGGTCAAGAGCGATCAAGTACACTCTCGACCCAAATCAAGACATTTAAAATCACATAACAAGTATGTTCATCATATACTGGTACACTCACCAAATTTTCAAGCAAGTCACACGTTTGAATCAGGTGTAGGTCCCGGCCCACCGGTACGACCTAAAACAAGCAAATAACCATATTGAAGACTCAAACACAATTCAACGTACAAGTTTAACTTACTAATGCAAGTTGCTCAAAAAGCCAATACAATGAAACATTAAGGTGTGGAATGTGAGTAAAAGCCCAAAACTTATCCATTTCTACTCAAATCCTCCTCAATACAAAACCATCTATATTTCTAACCATTTGGACGGCATAACCCCTTAATTTCTTTGATTTCCCCAAACTAGTCAACAACATCCAACTCATACCATTACACTTAGATATCACTAATTGATCCATTCATCACATTTAAGTCACAAACTACTCAATTACCCATCAAATACTAGCATATACACAATACATAGAAAAACCCCAATTTATACCAAAACCTAAAAACCGAAAATCCTACAAATGCTGAAATTTTTCCACAATTAACCACAATAAACATATCTAGGCTCCAAATCATACCATGTGAACCCATTACACCTTCCACAACCATGAGTTATCATATAAAACAGAAAATTCCTCAATAAATAGAAAATTTCCATAACTCAACCACAAGTCTTGAAATAACCCATAAAATGGCTTCTATAACCACTAACATGTACTAATTTCATCTCACAACCAACACATAAACATTTCCTAACTTGCTTACCTTACAAATGTGGAATACAAGGTAGAGGATAGCTTTTCTCTTCAAACAAAAACCACCAAGTAGTTCAACCCTTCCTAGCAAGCAAGTTTTGTGGAGAAATTTGAAAGATTAATGGTTGGTTTGCAAGATTTGGCCAAGAAATGAAGCAAAAGTTGAAGAGGTTTCTTTCTTTCTTTCTTCAAGGTTGGTCGGCAATGAGCAAGAGAAAAATGAGTAATTTTGGATCAATTTTTCTCTTAATAAGAAAGGTAAAGTGAAAGTCAAAAGTCCAACTTCCAATAAGATCTCAACATGTGTTTTCCAAGCTTATCCAACATCTTTGTCTTGTAAAAAACTTAATTATACTAGCTAACCACTAATTAGCTCATAACACTAGGTACTAAAGCTTCCGTATAGAAAATTTCCCAAAGTCACATTTACCGGTACCGATTTCCCCTAGTGGGTCCCACATGCACTGTACACCTCTATAAGCACAGAAATTGACCTAAACCCAGAAAATGATGCAAAATTCATATTTTCTCATAAAATTCCCCAGAAAACCTACATATAAAATAAAACCCCAAATATAGACTTAAAAGCCCCAAAATAAATACCCAGAAAATAAAAAAAAATAATAAAATAAAAAAAAATTTCGGGGTCTCACATGATGCATTTGCTGTATTTCATTTTTTCCGTTTCGTATGATCCGGTCGAATGAATTCGAATTAATGATAGGAGAGGGAGTTTTGGTTTCTCGTTGTCTATTACCGAATTCTGGTATGGTTTTGACTGCAAAGAAAACTGCGATGGCAACTGATGTTGAATCGATTCGGTGGAGGAGACGATTACTTGTCAAACATTGTGATTTCCATCCTTCCATTTTGGTTTCGTTTTGTAGTTTAGCCTCAGGGTTCCAGAACTTCATAGTTCGACCCTGAAACCTTCATCAGTCCTTCAATTAGGTTCCTACTTTTGTTTTAACCTCTCATGTTTTCCCTTATTCTGATATGGCCCAAAATTGGGAAATTGAACTTGTTCTTTCCTTAGATTTAAATTAACTCTTAAATATGCATAAGAAGTCCTTTAGCTAGATTAATTCTTGTTTTTTTTAGGTCATAATTGTGACCTAATAATTTTTGTTGATTTGCTAATCTTGTTGGGTTTAGTTTGGATTTAGGTTGTGGGCAATAATATTTGTTTGGATTTGTAAAAGTGGGTGTATTTGTTTTGTTTGGGTTTCTGGTTTGGGCTTGGGAGGTAAAGCCCACTCTTGTGGTTGGGTTGTTTGATTTGATAAGTAGAAACCAGCCCATATGTAGCCTCTGGGCTTTGCTGCGGGCTGAGGGATCTTTGGCCCAAAAATAGACAAAAGTTGGCCCAATGGCCTGGCCTGCCAAGAATCTGGTCATGGAATTTGCAAAATCAGCCCCTGGGTTTCTCCTTAACTCTACTGTGGCCCTGGACATTTTCATCTCTTTTCAATTGGGTCCTTAACTTAATTGCAAATAAGCCCCTAAACTTTATTTTTCTTCAATTTTGACCCCAAAGCTTTGTTAATTTGTGCAATCAAGTCCTTTCTTCTTTTGACTTCTTGAATGTGAGTTGCTTACATGATTCAATTGATTCAATTTCAAGTTTACCATTCTATTTTTTATGATTATTTGTTAAATAAAGTGATGCCTTAACTCGTTTATTATTTTGGAGGGTAAATAAGTGACTTCACCCCATTAGAGCTCCATTTCAAGGGAGGTATAACTTCTTTTATCTTTTTGTCTCTCCCCTACGTGATCCAACGTGTTAAGTGAATTGCATGTCTACTTTGCTTTCCTAGCCTTTCCTTAATTCCTTTTATTTATGTCATGTACTTTTGCTTTTTATTTAAGTTATTCTTTATGGGGTATGTGTACACCTCTTGGCTTGTAATAGATAGGGCTTGGAGGAGCATTCAATGAAGACCTATCGAAGTCATGTGCCTAGCTAGCAAATGTAATAGTTAGGGTTTTAATTGTCTTATGTGTCTTGCATGCTTAGTTACTACGTGTTAATTTGCTTTGTTAGGGCCTTGCATCTAGTCGAGCATGCTAAATGTTATGTGCTATGTGTTTATAAGTGTTTGACATGTCTACTCGCTTTCCATAGCCTGAATGAATGTGATGGATGAATGTACGTTTCCACTAGTCCAACGCTAGTCGGAATTCATAGAATGGGCTAGTCCAACGCTAGACCCTTAGGAATTTCTCCTCGTTAGTACATGTTTGCATGTTCATTACATATCATGCATTTTTTTAGTTTTATCATTTTGCATGCCCCTCAAACCCCTTTTCCCTCCATTTTAGGATTTTTGCATTTCATGCTAGTTATAGGGTTCATTTGCTTGAGAGTCCCCTTAAATATGGGATATAGACGAGTGTGATTTTTTCTAAGCCTTAGCACGCTTGTATGCCCTCTATAAAAGGGCAAATTGAGTCACGATTTAGGTCTTCCCGTACCCAATATGCATGAATTCCCTAGGCTCATGCATTCTAAATCCACTCTATCATTACACTTTTACTTTTGTCTCATTTGCACACATGCACCTTTTTATCCCTTCACTTGCACACAAACACTTGTAAATACATTTGCACACCTCCACTTACATCCTATTATTTTTATTATTTTTCTCACTATCCTCACACTGCATACATGCATTCCATTCATTTGCATCCCACTCGCATTATTCGTGACTTCTTCAAAGGATCGTTATTGGGCTTCACAATTAATGTGATTGGCACCACTCAACCTTTGAAGAGAAATTTCCCCCAATACCCCTAGGTCTAGGGTTTGCATTCATGTAGTGCATCCAAATGTAATAAATTCTTTGGTTAAAACAAGAAAATCTTTGATTAAATCACGCAACTAGCCTTGGCTAGGTCGAAGGGGTGCCTTGGATTTCTATCCTTGCCTTCCCCTTCGTCAAATGTGACTCCCGAACCTTTTTCGTTGGTTTACGTGGACTAGGAGTCGTTTAAAAGGGGTTTCTTACTACTTTTTCCTATTTTTCTTTAAAAATTCATTTTTTAGGTGACTTGGTACACCTTAACTCGTTACCAAGTGGCGACTCCAATTTTGATTTCAAAAAACCCTTTTTAAACTACATTTTGGGTCAAATCGTCGCATTCTCAAAACCCCATTTAGACCCATTTTTCTTTTAAATCACAATTCATTTTCCAATGACAAATACATTTTTTTAATACATTTATTTATTTATCAAAAAATGGGGCGAGACAACGCGGGTAAAAAAATAAATAAAAAAAATAAAATCGAAGTCGGCTATGAATAGTAACCGACCCGTCAGAACCCAACCAAATACCAAGTAAACATTCCCATCTTGAAACTTAGCATTTACAAGCCAAAGTGGCATACAAAAGTATTCAAAAGTGGATACATGTCTGGTTTGCCAAATCAAAAGGAAAACAGTTCCCAAAAGTACATTTAAGATTTTAATACATGAGCTATACAAAAGATATGTTCAACTAGCTCAATTTGGCAGCCATTTGTCAAACCCAGTCCAAAAGTATTTATTTTCCTGTAAGGAAAACAAAAGGAACAGAAAGGGGTGAGCTTGCGCTCAATGAGGTACCAAACATATAGCAGAAAAATCATGGCATTTCACATTTAACAAATCAGATACACATGCCAGATGTAAAGTAAAGTAACTAATGATTCACATAGGAAGGATACAGGTGGCTCTGAGGAGCCAAATTTCCAGCGCAGTACTTGATCCAAACCGGTTGACTCTCCGTCAACGTATATAGAACCAACGCGTCCGTAGACACATTTCGCACCGAATTCCGTCCACCAAACACCCCTTTACCGGGCCCGCTCACCTCAAACAAACAAAATGGTAATACTCGAGTATACCCGGAATCAAGGGTCTCAATAGCCAAAATCTCTGAACAGACTACCGTGGTTCGTTATCTAATCGTCCAGGCCCTTGCCGGCCCGACTCGAATAACTTAGCCACAGGACTGAGCTCATAGGTCATAGAAATCCGAACAGATGCAGACACAGATAACAGATTCAAATTTTGCATAATAAATTGGCATATGAACAGACAAGAGAACAAGTGTGATAAAGTACACCCTCGTCTCAAACAAGTAAACAGATTGCAGAGCAGAAATCAAGTTAAACAGCAATGGAGGGGAGTGGTACACTCACCGGCTCAACTTCAAAAGTTTTCACTTTAGATTGGCCTTAATCGCCAAGAAACCCTAAAATAATCAAAGTAAACTAATTGAAGGTTTCATATCCAAAATCGAGTAAACGGAATGCACAAGTGAGGCTCGACTACACGTCGTACGCCTTGCCAAATAAATACTAATGCAAGGGTGGAAAACATGATTTTCTTGGAAACGAAAAGGTAACATGAAGACCTAGGCGCAAACAACCCAAAAGCCCTTTGCTCAAATCACAAGTAAATCCAACTAGCCTTCAAGTAAAATTTCGGCAGCATATCCCTTGTTTTTACCTATTTTCCAGCCATCATGGCTTCATTATTTCCTCAAATCAGTCCCAACATCTCACACAAAATTCATCTCATTTCCCAAAAGCCGTTCACTAGGCTCAAAGTAGTACAAGTACAAAAGTTACCTAGGAAATGACCGGAATAAGAGTAAGCCTTAAAACATGTAAACAAGTACAATGAGACTCGATAACGAATCATAAATCAATGCCAAATATGACCCCAATAGGGTTCCATAAACATATACAAACATTAGAGAAAACCAGAAAATTCGGAAATGCAATTAGCTTTGGCCCTGAAAAAAACAGTTTTTGACTTCTTTTTGCGGTAATGGCACCAAATGCCCTATGATTATCTGATGAAGATGTAAGACCCACCATTTCAAAGTTAAAAGACAGGGCTACAATATTACAGAAGGTCACTCAACCCAGTTTCGAGTGCAAACAGGTCAAAAATGCAAGATACCACATCTAAAACGTAAAACAGATTCACCAAAACGCATTCTAGCGGAAACATCATAACTCAGGCTCTACAAGTCCAAATCCAGAAATTCCAAAACCAGCTGAAATCTAAGAAACAGGGATAAATTTCATCAGAAGGCCTCAACAACCAATTCGGAAGCATTCCTGACCAAAACAACCAATTACAGAAGCAATACCCAAATTCGGGTAAAACCAGGACAGTAATAGTAATTTCGACTTATCTCATTCTACGCTACTCCGATTGACCTGAATTTTGTAGACACCTATAAAATATCATTCTCTACAACTTTCATGTTTTGAGCTAAGGCCAATTCGGCCTCTATCTATGACCTAAAAGTTCGGACAGAATGAAGAACCAAGGAACCCTAATTTTCCAGATTTCTTCCAAAACAGAAATTACTTGCAATCTTCCACTTTTTCCACCTTCTAGCTTCCTCAAATATCATTTCCAATCATCATACATAACCACATAATAATAATCATATGAAAATAGAAAAATCCTAATTAAATAGAAAGTGTCATCAATCTCAACCAAAATCATGAAATAACACCAAAGATCATCACTTTAAATCACTTAGGTTACTAATTAAGCATTATTGGAAAGACAAAAGGAGTTCCTTCACTACTCACCTTGATAACCCAAGAAATGGAGCAACCTTGCACTTAAATCTTCCAAATTACTCCAATAAACACCTCACAACCACTCCCTTAAGTGTTTTTATGGAACAAAAACAAGATTAAACGGTTGGGTTAGTGGATTTGAGCAAGAATGAACCAAGAAGTTGAAGAGGTTTTTCTTTCCTTCTTCCTTAAGGTTGGCCGGCCACAAGCTTGGAAAATGAAGCTAATTTTGGTAAGTTTTTGGTTTAATTAGTCAAATGGTAAACAAAAAAAAAATAGTCAAAAGGTAAACCCAATCTCCAAGTGACACTTGTCACTCCATTTAATGCACCTCTATCACTTTGTCCCCTCTCACATCAATCCAAATAGCAACCTCTACTTATCTCTTAACACCCGGTTTATTAAATCTAGTATCCAAAACTTAACCTAGTTGGCCGAATTTTTCCGAACTTTTCGCACTAGTGGGTCCCACGTCCGGTATACGCTCTTAATTTCTCAAAACCTATTCGATACTAGAAAAATCATTTAAAAACTATATTTACTCATAAAATTAGATTTTAAAAATTTCCAAATAAAGAAAATGTAGAAAAACGTGCAATTCAAAGAAAATAAATAAAACCTAGACATTAAGAAAATCACGGGTCCTCACATTCTACCTCTAGCAAACTTCAAATCAAACATGTATTCACATCTCTTTAGTATAAGGAAAGATTGAAGTTTTTCAGCCATATTACCTTATTTTTCTGCCACAAATCAAGCTAGAAGTTGGCTCACCTTCTTGATTCCTCCATGGTTCAAGCAAGCTGAAAAAAATATGCAGGCTGTCCACTTCCTTCTCCTTCGGTCCAGGTTTCCTCCGTTTCTTCATCTCCCAATATGGCTTTCCTGTCTCTTTCTCACTCATGGTTTAAGCTTGACGAAATAGGGAGATTTTGTGGAATTACCATGGCTAAATCAGCCTTAACTCTTGGCTGATGATAAGAAGGAGAGGATGAAGTTTTTTTTTTCTCAACTCTCTTCTCTCTCTCGGCTCCAACCTGAAGTGAAGAAAGAGGAAATTGGCTTTTGGTTAAGCTGAATGGACATAAGAAGGAATGGAAGCTGTTTTGACTTGGTCAAAAATTGTGGCTAGTCATGCAATGAGCAAATTATCCCTCACTTTCTCTCGGTTGAAGACTGGTCTAGGGAGCTCTTGGTCAAGATAAGAAGATTATGGCTGATTTTTCCACTCCATTGTCGGCCAAGAGGTGAGAAAAGGAATGAAATGTCTTGGTCTATTTTGCTTCCAAAGTGAAGACTAAAACTAGTCTTGATCAAAGTCAAAAATCCAATAATTCTAAAAGTAATTAGCTAAGATTAACCCTTCATTTCCACTCCAATAGAGTTTGCACAACCAAATAAGTTTGCCTACTTCAATTAAACCCTTGCAAATGTTTTTTTTTAATTATAGGATGGAAACAAGAAGGTATAAAATCATATATAAATCATTTTCCAATTACTAAGAAATATAATTCATTCAAAGTAGAAAATTTTAAAACAAATACGTTTCGAAAACACCTTGTAGCACAATAACCCCTTTTGTACAAATCTCCCTCTAGTTCACAAAATTTATCGCACCTATCTCGCTAGTTTGACGAATTGGTATATCACCCCAAGAAAACCAACATGCAATAAATTGAATGAGGCAATAGGAGTAAAATCATGATTCAACTGTTAGATTAACCAAAGATTCAAGGCAATTAGATTAGAATACAAATATATATATATATAATTTTTGAGAATATAAATATAAATACAATTTTCGGGTTCTCACAGATTGGGTCTTATCCCACTGACCATTAACAAAAATTCCATTGGGTCTAGACTTTGTGCCGCCAACATCTCGTTGGATTGGATTTTGTGCCACCAACATCACAAAGATCACATTGGGCCTGGACTTTATACCGCCAACATCATGTTGGGCCTGGATTTCGTGCCGCCAACATCACAAAGGTCACGTTGGGCCTGAACTTTGTGCCTCCAACATCGCGTTGGGCTTGGATTTTTTGCCGCCAACATCACAAAGATCACATTGGGCCTGAACTTTGTGCCTCCAACATCCTATTGGGTCTGAATTTTGTGCCGCCAACATCACAAAGATCACGTTGGGTCTGGACTTTGTGCTGCCAACATCCCGTTGGATCTGGATTTTGTGCAACCAAGGCAGGCTCGGTGTTATCCCACTGACCGATTATTATGGCAGGCTCGGGTTTAATCCCACTGACTAATTCTCATGGCAGGCTCGGGTTTAATCCCACTGACCAATTCATCATACTGGGGCAAATTATTTTTGTAAAGATTCTCAAAAATCAAAAAGTCAAAAAAATCAAAAAAATCAAAAATCAGAAGTAAAAAAAAATCCAAAAATCCAAAAATCAAAATAAAAAATCAAATCAAGTTTTATCACGGCGGGCTCGGGTTTAATCCCACTGACCAATTGTCAAGGCATTTCATTTGCACTGCCACTAGCCGTGGGTCAGTCCCACGAGTAAGCATTTCATTTGCACAGTCACTAGCCGTGGGTCAGTCCCACTAGTGAGCATTTTATTTCCACTGCCGCTAAACATGGGTCAGTCCCACTAGCGTGCATTTTATTTTTCACTGCCACTAAACATGAGTCAGTCCCACTAGTGTGCATTTCATTTTTATTGCCACTAAGTACGGGCCAGTCCCATGATTAATTTTCTGTTCGGGTCAGTCCCATGATTTAAATTTTGTTCGGGTCAGTCCCATGATTTAAATTCTGTTCGGGTCAGTTCCATGATTTAAATGTTTGTTCGGGTCAGTCCTATGATAAAATTTTGTTCGGGTCAGCCCCATGATTTTAAATTTTGTTCGGGTCAATCCCATAATTTTAAATTTTGTTCGGGTCAGTCCCATGATTTAAATTTTGTTCGAGTCAGTCCCATGATTTAAAGTTCGTTCAGGTCAGTCCTATGATTTTAAATTTTGTTTGGGTCAGTCCCATGGTTTTAAATTCTGTTTGGGTCAGTCCCATGATTAAATTTCTCGTTCGGGTCAGTCCCATGATTAATTTCTTGTTCAGGCCAGTCCCATGTTTTAAATTTTTCGTCTGGGTCAGTCCCATTTATTAAAAGGGCCAGTCCTCATTTCAAAAAATAGCAGTCGTTCGAGTAGCTGCAGCTGAAGACACAGGTAAGTATTTGGTGTCTACGTTTTTGTCTCAAGTTTTTTCGAAACTCAGACAAAGAGGGGCAAACTGTAGACACCAAATTTTTAAACTTTGTTTATTTAATTGATTTAAATTTAGCTTTATGTGTTCAATTTTAGGTTTTTAGTTTATTTATTTTATTTTGTTTTTGGTCTCTTATTTTATTTTTTATTTTATTTCTTATCTACTAAATTTCAGGAAAAGAAAAAGAAAAAAGAAGAAAAGTAAAAAAAATGACAAGTGGAGGGGGCATGTATGGGACAAGTGTCCCTTTGGATACTATACAACAAAGCACCTAGGGATTAGGTGTTAGTTACACTTGGAGGCCCAAGATTTAAAGGAAAAAAAGAAATGACAAAAAGGGAAATGAATGGCCGGTTGGGAGAGGAAAAAGGGCAGCAGAGGACCAAAGAAAAGCCTGGGAATTTGGGGGGCAAAAGGGGAGAGAAAAAAGAGAAAAAGGGGAGCAGAGAGCGGCTAGGTTCTGAGGGTTGAGGAAAAAATGCAAGGGAGATCTGGAAGAGAGGGATAGGGTTTTTGGCAAAAGAAAGACTGAGGAGATAGAGTGAGCGGAAGGGAGCAACGGGTGAAAGGAAAAAAGAAAAATCAGGAGAGAAACATCTGAAAAAGAGAGGGGCTGGGTAAGAGAATCAAGGGCAGCTTTGGCAAGAAAAACAGGACAAAAGAAAACTGGGCAGAGGAAGGAAGAGCAAGAAAAAGGGAGAAAAATCTGGAAAATAGAGGGGAGGTTTTCGTCTGGAGGAGCGAAGGAAAGGAAAGAATAAGAAGCGGAGGGTTTTAGAGAAGACAGAGGTAGAGCTTCGGGTGGCGGCTGAGTGAAAGAAGGCAAGGAAGCCGCGGCGGCGGAGAAGAGCAGAGGAGCAGAGCTGTGAAAAGCTTCAGAGCAAAGGAAAAACCAAGCATCGTCTATCGGCAAGGAGTTGCTGTTGCCGCTGCTGCCACCGGAATTTGCCACCACCATCTCGCCAGAATCTACCACTATCACCGACAACACTTCAATTAGAAAGGGAGAGCACTGTAAGCCATTTTCTTTCCCTATCCTTTCAACTGTCAGTTTTCTTGTTTCATTTTTTCAAGAGCGAACGCTGGAAATCCCAACCCCAAAAATTGTCTCCGGTGAATTCGTTTCTTGCAATTTTTCGGTGACTTGTTCATAATTGTTTGACTGCAACATTTTATGGGTTGATTGGACTGATTATCTTCCCTTCTGATAACTTTTTTTGGCCGATTATAGTTTCAATTGAATAGAGAATCAGTGATCTTTTCTTATGCTCATTTGTTGTTTGATAAAATGCTTGTTTGAAAGGTCTACCTAGAGACAATTTGCCTGCATGTTTACGTATAAAGAAAATAGAGTTTTGGAAAGGTTCTGATGTGCCTATTTCTTACATCTTTTATGATTAATCTCCCATTTACATGAATTCGAATTAATGTCATGATATTACATGAAAAGGAGCTTGTGCAATTTTCATTTTTGTTGATTGAGAGTACCAGTTGAACATTCTGATGCTCTTCATCTACAAAGAAAGATAGAAATGGCAGATTGATGTCTATGCTATTGGGAAAGAAGACCATTGGTCTAAAATGTCAATTTCAGCCCCTATGTTTTTGCTTTGTTTTGCAATTTACCCCAGGGTTCCCGAACTTCATAATGTTACCCCCCAAACTGCTATAATTCATTCAATTGGGTCCCTGCCACAATTGCAAATTGAACCTTGAACTTTATCATTCCTTCAATTTTTGCCTCAAAAGTTCTGGAAATTGTGATTAGGCCCTAAAAAACTTTATGATATTTGCAATTTAGTCCTTGGTTGCTTTAATTTTGTAACTTCCTTGTTTGTTTACTTTAATTAACCACCATGCTTTGTTTAAATTGCAGTTAATTCATAATTTTAAGGGCTGCATAACCAAGTGAGTTTGTGTTTGCATATTTTCTTTAATTTTCCCAAATAAATTGGTACCTTGACCTTTTCTTTTATTTTGGAGGATAAATAAATGATTTCACTCCATTAGGGCTCCAAATCAAGGGAGGTACACCCTATCCCTTATTTCTCACTTTATTTGACCCTACTTGCATGCCTTTTGAATGTTTTCATTTTATTTATTTATTTATTTACCCACTTTATTTGTTTTAGTTTTGTATATTTATTTTTTAATTTTGATCATTCGAAAGGCACTTGAATGCCAAAGTTGTAATAGTTAGGGATTTAATTATTTTATTTTATTTTATTTTATCCTTTTCCCCTTAGATTGTAGTAGGGCCTCCCCAAGTGTAATAGTTAGGGGTTCATTTGCTTCATTTTGCTTTGTGTGTGGTTTGCATTCCTATGTGCTATGTGTTACCATTTTCCCTAGGCTTCTGCATCTAGATGAGCATGCCTATGTGTTATGTGAAAATATGTGCCTTGCATGTCTACTTGTTTTTAGTACTATATCTGATTATGTGGATGGAATGCACGTTACCGTGGCTAGTCCAATGCTAGTCATGGTCTTCCCCTCGAGCCCTCACAAGTCCAATGTTTGTGAGAGAGCGTTAGTAAAGGCTAGTCCAATGCTAGACCCAATAGGGCCGTCCCCCTTTTCGCTAGTGTCATATCTGCATGCTTCACTACAATTTCATTTTCATTTTAGTATTTCTCATTTCTGCATGCTCCCCTAACCTTTCCCTTACATATTTAGGACTGCATTCTCATTTTTAGGCTAGCTTATTTGCTTGCATAGGTTAGGGAGTCACCCTTCTGGTAAGGGGAATGGACGAGTATGGCTACATATAGCCTTAGGACGCTCATTCTTTTTCTAACCAAAAGGCAAATCAAAAGTCATGATTTAGGGTCTCCCCGTACCCATCTTGCTTGCATTCCTCTAGAGTTCATGCATTTCATTTATCCGCTATCACTTTGCACTCTCACTTCATATTCTATCCCTTTTTCCACATTTTCACTTCACACAACTCTTATTTTGCACATTTTCACTCTACCACTCGCACTTTATATACTATCACTTGCACACATGTACTTCATACTATCGCTTTACCCACCTTACTTTGCACATCCATTTGCACACTCCCACTTTACACACTATTATCTTGTATTATTGTTTTTCACTTCACACAAGCTCATGTTTTCACATTGCATACATTCATTCCACTCATTCTTACGTCATTAGCATTATTCGTGACCTCTTTGAGGGCTTATCCTTGCCTATCACAACTCATGTGATTTAGTCCGATCGAGCCTCTAAGTGATATTTGCCCCCTTTCGATTCATCATTAGGTCTAGGGTTTGTATCCATATAGTATATCCAAATGTGATAAATTTTTAGGTTAAATTAAGAACATCTTTGACTAAATCACGCAACTAGCCTTGGTTAGGTTGAAAGGGTGCCTTGGATTTTTCATCCTTGCCTTCCCTTTCTTCAAATATGACTCCCGAATCTTTTTCTCTGATTTTCATAGACTTGGAGTCGTTTAAAAAAGGTTTTCTACTTTTTCTTTAAAAATTCATTTTTAGGTGACTTGGTACACCTTAATTCTATACTAAGTGGCGACTCCGATTTTTTATTCAAAAACCCTTTTTAAACTATTATTGTGGGTCAAAATCGTCACATTTTCAAGTCCCATTTAGACCCATGTTCTTCATTTTCTTTTTAAATCAAAAATTTATTTTCCAATCAAAAATTGAATCAAAAGCCTTTTTTTTTTAAACTCGTCTTTTATTTTTCTTATTAAAAAATGGGGCGCGACATTTATCTCTTCCACTTGGTTGTCTTCGATCCTTACAACACCCAATGATGAGCAACCCTAGGGGAAGACCCTCCTAGAACCTCCCAACTTTGTAATATCAGAGTGGGACATTTTCTCCCAATGGAAGTTGAACTCAATTGTTCTCATGAACTTGTGACAGCCCCACCTTCCCCTAAGGCGTACCAAAGGAGTTAGCGGACTGCCTGCCCAGCTCTCGCCAGGACTACTAAAACGGTCAACCACTAACTCAAGTCGTTCGGAAAACTATTAGCGCGCTTAACCAAACCAACAATCGAGAAACGGAAAATGGAAATCAAAACGTAAAGCGAATAGTGATTGCCACATCACAATCCGCCAAGATTCAATCAAATACAAGTAATTTCCAACAATCCTCAAAAGGAATATATATAAACCAAATATAATATATTGAACAGGAGTACACACACTATTACAAACCACAGTCGTATGTTTACAAGCCAAAAGAAAACATTTAAATCCAAATACAATTAGGATTTCAACTATTGAGGAGCTATACAAAATCTCTCAACTAGCTCTACTCAATTCATTCTTCAAAAGCAAAAGTCCCAAAAGGTAATTCCCTGTAAGGAAAACAAAATTTAACGGAGTGAGCTTTCGCCTAATGAGGTACCATCACGTAAACATACCAGGAGCACATAAACACAAGAATATTCAATCCAAATATGTACGTCAAGTAAGCAAAAGCAACAATACCCAAGTATAAGGAATAAAAGGATACGGATGGCTCTCAAGAGCCCTTTTCCTTTTTGCCATACTTGATCTCATGTCATTGACCCTCCGTCAATGTATACCAGGTAATCATGACCGTAGACTCCTCTTTACTCCAATTATCCGTCCACCTCACTTTCCCCTTACCGGGCCCGAACACCAAACAGTACAGAATTGGTATTACTCGAGTATACCGGAATCAAGGGTCTCATGCCCAAAGATTCCCAATTACAGTCCCCATGGCTTGTCAAATGTCCCCGACCAAGTCCTCGCTGGCTCGAGTACATTGACTTCCAATGAGGTAGAGCTCAGGTTGAACAGTAAAGGTTCAGAGTTACAGTAAAGGTTGGTATCCAAGCGACACCAAATCAAGTACAGTCAAGAGTATTCAAGTGATATAATAAACAGTCAAGTAAGCCTAATATAATAACCAGTCAAGGAGGCCAGAGAGTACGAGAGTGGTAAAGTACACCCTCGCCTCACCTAGATCAAACAATCATCACAACTAGCCCAAATCACAGAATTCAAGTACAAGAAAGCCACGGAATAACAAATATGTGAGTAGTATACTCACCGAGTCAAACAAAGTAATTTCACAAGTTTTCGCCCGACGTGAGCCTCGGATCACCGACACGCCCTATAATAATCAAGAAAGTATAATTAAGACTCAAACACAAGTCGAATACCTTTTTCTAAGAACTATTAAGGCAAGAACCAAATATAGCTTGGAAATAAGAAATACATAACATTTAGGGTTAAAAGTAGAAACAATCCCTAAAACCGTTAATTTCTATCCAATCTCAACCCAACTCACGAGAACCAATACCCTAGACACTTGGACAGCATTTCCCCTAAAATTTCAGCTTTCCAACCTACAAGACAATCATTAAAAGCCATCCAACGCAACCACAAGCACCCAAACAATTCATAAGCCATTCAATATACTTCATTAGGGTCACAATACCCCCCAATTATAGCCAATTAGAAGCTCAACAATCATCCATAGAAAACCCCCAATTTGAAACCCTAAATCTGAAATTTTCCGCACAAGCGGAAATTTTCCGCAAATAACCACAATTAACGTACAAGAGAGCTATTTAACACCATTTAGAACCATCAATTCAAGCCCAAACATATCCATCATAGGAAAACAGAAATAAACCCACAAAAATCAGAAAATTAGCTAGCTTCACTCCAATCCACCAAATCTTCCGTAAAATCACGTATATAGCTACTATAAGGCACCAATTGGCCAAAATTAGAAACAAAAGATGAGTTCCAAGCAAGATACCTTAGTTCTTCAAGAAAGGTTGTAGCTTAGGAGGTTTTCTTCCAAAACAACACCACCAAGTTCTTCAAACACCCTTAGCAAGATGATTTTATGGACTAATTCAAGAAATAATCGGTTAGTTTTCAAGATTTGAGCAAGGATTTGAAGATGAAAGGTTGAAGGTTTCTTTCCTTTGCTCCCTAGAAGAATTCAGCCAAGGAGAGGTGAAAATGAAGACTTCTTGGGTCAAAATTGGACTTTAAGTGAAGTAAGAAAAGTTAGGCCAAAAGTTAGGCAAGTTTCCTCCAATAAAGAATGGACACTTGGCACTTTGTTTTGTTTAGAGTTATCTTCTTGTCCCTCCATAATTAAACCATCTAGATAACTTCTAATCATCTACTAACACCTAGTAATTAAATCCCTTTATGAAAAATTGAACTGAATTGGCTGAATTTCTCTCACTAAATACACTAGCGGGCCCCACGTCCAAAATATATTCCTAATTTCTCACGAACTACCTTATACTAGAAAAATGATTTAAAAACTATATTTACTGATAAAATGTGGATAAAAGTAATATAATAAAGAAAATAAAAGAAAACGGGTGCACAGGAATAAAACCCTAAATAAATTTTTTTTTCGTTCTGGGTTCTCACAGAACTCAAGACCTCTGACACACAAAGGTAATCAGCAACCTTAAGCAAAGAATGATGGATGAAGAGACACCACGATTAGGGAACAAACTAATCGATAAAGTTTGATTTGAATCCTAAGATATTAACTCAAGAATTCAAGAGTAAGTTCGATTAAGAACTTAAAGAAAAATTCCTCACGATTTCTAGTTGTAATATTCTGTCTTTCACTCATATAATAGGTGCCTTTTATAGGCTAAAACTAGGGCAAATCTGGCCCACATAAACCTGGAATAGGAATTCGGTCCGCATAAAGAGCCAGCTCTTTAAGGCTTCCCGATAAGGCCCAATGAGTAATAAAATACTCAACGACTAACAACTACTAAACTAGACAGTCTTAAAACAACTACCAATTAAGCTAACAAGTATGAGATCATTCTTTCACTTCAAATGTACAAGTGAACAAGGTAACTTCATGGTCCATCAAATTTTCAAACTTAGCTTGCTCCTTGCTTATATGGTGAATGATCAAGGCTCGCAAAGCTTCCTTCACCTTCTTGGATCTTGATCTTGTCATCGGACCACCAATGTTGACCAAAGGGTCCTTGACCCAAGGTTAAAGTTGTTGCACACCCGTATCTGCATCACCCAATATCATCACATCAGTTCATCAAGTCCATTGTGGGATTTCATAGAGCCCACTCACAAGATCTACAACAATCCAACACTACCCACATGAAGCTACAAGCTTCTAAGTGCAATATAACTTACAAAAACTAAGATTCAAAGGTTTGATCGTCATTACCTCCTAGATGTTGCTAGAGCAGAAATTTTTGGTCCTTTGAAGTTCAAGAAAACCATGAGGTCGAAGCTCCTTTCCTAGCTTAAGTTGATTTCCAAGTTATTTGCAACAGTTAGTGTGAATTTGAGGTGATGTGGTGCAAGAAAGTGAGATGAAATGAAGAAAATTTTTGGTCTTCTTCTTCAATGTCATGCACGGCTGTTTGAGTGAGAAAGAGAGAGTTGTTGCAGCTGCAAAAACTTCTCGAGGAAGCTTAAGAATGTGTGGCCAACAATGCTCCAAAAGTCAACTAGGAATAGTGCGCGAACACGCGCGTTTCGTGCTCGATTCCTCTCAGGTTTGTTTCACTTATGCACTAAACCTCTAATGCACTTCCATTGATACTATTATTATTCACTCTTAATAGTCTAAAAATAAAGGTCTAATGTCCCTCGATTAATCGCGCACGCACGAAAACACGTACTTCCGATTTGTACGCGATAGAGCGAAATTTTTAAGGAATTCTTGTAGCGATAGTATTACTAACTAATACTTGTGCACTTAAACATAAAAATACCTATTTTAAGACTAATGTATGAGTCTTCAATCTCCAAACTCACTGTACCCTCAAATCGATTATTGCCACCAAACGCATGTCCACTATTCTCACTAGACGAGCTTTCAAAAATTAAATTTTGTGACAAGTTATTTTAAAAATATATGCAAGTCATAGTTTCATGTAATTGAGTCTAAAAAGGTTAGAATATAATATTCGGAGCAAATGGCCAATTAAATATTTAAATAAGCCAGTAATAGGAATTTAAAATAAGTAAATTTGCGAGTCCTCCTACGAGTCTAGTATTAATTTCTCAAGTCTCCAATTTGTCGTGCGGTACGACTTTCGAGAAATTATCGACGTATGCATAATAAAAACTTTATTTAACTTAATCACATCTAATCTCTCAATTAACTCTTCTTAGTCCCCTATTGATCATCCTTAATTCTCCAAAATCATTGTACTCTCAGATCGACTATCATCTCGAAGGTGTGTATTTGTTATTCCTTAATAAACAAGCCTTTGAAAAATTTAAATTTGTTAGCAAGACGTTTTAAAAGTATAAATAAGACATGGTTCCATAAAAATGAATTTAAGAAGGTTGAAATAAATTGTTCGGAGAAAACAGGTGAATAAACATTTAGATAAGCCAGTAATATGAGATAAAATGAGAAAATTTTCGGGTCCTCACAAGTTCGATATGGGGCTGGGTTTTGGGTATCATTGGTTTGTTGATAGGTATAGTTGGGAAAGTAAGTCTTGGATTATAAGGAGGGCGAGGTTTAGTTTGAAAATTAGGTGGGGGAATATGAAAGGGTGTTGTGGATGTGAGGACCCGTGATTTTCTTAATGTCTAGGTTTTATTTATTTTCTTTGAATTGCACGTTTTTCCATATTTTCTTTATATGGAAAATTTTAAAATCTAATTTTTTGAGTAAATATAGTTTTTAGATGATTTTTCTAGTATCGAATAGGTTTTGAGAAATTAAGAGCGTATACCGGATGTGGGACCCACTAGTGCGAAAAGTTCGGAAAAATTCGGCCAACTAGGTTAAGTTTTGGATACTGGATTTAATAAATCGGGTGTTAAGAGATAAGTAGAGGTTGCTATTTGGATTGATGTGAGAGGGGACAAAGTGATAGAGGTGCATTAAATGGAGTGACAAGTGTCACTTGGAGATTGGGTTTACCTTTTGACTATTTTTTTTTGGTTTTACCATTTGACTAATTAAACCAAAAACTTACCAAAATTAGCTTCATTTTCCAAGCTTGTGGCCGGCCAACCTTAAGGAAGAAGGAAAGAAAAACCTCTTCAACTTCTTGGTTCATTCTTGCTCAAATCCACTAACCCAACCGTTTAATCTTGTTTTTGTTCCATAAAAACACTTAAGGGAGTGGTTGTGAGGTGTTTATTGGAGTAATTTGGAAGATTTAAGTGCAAGGTTGCTCCATTTCTTCGGCTATCAAGGTGAGTAGTGAAGGAACTCCTTTTGTCTTTCCAATAATGCTTAATTAGTAACCTAAGTGAGTTAAAGTGATGATCTTTGGTGTTATTTCATGATTTTGGTTGAGATTGATGACACTTTCTATTTAATTAGGATTTTTCTCTTTTCATATGATTATTATTATGTGGTTATGTATGATGATTGGAAATGATATTTGAGGAAGCTAGAAGGTGGAAAAAGTGGAAGATTGCAAGTAATTTCTGTTTTGGAAGAAATCTGGAAAATTAGGGTTCCTTGGTTCTTCATTCTGTCCGAAGTTTTAGGTCATAGATAGAGGTCGAATTGGCCTTAGCTCAAAACACAAAAGTTGTAGGGAATGATATTTTATAGGTGCCTACAAAATTTCAGGTCAATCGGAGCAGCGTAGAATGAGATAAGTCGAAATTACTATTACTGTCCTGGTTTTACCCGAATTTGGGTATTGCTTCTGTAATTGGTTGTTTTGGTCAGGAATGCTTCCGAATTGGTTGTTGAGGCCTTCTGATGAAATTTATCCCTGTTTCTTAGCTTTCAGCTGGTTTTGGAATTTCTGGATTTGGACTTGTAGAGCCTGAGTTATGATGTTTCCGCTAGAATACGTTTTGGTGAATCTGTTTTACGTTTTGATGTAGTATCTTGCATTTTTGACCTGTTTGCACTCAAAACTGGGTTGAGTGACCTTCTGTGATGTTGTAGCCCTGTCTTTCAGCTTCGAAATGGTGGGTCTTACACTTTCATCCGATAATCATAGGGCATTTGGTTTCATTACCGCAAAAAAAAGTCAAAAACTGTTTTTTTTCAGGGCCAAAGCTAATTGCATTTCCGAATTTTCTGGTTTTCTCTAATGATTATATATGCTTATGGAACCCTATTGGGGTCATATTTGGCACTGATTTATGATTAGTTATCGAGTCTCATTGTACTTGTTTGCGTGTTTTAAGGCTTACTCTTATTCCGGTCATGTCTTAGTTAACTTTTACTTTGAGCCTAGTGAATGGCTTTTGGAAATGAGGTGAATTTTGTGTGAGATGTTGGGACTGATTCGAGGAGATAATGAAGCCTTAATGGCTGGAAAAGTAAGAATTTTAGGGGAAGTGCTGCCCGATTTTCTAGGCCGTTTGGTTCTTTTAAGTTGGATTTGCCTTTTGGTAGAAAAAGGGCTTTTGGGTTGTTGAACCTAGGTCTTCATGCTATTTTTTTGTTCCCAAAAATCATGTTTTGTACCCTTGCATTAGTAATTATTTGGCGAGGCATACGACTAGTAGTCGAGCCTCATGTGTATTTTGTTTACTCGATTCTGGATGTGAAACCTTCAATTAGTTTACTTTGATTATTTTAGGGTTTCTTGGCGATTAAGGCCAATCTGAAGTGAAACTTTTTGAAGTTGAATCGGTGAGTGTACCACTCCCCTCCATTGCTGTTTAACTTGATTTCTGCTATGCAATCTGTTTAATTTGTTTGAGACGAGGGTGTACTTTATCACACTCGTTCTCTTGTCTGTTCATATGCCAATTTTTGTGTCAATCTGAATCTGTATCTGTATCTATATCTGTTCGTACGTCGTTTGGAAACTTGTAACCAACGACCTTTCTGTGACCTATGAGCTCAAATCCTGTGGCTAAGTTATTCGAGTCGGGCCGGCAAGGGCCTGGACGATTAGATAACGAACCACGGTAGTCTGTTTTGGGATCTTTGGATATTGAGACCCTTGATTCCGGGTATACTCAAGTATTACCATTTCTGTTCGGTTATGGTGAGCGGGCCCGATAAAGGGGTGTTTGGTGGACGGAATTCGGTGTAAAGAGGGGTCTACGGACGCGTTGGTTCTATATACGTTGACGGAGAGTCAACCTGTTTGGATCAAGTACTGCGCTGGAAATTTGGCTCCTAAGAGCCACCCGTATCCTTCTGATGTGAATCATTGGTTCCTTTGCTTTACATCTGACATGTGTATCTGATTTGTTAAATGTGAAATGCCATGATTTTAATGCTATCTGTTTGGTACCTCATTGAGCGCAAGCTCACCCCTTTTTGTTCCTTTTGTTTTCCTTACAGGAAAATAAACCCTTTTGGTCTGGATTTGACAAATGGCTGCCAAATTGAGCTAGTTGAACATATCTTTTGTATAGCTCATGTATTAAAACGCTAAGTGTACTTTTGGGGCGTTTTCTCTTTTGATTTGGCAAACCGTGTATATGTATTAACTTTTGAAAACTTTTGTATGTCATTTTGGATTGTAATCGCTAAAGTTCAGATGTGAATGTTTGCGTGCTCTTTCGGTTGGGTTCTGACGGGTCGGTTACTATCATGGCCGACTCCGGATTTCATTTTTCTTATTTTGGGTTATTTTGCCATTTTGACTTGCTTACGCTCGTTGGTAAGTTCCGGAACGTATTAGATCGACGTCAACTGATCTGTAGTCCTGGCGAGAGTCGGGCAGGCAGTCCGCTAACCCCTTTGGTTCGCCTTAGGGGAAGGTGGGGCTGTTACAAGTGGTATCAGAGCCACTTCGCGTGGTCTCTGCGCGGAGTGAGACTGGGCCAAGTGGTGTTGTGGTCCTAATTTCATGAATATGTCTAAGTGCTCGTTTGAGCATAAGTTATGAACTGGGCATGTTATAAGTGTAAAACTCTTTATCATGGGACTTGAGGAAGGTAGGTATGTATGTCGGGTAGGAATCCTTAATATGGATGATTTACTCTTGGGACCGGCCGGCTCGAGTTGTGAATTATCTTAGATGGGATTCTTGCGCCCGGATACGAAAAAGAGGAAAGCCTAGGTTAGAAAGGACTTGGGCAAACTAGAAATGTGATACTATAGAATTTCGTGTGGTTTGTTCGGGTGTTAGTAAGCATGATTAACTTGGATTAAGATATAAATTGGGGCATTCTCGTGGATTCGGGATTATGGACGGAGCTCTCGAGGGGGAAAAGCTCTTCGTGAGTCATTTTTGTACTAGTGATCTAGTCTGTCTATAGTACCTTCGGGTGGTTCCGCTACTTTCATGGATCTCTCATATTTGTATCTACTTGACTGCTATTGTGTGACTGGTTCAGTCTAGTTGTGTGTACATATGCTTTTGCTCTGTGTGTACCTCTTGTTATTTGCTTATGCTTATAATTATCTTTAATATTATCTTTGCACCTCGACCCTAGATTGACTTAGATTCATGGAGGGCACACGTAGTGACCGAGGACGTGGGCGCGGGTGTAGACAACCCACGCCTTACAGAGGTGCTGGGGAAACCTCATATGGACCAAACCCTGAACCTAGGATTGACCCCAACGTCCAAATAGCTGCTGCCATGCAGCAAATAACTGATTTGTTAGCCCAAGTGGTGCATCAACAGGGTCAAAACCCTAACCCCAACCCTGGAAACCCTGGTAATCACATAGAGGGCGAGGATAGAGCCCTTGAGAGATTCCAGAAATTTTCTCCACCTAAATTTCTTGGAGGCCCTGATCCTGACGTGGCTGAGAAATGGCTGGAGAAGATGATAGATATTTTCGCTGCTTTACACTATACCGAGGAGAGACAGGTGACATTTGCTGTCTTTCAACTAGAGGGAGCTGCCCGTTCCTGGTGGAATGTCATTCGAATGAAATGGGAAAGAGAACAAACCCCGAGGACGTGGGCGAACTTTATGAGGGAATTTAATGCCAAGTTTTTCCCTCCTCTAATCCAAGAAAAGAAGGAAGATGAATTTATTCGGCTTCGCCAAGGAACTCAGAGCGTAGCCGAGTATGAGAGTCAATTCACTCGATTGTCTAAGTTTGCGCCTGAACTGATCGTCACCGAACAAAGACGGATAAGGCGTTTTATTCAGGGACTAAATGTTGAGATTCAAAAGGATTTAGCGGTAGCTCAACTTAGTACCTTTAGTGATGCTGTGGAGAAAGCTCAGCGGATAGAAGATGCGAGGCAACAAGTGAGAAACTTCCAAACCAAGAAAAGGGGCTTTCCTGGGAGCAGCTCAGAACAAGCGGATAATAGTACAACCCCTAAAGTTCGAAAGGGAAACGGGGAAGTACGGCCACCGGGGGTGTCAGGTGGTGTCCCACCGGGGGAATCAGTTTCTGCTACTCGTGGTCCCTGTGGATATTGTGGAGGGCCAAATCATACGGAAGCAAAGTGCTGGAAGAAAGAAGGAAAATGCCTGCGCTGTGGAAGCGCCGAACATCGGATTGCTAATTGTCCAGCTCGCCTGCGCGAGCGGAGAGGGACTCTGCCACCAACCAAGTCCAATTCTCAGCAACTAGCCAAGAGCAACCCTGGACAGACGAAAGGAGAAGGGACGGGATCGAAGGCACCAGCTCGAGTACATTCTCTAGAGCAGCATCAGGTCCCTGACTCGTCTGAGGACGTAGAAGGTACGATCCGTTGGGTACCCTAGGTTTTGATAAATTCCGCTCATAGAAAATTTCGAGGACGAAATTTCTTTAAGGGGGAGAGAGTGTGAGGACCCGTGATTTTCTTAATGTCTAGGTTTTATTTATTTTCTTTGAATTGCACGTTTTTCCATATTTTTTTTATTTAGAAAATTTTAAAATCTAATTTTTTGAGTAAATATAGTTTTTAGATGATTTTTCTAGTATCGAATAGGTTTTGAGAAATTAAGAGCGTATACCGGATGTGGGACCCACTAGTGCGAAAAGTTCGGAAAAATTCGGCCAACTAGGTTAAGTTTTGGATACTGGATTTAATAAATCGGGTGTTAAGAGATAAGTAGAGGTTGCTATTTGGATTGATGTGAGAGGGGACAAAGTGATAGAGGTGCATTAAATGGAGTGACAAGTGTCACTTGGAGATTGGGTTTACCTTTTGACTATTTTTTTTGGTTTTACCATTTGACTAATTAAACCAAAAACTTACCAAAATTAGCTTCATTTTCCAAGCTTGTGGCCGGCCAACCTTAAGGAAGAAGGAAAGAAAAACCTCTTCAACTTCTTGGTTCATTCTTGCTCAAATCCACTAACCCAACCGTTTAGTCTTGTTTTTGTTCCATAAAAACACTTAAGGGAGTGGTTGTGAGGTGTTTATTGGAGTAATTTGGAAGATTTAAGTGCAAGGTTGCTCCATTTCTTCGGCTATCAAGGTGAGTAGTGAAGGAACTCCTTTTGTCTTTCCAATAATGCTTAATTAGTAACCTAAGTGAGTTAAAGTGATGATCTTTGGTGTTATTTCATGATTTTGGTTGAGATTGATGACACTTTCTATTTAATTAGGATTTTTCTCTTTTCATATGATTATTATTATGTGGTTATGTATGATGATTGGAAATGATATTTGAGGAAGCTAGAAGGTGGAAAAAGTGGAAGATTGCAAGTAATTTCTGTTTTGGAAGAAATCTGGAAAATTAGGGTTCCTTGGTTCTTCATTCTGTCCGAAGTTTTAGGTCATAGATAGAGGTCGAATTGGCCTTAGCTCAAAACACAAAAGTTGTAGGGAATGATATTTTATAGGTGCCTACAAAATTTCAAGTCAATCGGAGCAGCGTAGAATGAGATAAGTCGAAATTACTATTACTGTCCTGGTTTTACCCGAATTTGGGTATTGCTTCTGTAATTGGTTGTTTTGGTCAGGAATGCTTCCGAATTGGTTGTTGAGGCCTTCTGATGAAATTTATCCCTGTTTCTTAGCTTTCAGCTGGTTTTGGAATTTCTGGATTTGGACTTGTAGAGCCTGAGTTATGATGTTTCCGCTAGAATACGTTTTGGTGAATCTGTTTTACGTTTTGATGTAGTATCTTGCATTTTTGACCTGTTTGCACTCAAAACTGGGTTGAGTGACCTTCTGTGATGTTGTAGCCCTGTCTTTCAGCTTCGAAATGGTGGGTCTTACACCTTCATCCGATAATCATAGGGCATTTGGTGCCATTACCGCAAAAAGAAGTCAAAAACTGTTTTTTTTCAGGGCCAAAGCTAATTGCATTTCCGAATTTTCTGGTTTTCTCTAATGATTATATATGCTTATGGAACCCTATTGGGGTCATATTTGGCACTGATTTATGATTAGTTATCGAGTCTCATTGTACTTGTTTGCGTGTTTTAAGGCTTACTCTTATTCCGGTCATGTCTTAGTTAACTTTTACTTTGAGCCTAGTGAATGGCTTTTGGAAATGAGGTGAATTTTGTGTGAGATGTTGGGACTGATTCGAGGAAATAATGCAGCCTTAATGGTTGGGAAAGTAAGAATTTTAGGGGAAGTGCTGCCCGATTTTCTAGGCCGTTTGATTCTTTTAAGTTGGATTTTCTAGGCCGTTTGATTCTTTTAAGTTGGATTTGCCTTTGTGTGAGATGAGCCTATTTTTTTGTTCCCAAAAATCATGTTTTGTACCCTTGCATTAGTAATTATTTGGCGAGGAATACGACTAGTAGTCGAGCCTCGTGTGTATTTTGTTTACTCGATTATGGATGTGAAACCTTCAATTAGTTTACTTTGATTATTTTAGGGTTTCTTGGCGATTAAGGCCAATCTGAAGTGAAACTTTTTGAAGTTGAATCAGTGAGTGTACCACTCCCCTCCATTGCTGTTTAACTTGATTTCTGCTCTGCAATATGTTTAATTTGTTTGAGACGAGGGTGTACTTTATCACACTCGTTCTCTTGTCTGTTCATATGCCAATTTTGGTGTCAATCTGAATCTGTATCTGTATCTGGTATCTGTATCTGTATCTGTATCTGTTCGGACGTCATTTGGAAACTTGTAACCAACGACCTTTCTGTGACCTATGAGCTCAAATCCTGTGGCTAAGTTATTCGAGTCGGGCCGGCAAGGGCCTGGACGATTAGATAACGAACCACGGTAGTCTGTTTTGGGATCTTTGGGTATTGAGACCCTTGATTCCGGGTATACTCGAGTATTACCATTTCTGTTCGGTTACGGTGAGCGGGCCCGGTAAAGGGGTGTTTGGTGGACGGAATTCGGTGTAAAGAGGGGTCTACGGACGCGTTGGTTCTATATACGTTGACGGAGAGTCAACCTGTTTGGATCAAGTACTGCGCTGGAAATTTGGCTCCTAAGAGCCACCCGTATCCTTCTGATGTGAATCATTGGTTCCTTTGCTTTACATCTGACATGTGTATCTGATTTGTTAAATGTGAAATGCCATGATTTTAATGCTATCTGTTTGGTACCTCATTGAGCGCAAGCTCAACCCTTTTTGTTCCTTTTGTTTTCCTTACAGGAAAATAAACCCTTTTGGTCTGGATTTGACAAATGGCTGCCAAATTGAGCTAGTTGAACATATCTTTTGTATAGCTCATGTATTAAAACCCTAAGTGTACTTTTGGGGCGTTTTCTCTTTTGATTTGGCAAACCGTGTATATGTATTAACTTTTGAAAACTTTTGTATGTCATTTTGGATTGTAATCGCTAAAGTTCAGATGTGAATGTTTGCGTGCTCTTTCGGTTGGGTTCTGACGGGTCGGTTACTATCATGGCCGACTCTGGATTTCATTTTTCTTCTTTTGGGTTATTTTGCCATTTTGACTTGCTTACGCTCGTTGGTAAGTTCCGGAACGTATTAGATCGACGTCAACTGATCTGTAGTCCTGGCGACAGCCGGGCAGGCAGTCCGCTAACCCCTTTGGTTCGCCTTAGGGGAAGGTGGGGCTGTTACAGTGGATGTGTTTGGATAATTGGGTCGGGGTTGAGGATAGTTAATGGTGGTATGATAAACAGGTCGAGGGCGTGGTTGGTATGGGTAACGGATGAATAAGTGGGATATTGTTGGTATCTAGGTCGGAAAGAAGGGCCTTGGTTCCAGACAAATAAAGCTTCCTCCTCTTTCTTCTTGAACTGGGATTTCTTGCTACTGCTGCATTGATTTTGCATCGCTTCCAATTGTGATTTCAAAGCTGACACATTAACAATCTTTCTTGCTCTCACGAACTCATCATACTCTTCCAATTTATTAACAATTTCTGCGAAGGAACACCCGATCATGCGAAAAATCTCCTCAAAATAAGGCGGGTCATGAGTCTTGATTAACGTACGAACAATTTCTTCTTCAGTCATAAGAGGTTCCACCTTGGTAGCCAATTTTCTCCATCTCTTTGCATACGTCTTGTGATCCTTAGATGGTTTCCTTTTAGTCCCTTCAAGTGTGGTCCTCGTCAGAGCAAGCTCGCAATTGTACTCGTACTGTCTTAGAAATGCATTTGACAAATCCACCCATGTTCTCATATCCTTAGGGTTCAAATTGGAATACCAATCCAGTGCATCGCCTTCTAAACTTTCATGAAACAACCGAACTGGCAGATTCTTGTCATCTATTAGCTTTCTTAATTTGTTGGCAAACATTCGGAGATGCGTCTTGGGGTTGCCCGTTCCGTCATACTTGCTGAATTTGGGTACTTTAAAACCCACAGGCAGTTGCATAGTAGGGAACAAACACAACTCATTATAGTCCATGTGACGCCCCGAAAAAAAAATGAGTTTGAGAACCCGGAAATTTTGTAATTTTCTAGGGTTTATTTTTTTAATCGCCCGTTTTTCTACATTTTCTTGATTAGAAAAATTTCCCAGATAAAGTTTATGAGCAAAAATAGTTTTAAAATGATTTTCCAAGTATTGGAGAGTTTTTAGAAAATTAAGAATATATAACGGACGTGGGACCCACAAGTGCGAAAAGTTCGGAAAAATTCGGCCAATTAGGTTAAATTTCGGATACTGTGTAAAATTTATCGGGTGTTAAGGGATAAGTAGAGGATGTGAATTGATTGATGTGAGAGGAAAAAGAAAAGATAAGATTGCATTTATGGAGGTGACAAGTGTCACCATTGTATTGGAAATAGCTTATGACTTACTATTCATTTTCTTGACTTTTTGACCAATTGCTTAAATATCTTAAAAATCACACAAAATTCATTCTTGTCTTCAACCTCTTGGCTGATTCTCTCTCTAGCAAAGAAGGAAGAAAAAAACCTCTTCAAAGTTTGGCAATTATCTAGCTCAAATCCTCCAAAACACTTGCTTGATCTAGTTTCTACTCCATAAAACCTCTTCTTTTAGTGATAGTGAGTTGTTTGGTGAAGTTGTTTGGAAGCTTAAGGTGACAAGTAGCTCTCCCTCTTGTTTTGCTAAGGTAAGTGGTGGATGAACACCTCTCCTTCCTCCAATGATGTTCAATTCATGATTAGTGGTGTTATAAGATGCAATTTCATGGATTATTTCTTGAGTTTGGTTAAATTGGTGAAGTTTTATTATTTTTGGGGATTTTTCTGTTTTCATAGGGATATGATTGGGTGGTCATGTATGATGATTGGAAATGATGTTTAATGACTCTAGGAGGTGGAAAAAGTGATTAAGTGCAATCAATTTCTGTTTTGGAAGAAATTTCAGAAAATTAGGTTTTGTAGTTCTTCATTCTGCCCGAATTTATTGCACCATGTTAGAGGCGGAATTGGACTTTGCTCAAAACATAAAAGTTGTAGGTATTGATGAGTTTGAAGTGCCTGCAAAATTTCAGGTCATTTGGATTAGTGTAGAGTGAGATATGTCGATTTTACTATTGCTGTTCTGGGTTGATCAGAATGCGAAAACTGCACTTGTAATTGGCCATTTTGACTGGAATTTCTTTGGATTTGGATGTTGGTGTCTTCTGATGAAATGTAGCTGGATGTCTTAGCTTCCATATGCCTTTGGAATCAATGCATTTGGACCTATACAGACCGAGTTATACCAATTACAGCATAGTGGGATTTGTGAACCTGTTTTAGTGGTTCTGGTTTGGTATTTTTGGCATATTTGACCTAGTTGTGCTAGGATTTGGACTGAGTGGCCTTCTACATTGTTGTAGACCTATCTCTTATCTTCGAAACGGTGGGTCTTGCACCTTCTTCCGACAATCATAACGCCTTTGGTACCATTACCGTAAAATGACGTCAAAACTGTTTTTCTGGTTTTGAGCTTAAGTTTCATTTCCGGATTTTTTCCCCCCTAGCTTGACTTGCACTAGTATTACTTGGAGCTTGCTGAATGACTATGGATGAACTTGTTGTTGTGTGTGTACCTTTGGGACTGGCTGAGGAAATAATGAAGCCATGATGGCTGGAAAAGTTAGCAAATGTAGGGGAAGTGCTGTCCGAACTTTTAAAGGATTTGTTTGCATTGAGTTTGTGATCTAAGACTTGGGTTTGAGCAAGGCAATGATACATGATGGATGATTTCTGAGCCATTGAGGTGAGTGACCTCAAACTATTTCTGAAGTTCTTTATGAACCGTTTCCTGCATTATTTACTTTTAAACTGTTTCCAAAAGTTACTTTTGAACTGTTTTCTTGCATATCATGCGTACTTGCATATGAGTGTCCCTTGGTTGCTGTAATTCTTGACTTATTGGCTTGTCATTATTAATTGAAAATGTGTTAAGTACTTTCGATGATTGTTAAAACGAGTTTTCTAGGCGAGTGTATACTTTATCGCACTCGACCTAAATAAATATGAATTTTCAATGATTAATGATTAAATGCTAGTTGCGCATGATGTAAGCCTTTTGGCTGAACTGGCCACTGCCCTTCGTTACCGATCGACTCGAGCCAGAAGCGGACTCGGTCGGGCGATATGGTGACCCTGGGTGAATTTGGTATACTCGAGTATTACCTTGTAGTCCGGCTACGTCCGGATGGGTGGAGTCCGGCCAACGTCGGATGGGTGGAGTCCGGTCAACGTCCGGAAAAGGGGATGAACGAATAAAAAGATGAACGAGGGTTTATTTATAAAAAATGAAATTTTCAAATAATTGGAGGAATAAGGGGAAATGTCAGGGGAACGAACAAATGAATAGCTCCATGTGAGCGGTATCCTTTTAATGAATATGTTACTATCGCTTTCCATTGTAATTGTTTCTTGAATTATTGATTATTGATGGTTAATGTGTTGGCTTTGTTATGAAATTTCATGTTCGGAACCTTATTGAGATTTTAGCTCATTGAGCTTTGTGGAATTACCATGTGGTGTCATTTTCTGCTTTTGTTTTACTCTCACTGTGCAAATGTTGACCTGTAACAAAATTACATTTTTACCCCCGGTTACTTATTGAACTTCTAAAACATTACAATGATTTCACTGGCTCACGAGAGCAAAAATACGTACATCTGATTTCTGAACCATGACATCAATGAAATGAATTTTTGTGAAAACTATTTGATTACTGATTTTACTGGTTACTCACTGGGCTTTTAGCTCACCCCAAAAGTGTTTTATTTCCCCCCCCACAGGGCTCAAGGCGAAGGAAGGGCTTGTTGTGCTTATTCACGTGACTGGATGGCTTATATCGTGTACAGTTTAAGTTTGGATCTATTTTATGTACGAGTTGGTCTTGTATAAATATTTGAATTTGATAAGGATGTAAGTATACATTCCACGATTGGAATCAGTTTCCGCTGCATTTGTGACATGTAATTATTGGAGACTTGGATGTATGTTTGTGGACCATGTGATGTATATTTGAGATTTATATTGTAATTCATTTGAGGATTGTAGTGATCGACTGAGTCCCGGCGAGAGCTGGGCAGGCGGCCCGCCGAACCCTCTGGTTCGCCTTAGGGGGAGGTGGGGCCGTCACAGTTGGTATCAGAGCTTAGGTTTCAGATCTCTGTAGTGTATCCTAGGTTTAAAGTTTAGGATGCCGGACTGTGGGTTTGATTTGACACTTGAGAGATTTGTGCGGGATGTCTTAACTTGATTGGTACAAGTGAGAATGTCGAGGACGACATTCTTTTAAGGAGGGGAGATTGTGACGCCCCGAAAAAAAAATGAGTTTGAGAACCCGGAAATTTTGTAATTTTCTAGGGTTTATTTTTTTAATCGCCCGTTTTTCTACATTTTCTTGATTAGAAAAATTTCCCAGATAAAGTTTATGAGCAAAAATAGTTTTAAAATGATTTTCCAAGTATTGGAGAGTTTTTAGAAAATTAAGAATATATAACGGACGTGGGACCCACAAGTGCGAAAAGTTCGGAAAAATTCGGCCAATTAGGTTAAATTTCGGATACTGTGTAAAATTTATCGGGTGTTAAGGGATAAGTAGAGGATGTGAATTGATTGATGTGAGAGGAAAAAGAAAAGATAAGATTGCATTTATGGAGGTGACAAGTGTCACCATTGTATTGGAAATAGCTTATGACTTACTATTCATTTTCTTGACTTTTTGACCAATTGCTTAAATATCTTAAAAATCACACAAAATTCATTCTTGTCTTCAACCTCTTGGCTGATTCTCTCTCTAGCAAAGAAGGAAGAAAAAAACCTCTTCAAAGTTTGGCAATTATCTAGCTCAAATCCTCCAAAACACTTGCTTGATCTAGTTTCTACTCCATAAAACCTCTTCTTTTAGTGATAGTGAGTTGTTTGGTGAAGTTGTTTGGAAGCTTAAGGTGACAAGTAGCTCTCCCTCTTGTTTTGCTAAGGTAAGTGGTGGATGAACACCTCTCCTTCCTCCAATGATGTTCAATTCATGATTAGTGGTGTTATAAGATGCAATTTCATGGATTATTTCTTGAGTTTGGTTAAATTGGTGAAGTTTTATTATTTTTGGGGATTTTTCTGTTTTCATAGGGATATGATTGGGTGGTCATGTATGATGATTGGAAATGATGTTTAATGACTCTAGGAGGTGGAAAAAGTGATTAAGTGCAATCAATTTCTGTTTTGGAAGAAATTTCAGAAAATTAGGTTTTGTAGTTCTTCATTCTGCCCGAATTTATTGCACCATGTTAGAGGCGGAATTGGACTTTGCTCAAAACATAAAAGTTGTAGGTATTGATGAGTTTGAAGTGCCTGCAAAATTTCAGGTCATTTGGATTAGTGTAGAGTGAGATATGTCGATTTTACTATTGCTGTTCTGGGTTGATCAGAATGCGAAAACTGCACTTGTAATTGGCCATTTTGACTGGAATTTCTTTGGATTTGGATGTTGGTGTCTTCTGATGAAATGTAGCTGGATGTCTTAGCTTCCATATGCCTTTGGAATCAATGCATTTGGACCTATACAGACCGAGTTATACCAATTACAGCATAGTGGGATTTGTGAACCTGTTTTAGTGGTTCTGGTTTGGTATTTTTGGCATATTTGACCTAGTTGTGCTAGGATTTGGACTGAGTGGCCTTCTACATTGTTGTAGACCTATCTCTTATCTTCGAAACGGTGGGTCTTGCACCTTCTTCCGACAATCATAACGCCTTTGGTACCATTACCGTAAAATGACGTCAAAACTGTTTTTCTGGTTTTGAGCTTAAGTTTCATTTCCGGATTTTTTCCCCCCTAGCTTGACTTGCACTAGTATTACTTGGAGCTTGCTGAATGACTATGGATGAACTTGTTGTTGTGTGTGTACCTTTGGGACTGGCTGAGGAAATAATGAAGCCATGATGGCTGGAAAAGTTAGCAAATGTAGGGGAAGTGCTGTCCGAACTTTTAAAGGATTTGTTTGCATTGAGTTTGTGATCTAAGACTTGGGTTTGAGCAAGGCAATGATACATGATGGATGATTTCTGAGCCATTGAGGTGAGTGACCTCAAACTATTTCTGAAGTTCTTTATGAACCGTTTCCTGCATTATTTACTTTTAAACTGTTTCCAAAAGTTACTTTTGAACTGTTTTCTTGCATATCATGCGTACTTGCATATGAGTGTCCCTTGGTTGCTGTAATTCTTGACTTATTGGCTTGTCATTATTAATTGAAAATGTGTTAAGTACTTTCGATGATTGTTAAAACGAGTTTTCTAGGCGAGTGTATACTTTATCGCACTCGACCTAAATAAATATGAATTTTCAATGATTAATGATTAAATGCTAGTTGCGCATGATGTAAGCCTTTTGGCTGAACTGGCCACTGCCCTTCGTTACCGATCGACTCGAGCCAGAAGCGGACTCGGTCGGGCGATATGGTGACCCTGGGTGAATTGGGTATACTCGAGTATTACCTTGTAGTCCGGCTACGTCCGGATGGGTGGAGTCCGGCCAACGTCGGATGGGTGGAGTCCGGTCAACGTCCGGAAAAGGGGATGAACGAATAAAAAGATGAACGAGGGTTTATTTATAAAAAATGAAATTTTCAAATAATTGGAGGAATAAGGGGAAATGTCAGGGGAACGAACAAATGAATAGCTCCATGTGAGCGGTATCCTTTTAATGAATATGTTACTATCGCTTTCCATTGTAATTGTTTCTTGAATTATTGATTATTGATGGTTAATGTGTTGGCTTTGTTATGAAATTTCATGTTCGGAACCTTATTGAGATTTTAGCTCATTGAGCTTTGTGGAATTACCATGTGGTGTCATTTTCTGCTTTTGTTTTACTCTCACTGTGCAAATGTTGACCTGTAACAAAATTACATTTTTACCCCCGGTTACTTATTGAACTTCTAAAACATTACAATGATTTCACTGGCTCACGAGAGCAAAAATACGTACATCTGATTTCTGAACCATGACATCAATGAAATGAATTTTTGTGAAAACTATTTGATTACTGATTTTACTGGTTACTCACTGGGCTTTTAGCTCACCCCAAAAGTGTTTTATTTCCCCCCCCACAGGGCTCAAGGCGAAGGAAGGGCTTGTTGTGCTTATTCACGTGACTGGATGGCTTATATCGTGTACAGTTTAAGTTTGGATCTATTTTATGTACGAGTTGGTCTTGTATAAATATTTGAATTTGATAAGGATGTAAGTATACATTCCACGATTGGAATCAGTTTCCGCTGCATTTGTGACATGTAATTATTGGAGACTTGGATGTATGTTTGTGGACCATGTGATGTATATTTGAGATTTATATTGTAATTCATTTGAGGATTGTAGTGATCGACTGAGTCCCGGCGAGAGCTGGGCAGGCGGCCCGCCGAACCCTCTGGTTCGCCTTAGGGGGAGGTGGGGCCGTCACAGTTGGTATCAGAGCTTAGGTTTCAGATCTCTGTAGTGTATCCTAGGTTTAAAGTTTAGGATGCCGGACTGTGGGTTTGATTTGACACTTGAGAGATTTGTGCGGGATGTCTTAACTTGATTGGTACAAGTGAGAATGTCGAGGACGACATTCTTTTAAGGAGGGGAGATTGTGACGCCCCGAAAAAAAAAATGAGTTTGAGAACCCGGAAATTTTGTAATTTTCTAGGGTTTATTTTTTTAATCGCCCGTTTTTCTACATTTTCTTGATTAGAAAAATTTCCCAGATAAAGTTTATGAGCAAAAATAGTTTTAAAATGATTTTCCAAGTATTGGAGAGTTTTTAGAAAATTAAGAATATATAACGGACGTGGGACCCACAAGTGCGAAAAGTTCGGAAAAATTCGGCCAATTAGGTTAAATTTCGGATACTGTGTAAAATTTATCGGGTGTTAAGGGATAAGTAGAGGATGTGAATTGATTGATGTGAGAGGAAAAAGAAAAGATAAGATTGCATTTATGGAGGTGACAAGTGTCACCATTGTATTGGAAATAGCTTATGACTTACTATTCATTTTCTTGACTTTTTGACCAATTGCTTAAATATCTTAAAAATCACACAAAATTCATTCTTGTCTTCAACCTCTTGGCTGATTCTCTCTCTAGCAAAGAAGGAAGAAAAAAACCTCTTCAAAGTTTGGCAATTATCTAGCTCAAATCCTCCAAAACACTTGCTTGATCTAGTTTCTACTCCATAAAACCTCTTCTTTTAGTGATAGTGAGTTGTTTGGTGAAGTTGTTTGGAAGCTTAAGGTGACAAGTAGCTCTCCCTCTTGTTTTGCTAAGGTAAGTGGTGGATGAACACCTCTCCTTCCTCCAATGATGTTCAATTCATGATTAGTGGTGTTATAAGATGCAATTTCATGGATTATTTCTTGAGTTTGGTTAAATTGGTGAAGTTTTATTATTTTTGGGGATTTTTCTGTTTTCATAGGGATATGATTGGGTGGTCATGTATGATGATTGGAAATGATGTTTAATGACTCTAGGAGGTGGAAAAAGTGATTAAGTGCAATCAATTTCTGTTTTGGAAGAAATTTCAGAAAATTAGGTTTTGTAGTTCTTCATTCTGCCCGAATTTATTGCACCATGTTAGAGGCGGAATTGGACTTTGCTCAAAACATAAAAGTTGTAGGTATTGATGAGTTTGAAGTGCCTGCAAAATTTCAGGTCATTTGGATTAGTGTAGAGTGAGATATGTCGATTTTACTATTGCTGTTCTGGGTTGATCAGAATGCGAAAACTGCACTTGTAATTGGCCATTTTGACTGGAATTTCTTTGGATTTGGATGTTGGTGTCTTCTGATGAAATGTAGCTGGATGTCTTAGCTTCCATATGCCTTTGGAATCAATGCATTTGGACCTATACAGACCGAGTTATACCAATTACAGCATAGTGGGATTTGTGAACCTGTTTTAGTGGTTCTGGTTTGGTATTTTTGGCATATTTGACCTAGTTGTGCTAGGATTTGGACTGAGTGGCCTTCTACATTGTTGTAGACCTATCTCTTATCTTCGAAACGGTGGGTCTTGCACCTTCTTCCGACAATCATAACGCCTTTGGTACCATTACCGTAAAATGACGTCAAAACTGTTTTTCTGGTTTTGAGCTTAAGTTTCATTTCCGGATTTTTCCCCCCTAGCTTGACTTGCACTAGTATTACTTGGAGCTTGCTGAATGACTATGGATGAACTTGTTGTTGTGTGTGTACCTTTGGGACTGGCTGAGGAAATAATGAAGCCATGATGGCTGGAAAAGTTAGCAAATGTAGGGGAAGTGCTGTCCGAACTTTTAAAGGATTTGTTTGCATTGAGTTTGTGATCTAAGACTTGGGTTTGAGCAAGGCAATGATACATGATGGATGATTTCTGAGCCATTGAGGTGAGTGACCTCAAACTATTTCTGAAGTTCTTTATGAACCGTTTCCTGCATTATTTACTTTTAAACTGTTTCCAAAAGTTACTTTTGAACTGTTTTCTTGCATATCATGCGTACTTGCATATGAGTGTCCCTTGGTTGCTGTAATTCTTGACTTATTGGCTTGTCATTATTAATTGAAAATGTGTTATTTACTTTCGATGATTGTTAAAACGAGTTTTCTAGGCGAGTGTATACTTTATCGCACTCGACCTAAATAAATATGAATTTTCAATGATTAATGATTAAATGCTAGTTGCGCATGATGTAAGCCTTTTGGCTGAACTGGCCACTGCCCTTCGTTACCGATCGACTCGAGCCAGAAGCGGACTCGGTCGGGCGATATGGTGACCCTGGGTGAATTTGGTATACTCGAGTATTACCTTGTAGTCCGGCTACGTCCGGATGGGTGGAGTCCGGCCAACGTCGGATGGGTGGAGTCCGGTCAACGTCCGGAAAAGGGGATGAACGAATAAAAAGATGAACGAGGGTTTATTTATAAAAAATGAAATTTTCAAATAATTGGAGGAATAAGGGGAAATGTCAGGGGAACGAACAAATGAATAGCTCCATGTGAGCGGTATCCTTTTAATGAATATGTTACTATCGCTTTCCATTGTAATTGTTTCTTGAATTATTGATTATTGATGGTTAATGTGTTGGCTTTGTTATGAAATTTCATGTTCGGAACCTTATTGAGATTTTAGCTCATTGAGCTTTGTGGAATTACCATGTGGTGTCATTTTCTGCTTTTGTTTTACTCTCACTGTGCAAATGTTGACCTGTAACAAAATTACATTTTTACCCCCGGTTACTTATTGAACTTCTAAAACATTACAATGATTTCACTGGCTCACGAGAGCAAAAATACGTACATCTGATTTCTGAACCATGACATCAATGAAATGAATTTTTGTGAAAACTATTTGATTACTGATTTTACTGGTTACTCACTGGGCTTTTAGCTCACCCCAAAAGTGTTTTATTTCCCCCCCCCACAGGGCTCAAGGCGAAGGAAGGGCTTGTTGTGCTTATTCACGTGACTGGATGGCTTATATCGTGTACAGTTTAAGTTTGGATCTATTTTATGTACGAGTTGGTCTTGTATAAATATTTGAATTTGATAAGGATGTAAGTATACATTCCACGATTGGAATCAGTTTCCGCTGCATTTGTGACATGTAATTATTGGAGACTTGGATGTATGTTTGTGGACCATGTGATGTATATTTGAGATTTATATTGTAATTCATTTGAGGATTGTAGTGATCGACTGAGTCCCGGCGAGAGTTGGGCAGGCGGCCCGCCGAACCCTCTGGTTCGCCTTAGGGGGAGGTGGGGCCGTCACAGTCCAATCCTCCTTGTTTGCTCAGACCTTGGATCTTCCTCATGAATTCATAAAATCGATCCAACCTCTTTAACAAATTCTTGTCAATTGGCGCGGAGGATTGTCCTACTTCAACGTTTCCTTGGGTAGCGGTGTCTAGTGTGAATGGTTCTGCAGTGGAATAGTTATATGGTTCTTGAGGTTCAAGCGGCATGTTCAAACTAACAGGTGGATAATTTTGAAAAATTTGAGGGTGAGAAGGATTGGATTGGATGTTGGGTGCATAGGTGCGTGGTAGGCCATGAGTGGGATAAGTAAAAGTTTCCTCGGGTGGATTTATGGCATGTGAAGCAAAAAAGATTTGAATATAGGATAAAAGTATTGGTTGCGGTAGGTAGGGGATCAGGCTAGACACCACCGCTGCTACCGGCAACCAACTAATCAATCACGCGCTTTTATGCAGTCATCTCCATACTTAACTTATTAAATTTATTCAACACCTTGCTCAGTTGAGCTCCCAGATTTGCCAAGTCAGTTGATGATGTCGTTACAGGTCTATCGGACGATTCAGGATGTGTACTCATATTTACACTATTTCTTGAAGCTCGACTATGTGACCGTGTAATGATAGGGCTCCTTCGTGTAGCTATATTTACAATTACCTGATAGTAGAGGAAAGAAATTGGCTCAGGAATGGACTTTGTATCAAATTGCTGTAATTTATTCAAGAAAAAGGAAAAAAGAAAAAGGACATGAGTTAGTAGATATTTAAAGAATTCGGATGCATGTCCTATGGGGGAGCCCTTTTTACGCCAAGGGTTGGCCTAACATGATGCAATACATTTGGGGGTAAAATTCCAATTTTAAACCTGTAAGTGAATGTAGAAACCAAAGCAGAAGTTCTTATTAAATACTAATAAGTTTAATCTTTCTTTACAATCTCATTGATGGTTCGACTGACCATTTTTACAAAATCCTCATGCCTTGCTAATCTAGTATGTTACGACTCCCTAGAACTCCCTATGTTAAGCTTCCGAATTGCTTCTTGAATTTTGTCAAATGTACCCAATGCTTTTTCCAACTTCTTAGTTTTCCTTGCCTCTCTCTTTAATTGTGATCAAGCATCTTCCAAGGCTTGGTTAGCCACTATAATATGCAATTGGAGATCCTCCAACCCTTTCTTTAGTTTCTCATTTTGCTCTTCAGGCCTAGTGGAGACAGATGGCGACCTTTATCTTCCTTGTTCTATTATCAATTTGATCCATTCATTGCATTCTAGAATGACCCTAGGCTATACTTTATTTAGTTGATCTAGGTGCAGGTTGTCCAGACTATGGAGATTCCCCCAAGCTTCCAGTACCATGCTCCGACACTCGACAACGTTATTGAGTCTGATGTTTCCAATTCCTTGTTTTATCGAAACTCTCTGTGGATACCCAAACTGCCTCACGACTCGTTGCGGAACATACACGACCAATCCATGGGTGCTTGCTAGAGGGATGAAACTATGCTGCGTAGTTGTGAAAACCAAACTGTAACGACCCCACCTCCCCCTAGGGCTTACCCTAGGGTTTAGCGAGTCACCTGCCCAACTCTCGCCAGGACTCACTCACGCTTAATTCGAGAAAAGAACTTACAACTATTGAAAAGAAATAAAACAACAATTTCAAGCTTAACATATACATTGATGCCCAAATCCAGCTACAAGACTTATACATGCCCAAATATGCCACAGTGTTTACAATCTAGGTACAATCAACCCTAGTCGAGCGCCAGCGCGAGTACAATTGTAAAATCTAAAAACTAGACTACGCTAGCCTGTACAAGTATCACGCCTCGCTCGTACCCCCTATAGGAAAAACAAAACTAATAGAGTGAGCTAAAACTCGGTGAGGTTCCAAATAGCAAGTTGACCATTAATTAAAAGTGAAAATATCAGAACAGTAAAGTGGCGAACACAACAAGTCAAGAAAATGAGTAATAACACTTCGTATGGCCAAACATTAAATATTCAACATTTCAAGTAAAAGGATACAGTTGCTTTTGTAAACTAGCTCTACCATAGCTTGATCAAGTAGTAGTTAACACTCCGTCAACTTTCAAGTAAGGTAACTATTCCAGTAGTGCACCACTTAACTCCAATTTCCATCCACCAACCAACCCCTTACCGGGGCCGAACTCCAAGATAAACACTGGTGGTAATACTCGAGTATACTGATTAGTTGAGGAGATAACACTCTACTCGACAAACTAGAGACCCAGGATTTGTTATCTAATTGACCAGGCCCTTTGCCGGCTCGACTCGATTAACTAGTCTCAGGGTTTCTAGAATTCCAGACAAGATATGAATCATATACATGTATATCAAGTCAATGACAACCAATGAACAAGAATATATCACATTAGGGCAAGTGCGATAAAGTACACGTTTGCCTAACCAAACCAATTAAATATCATTCGATCACATTGGTCAAGTATTGAAAACAAGCGTCAAGTTCAATCAGGTATTTGGAAGCACTCACCAAAAACTTAGTACTTCTTAGATTCATGTTCAAGTACAACTCCTTGTTTGGAGTCCAAATCTCCAATAAAACATCATTTAAGAGTTTGAAATCAACTAGGGTTTGAAACTGAAGATTTTCGCTTAAAGAAAATCAAGTATGTGAGGACCCAAAAATTTTCTCATTTTATCTCATATTACTGGCTTATTTAAATGTTTATTCACCCGTTCTCTCCGAACAATTTATTTCAACCACATTAAATTCATTTTTACAGAGCCATGTCTTATTTATACTTTTAAAATGTCTCGCTAACAAATTTAAATTTTTCGAAGGCTCGTTTATTAAGGAATAACAAATACACATCTTCGAGATGATAGTCTATCAGAGAGTGCAATGATTTTGGATAATTAAGGATGATCAATAGGGAACTAAGAAGAGTTAATTGAGAGATTAGATGTGATTAAGTTAAATAAAATTTTTATTACGTGTACGTCGATAATTTCTCGAAAGTCGTACTGCGCGACAAATTGAAGACTTGAGGAATTAATGCTAGACTCATGTGAGGACTCATGTTTTTACTTCTAAATAGCTATTTTTATGATTAATTACCCAAATATTAATTACTTATGTTATCGTTACAAGAATTTCTTTTAAGTTTCGCCTTATTGCGTGCGAATTAGAAGTTCGCGTATATCGAGCTGGAGCGGTTAATTGGAGATTTAAGAAATTTATTCTAGACTATTAAGAGTGAATAATTATAATGTTAAAGGAAGTACATTAAAGATTTAGTGCACAAGTGAAATAAACCCGAAAGAAAATGGGTACGAAACGTGCGCGTGGGAAACACTATTCAAAGTTGACTTTTGCTCAACTTTAAACCACAAAACACCAAAGCTTCCAAGAGAAGCTTCATTCATCAGATTTTTCTCTCTCTCTCTCTCCTCACTCAAGGCTGGCCAAAATTCCTTAGGGAAGAAGAAGAGCAAGAGCTCTTTCTATTTCACTCCATTCTTGCACCAATTCACTCCAAATTCACCACACAACTTCCACTTCACTTGGAGATTCACTTGGACTAGGAAGGAAGCATCTTTCTCATGGTTTCTTGGAGCTTTTAGAAGTGCAAAATTTCTGATTTTTCATCAAATCAAAGAGGTAATCATCCAAACCATCCGATCTTTCATCTCTAGCTTTAGTGGGTTTGATATTGGCCATGAAGCTTGTAGCTTCATTGTGGGTGTTGTTATTTGGTTGTAAATGATTGGAGTGAACTGTATGAAATCCCAAAATGGATGTATTGGACTGATATGATGATTATAATTGTGGTTTGTATTAATTAAGTGGTAAACAAGGTGAGGTTAGTTGGAAAATTGAAAGGAAAGTTGAGGAAAATTTCTGTTGGTAGCTGACCAATTCTGCCCTATTTTTGCCGAGCCTTTGATTCGAATTTTTGGTGACCTAATGATCTTGAATCTGATATAAATATGTTTTATAGGATGTGTGAAAGTTTCCACCAAAAATCACTTGATTTGGTTGAGAAAAAGTTGACTTTTGGGCAAGAACAAAACTGGAAAATTGTATAACAGGGGCCCTATGGAAGTAATCTTTGAGTGACCATAACTCTCTGCTCGGACGTTGAAATCAAGTGCCGTTCATGGAATTTGAAACTAGACATCCGTAGTTTTTTAACAGTGTATGCACCTTTTAATTCTAAGTGAGTCATCTATAGTGACTAATCAAAGTCGACTGCTCTGTTTTGCCAGTGCAACCGAGAAAATTGTAGAAGCTGCAACTTGTGGCTCCATTTTCTCTTATTTGCAAATTGAATTTCAAAACGACTCCTTCTAATGAAATGTAGTCTTTTGAATGTAGTTTCCAATTCCACCAACCATGTCCAATTCTAAGTTGAATTATGTGAGATATAGTCCAATTCCCAAACTGTACCAAATCTGGAAAACCCTAATTTTGGCTAGCCGAATGGCCTAGCTTGAATTGGGACTTGCTATTTTGAAAATTTTGGTGTCAATCACCTAACAAATGTATATTGGATGTTTCTTAGACCTTTGTTTCACAAATGAGTCAGATTTGAGTTGATTTCATTGGACCAAGTGTTTGAAAAAGAAAAGGAAAACAAGGAGACAGATTTGTCTTGAAAATTCTTTAAAATTTGGTAGTTTTGTTAACTACTTTCCCATGCTAAATTTCAAATAAAATTTAATATAGGAGTAGTCCTCATATGGAAGTTGAACTGTACCAATTTTGGTGTCAATCTAAGACCATTTCAATATGCAAATGATGTCCCAAAATTGCTTTTCGAATCTGGAAAACTTTTCCTTTTCTCTTGGTCGAATGGTCAAATCTGATTTGGGAAGTTATATGATACGGTCCTCAATCAACACATTTCGAGACACGTAGCATGTTTGTCCAAGGATCTAGCGAGGTTATCCAACGCTTGGATTGCGGGACCTAAAACCAAAACGGACGACACGAATTGACTGAAGGGTGGTAGAACGACAACTCCAATTGAGGTGAATACTCTAGTGGATAGGTCGGTAGAACAATCAAGGACATTCGCGAGATTGCTCAAGAACCCTTGCCAAGCAAGTTAAGGTTCGAATGCTCTCAATAATTTGAAGAGAAACAAATCAAAATTTTATTATAAAACTTGTGTACCCGTTAACCGTACAAAGTGATCTTTTATATAGGCTAAGGGGCTAATGAAACCCTAAGAAACTAGCTAAGGAGGGTCAGCCACTCCTTGGACAAGGTGGGCCTGCCCATGACTCAAATAAAATAATCTAATCCAACTCTAAACAATTGAACCTAACACTAAGGCCTAGGGCCTAGTCGACCATCCCTACATGGGGGTCCACTCGACTCTTCATGGGCTCTCTTTATGGGCTTGGATCATCGTGTAGACAACTTGATTATCACCTTCCAAGCCTTCAATATCCTGATGGACTACTTATTGGTTTTGAACATTTCGCACAAGAGATTGAAGGGACTCTTTGAAGCGCTTGGCCCGTGTACGTGTGACTGGGCCCAATGGAACTCGAACTGGATCATTACTTGGGCTAAGGTCTGTGCACACATCATTATATTTCGAAAACCTTGATGTCAATTACTTCTAAATTGCTTATTGGATGTTTATGGAACATTGGTTTCAATATTTGAATTAATTGAGGTTGATTGTGTGGAACAAAGTTTTTAAAAAGGAAGGAAACGTGAGAAGACAGATTTGTTTTGAAAATTTCGCAAACTTCAGTCATTTTGTCAACTACCTTCCCACATGAGTTTTAGAGCGAAATTTGGTAGAGATATAGCTCATATATGGAAGATTTAGTGTACCGAATTGGTGTATTTTGAATACCATTTTGATGGCTGAATAATACTTCAAAGATAGCCTTTCAAATCTGGAAAATGACCGAAGGGTTTATAAAATGCGACCAACTTTGAGCTGCTCTATCTCAATGCTCAAAACTCCGATTTCAGTTCCATTTGTTGTGTTTGAAACCTTGGTTGGAATTCTAATTGAGTTACAAATTTCAGAGGCTAGTTCACTTTTTGTGAATTTTGCCGAATTTCCAAAGTTTGCCAAAAACCAAGACTGAAACTGTCTTGGAGATACAAGTCAGCCACTTTAAGTGGAAATTTGAATGTCTTCCATTTAGAATCTTGGAAAAGTGTCTTCTAGGAACTTTTAGCACTTTAAAACTAGTTTCCAATAGTACCAAGTTTTCCAATTTGGACCAATAGAGTGTAAGATATGATTTTTCAAAGATTGCTCCTTAAAACTGGAATTTTTGGAACTTGAAGTGAATTGAGTTTTAGAAACTCTTCACTACCCTTCGATATTGAATGACCGTTTTAGATTTGATTTCTTGAAGGGAAAATAGTTTCTCCTTGCATTATTAAACCCCACTTTTGAGCCTCGATTTACGAGTAATTAAGGCTCTCTTTCATTAAGTTTTCTTAGATTGTACAAGTGTACAATCTCTCTTATTAACTAGGGATTTTTAAGCAATAGTGTATGATAATTAATTATTATTTGTTCAGGCACTCTAAAAGACCTTCAAGAGGATCTCACAGTGGACGCCTAAAACGCTCACTTGGACACTACTTCCTTGTTTTGATTGGTGAGTGTCAAGTGCATGTTTTATTGCAATTATGTGAATTGCTCCTTATGGATTGAAAATTTATAATTGCTGAGTCGAGTGTGAACTTTATCACGCTCGTTCTCATTTAACTGAATCAAAATTTAATTGCCTGAATTGAATTGAATTACCTGAACTAAATTGAACTGAATTATATGCTATGGCTTCATATGTCGTTGGAGTGAATCTTCTCGACCTTTAACTAAACTGTATACATATCGTTGGAGTGAATCTCCTCGATACACAACTAAACTGGGGAATGCCCAAACTCATCGACCAACCTTGCGACTCGAGCCGGCAAGGGCTTGGTTAGGAAGCTTGGTGAGCCCTAACAAAAACTAAAAGCTTGATCTATTGAAGAGATCATGTTTGGCCTACTCGTGTAGTAGTGCCTTTATAGCTGTTCGGGCCCTGTGGGGTATGTATAGTGGACGGGGAACGAGTAAGTGGAGTTTCTATGAACTAAATACCGACCCGGTTGACGGAGTGTCATCGCGGGGAGGTAATTGATTGAGCATTGGCAAAGCAAGTGGAAAGTAGCTCCTGAGAGCTCCCATATCCTTGAATTGTTTCTGTTTACTTTTCTCACTCGAATTGTTAATTACTTGAATATTACTGTTTTACTTGCTAAATTGTGATTGCTACTTGGATTACGTGCTTGCATGTGTGTTTCTTAGCCTCACGAGCAATCGCTCATCCCATTAGTTTGTTTTCCTTAACAGGTTGGATTGAAAGATTTTGGAAAAGCCGACTAGGTTATACTTTTGATTGGAATCTAGGTTGTAAATATTTGGTCGTGTGACAGCCCCACCTTCCTCTAGGGCGAACCAAAGGGGTTAGCGGACTACCTGCCCAACTCTCGCCAGGACTATGAAACTAATCACACCTAAAATACTTGTTCCAAACGATAATACAATGCTTGAGCACTACAAGGATCGAAAAAAACAAACGAAACGAAGAACGAAAACGAGCCGCGGATGAACAGTGACTGCCACGTCACAATCCGGCCGGATTCTTGGCCGGATTGGAGGCAGAAGTCAAACTGAAAAATTTTCAAACCTTTCCTGCATATCCGGCCAGTTATCCGGCCAAAACTTGACCGGATTCTTGGTCGGATTTGGTGAACAGTACCCTCGCCAAAATTTCTTCTTCCTCGCTCACCTTTGTACTCAACCGGACCACAACCAAAACAAGTACATTACCCAACACAAGTGAATATACAATACTAAAGAAGTTTATAACACATATACACATGGAAACACTTCAAAATACATATATTGGTATATGTACAAGTCAAAAGGAATTGTTGGATCAAAATACACTTTTCCATCTATCGAGGAGCTACACAAACAAAGAATTTCCTAAGCAGCTCAACGCGTTTTCCAAAACATAGTCCCCAAAAGTTGTTCCTGTAAGGAAAATAAATTAGTGAGTGTGACCTTACGCTTGTGAGGTACCAACAAGACACACAAAGATAATCACGCTTAGCCAAGGTGTGAGGACCCGCAAAACTCTCCTTGTTTTATTTTATTTTATTCTATTTTATTTTTTCGCGTGTATTTTCCTTGCTTTCAATCAATTAATCATTTGATTTTCAGAGATTTTATAAGTGAGTATCGTTTTTAAATCATTTGTTTTAGTATAAGTGCGTACATGTTAAATTTGAGGTGCATTATGGATGTGAGATCCTGGATTCCAAATTGTCTCAAATAAATTAAATATGGATATTTATAGTAGCTATTGTGTGAAAAATGTATTTTACCATGTGTTTTAATTTTCAAAGAGTATTTTACATACCAAAAGTGAAAAATTTAATTGAATCATTAAAATCCTACTTTCAAAACTAAACCGTTAAGTTTAAATTAAATTCAACCAATTAATATTTTCGTGATTGTATGTGCATCCATGCATGTTTAGTACAGGGGTTTGAGTGATTAGTACCTTGGGTTGGTGGGCTTAAGTTAGTTTTAATTAAACTAAGTAAACCAATGGGTTAATTACATTGGATCAAGTAGAGTTTTAGTGTTGGGCCTTTAAGTTTTAATTTCATTAGAAGCCTAAGGCACAAACCCATTAATTACCCAAGCCCATGACCCATCTCTTGTTTTGCTTTACTATTAATAGACTTAGCTATTGAGTTAGGAGGACATAAGACAAAACAAACAAAGCCAACACCAAGAACAAGCTACCGTGAGCTTGGAGAAGAAGAAAGGCAGCATCGGGTGAGGTAGGAGAAGAGAGAAAAAAAAAAGGGGGGAACTTTGTTGGAGAGTTGGAGCTCAAGGATACATCTCCTCAAAGAATCGGCCAGCTAGGGGGTATGATTAAGGATTTGAGGTAAACCAATTTCCTAACTCTTGATTCTTGTGGTAAAACATATGATTGATGATTGGAAGTTGAATCTAACTAGCTAAGAACTGATTTGAACGGCTGGAAATTCGTTCGATTGGGTGGAATTTAAATGAACTTCAAGTGTTCCTTTTCTGTCAAGATTTCTGTCCGAAATTAGTCTGAAAATTCGAACATGTTAGGAGCTGATTTGGCCTTAGTACAAAACAAGAAAGTTGTAGGTAATGATGTTTTATAGTCGCCTGTAAAATTCCAGCTCAATCAGAGCAACGTAACCTGTGAAAAGACCAAAATACCCCTACTTCCCTGTATTTATCCGAAACTGATAATCAGCTTCTGTAATTGGATGTTTTGACCCGGAATACTACTGATTTGGTTGTTGATGTCTTCTTAAGACTTATATACTTGTGTCTTAGCTTTCTAATGGCTTTGGAATTACCTGAATTGGAGTTGTGTGTGCTGAGATAAGAGTGAATAAAGCAGGACTGCTAGTTGATTTCTGCAGTGAATTTCAAACTGCAAAATCTGGAGAGTTTTTTGGTAAATTTGACCTAGTTAGGGTGAGAACTGGCCTGAGTGGTCTTCATGAAAGTTGTAGGTGTTTGTCTTAGCTTTTCAACGCCTCCAAGAACGCCTTAAATGGACTTTGGTAACTTGCGATATGGCCATTTAAAGGTAGTACGGTTAATTAGCCGATTAGTTCGAACTTGGTTCTGGGAATTGGGAATTTGACTAGGTTACACTAGAATTTGGACTAAGTGGTCCTCATCAAAATTGTAGCCCTCTGTCTTAGCTTCGAAATGGTATAAATTACATTCCAATCCGATAAGCGTAGCGTCGGATGGTCCGTTATGCAAAACCCGTCAAATCTGTCTTTTGTTAAGTTTCATTTCCGGATTTGTTATTAGCTCGATTTCTATACTTGTATTGTTTTGAGCCTATGGAATGGCTATTGAAATGAATTTGTGTTGTGGGTAACCTTGGTTTGATTGAGAAAAAGAATGAAGCCATAAATGGCTGGAAATAGGAAAATACAAAGGGCGTGCTGCCCAAATTTTCGCTCGAGGGCTAAGTTTCTATTTGAACTTGTATATTTTTGTTTGGCAAATACTATAACCATTTTTCCATCTTAAAACATGATCATTCTTGAATTGGAAACTCCAAATGTTTACATACTCTTACCAAATAAAGAGGAATGGTTTAGGGTTTTCTTGAGTATTTTTGTCCTCCCTCTTTTTCATGAAGTCTATAATATCTACTTGAATATGAAATGATTTTGAACCATATAAACGATTCCGAAAACAGTATTTCTTAACCTATCTAGTTGGACTCCGACTTATCTTTGGTTCAAGTGTTTACATTAGAAAATTTTATAGTCCTTTTGAGTTTGGTTTTACGTTTGGTCTATGAAACCCTAGTTATTTTATCCATGGGTCCAAATGTCCTCGTTTCACTTTAAAGTCTCTTTATACGTTCTACTCATCATTTGTAGAGTTCTTTGATTTCACCTAATTGTTTGTGCTAGATGAGCTGTAATATTCTTTCTCATTTAATCTTAGGTTTTCTCGGTGACTAAGGATATTTGGCACGTTGTTTTGCGTACATAGGTGAGTGTTCATTGTTTGTTATATTTCCTTGACTTATTGGCTTGTTATTATTGATTGATAATGTGTAAAGTGCTTTCAATGATTGTTAAAACGAGTTTTCTAGGCGAGTGTGTACTTTATCGCACTCGACCTAAATAAATGTGAAATTTTCAATGATTAAATGATTAAATGCTAGTTGCGCATGAATGTAAGCCGTTTGGCTGAACTGGGCCCTGCCCTTCGTTACCGATCGAATCGAGCCAGAAGCGGACTTGGTCGAACGATATGGTGACGCTGGGTGTGAACCTTGGTATACTCGAGTATTACCTTGTAGGTTGGTGGAGCCTAGCCGAAGGCCAGGAAAGGGGTGAATGAAACGAAAGAATGAACGAGGGTTTTACTTACAAAAATGCAATCTTCAAAAGATGAAGGAATAAGGGGAAATGTCAGGAGAACGAACGAACGAACGAATTTATGGCTCCCAGTGAGCCCGTATCCTTTTAATGTATGTGTTATTATCGCTTTCCATTTTAAATGTTTCTTGAATTATTAATATTCTATGTTTAATGTATGGATTGATTATTTGATTATGTCTTCGGAACCTCACTGGGCTTTTAGCTCATCCCTTTAGTTTGTTTTCCTTAACAGGGGAAGGCACGCAAGGATGAGAGCTTGGTATAGACTAGCTTGGTCTAACTCTTTGTTTTTGTAATGGTTCTCGCCCTAATGCTTGGCACGGGCTGGTTGTATGAAGAATTGAGAACCTTTATATATTCGATGATTGTACTCCCTTTTGAGATAGAAATGTATATGTAAGTTTCACTTAAGTTTTGGATTGTTGTATGTTATTCCTTTGGTTGTATTCCGGACTTGATTAAGGAACGACTGAGTCCCGGCGAGAGCTGGGCAGGCGGTCCGCCGAACCCTGGGGTACGCCCTAGGGAGAAGTGAGGCCGTCACAGTTGGTATCAGAGCCTGCTTCGCGTGGTCTCTGCGCGGAGTGAGCTTGGACTGAATGGTGAATAGATATGAAGGAATAAGCGCTCGTTCGAGCCTAAGCTCTGAATTGTGAATGTTATAGGTCTTAAATCTCTCTCATGGTATCTGAGGACCATAGATAGGTATGTCGGGTAGGAATTTCGATTGTAGATGGTTTACTCTTGGGACTGGCCAGCTCAAGATGTGAATTATCTTATTTCGGATTCTCGTGCCTGAGTACTCTAGAATTGAGGCGATGCTTAGTACTTGAGAATTGCATTTTGGGAACATGAACAGGCTTTGTCTGGCTAGAATGAGGACAAGAGGTCAATGGATATTTAGTTTGAATAGTAAGTGACGTAAGAGACCGGACGGGGTTATTCAACTGAAACTAGGACGATATCGCCTTTTCTTTTGATTTGTCCTTATATTATTATTACATGACGTTAGTTGGTGTATTTGTGCATATGGTTATCTGTCTAATTTAATATGCCTTTGTGTATTTGATCATCTGTCTTCTTGATCTATGGTGTGTTATGTGTGTATAAGTTTATTTGTGCATTTGGTATGCTGGAATTTGTTACTTTAGTCAATTTACTGTGTTTATTCACTTAATTACCTTTTTGGGAGGGAAAAGAAAAGGAAAAAGAGAGGGAAAACATATATATGGACGGTAGACGTAGTCGTGGACGTGGACGTGGCCGTGAGAATAAACGAGCTCAAGAGGCAAGAGAGAAAAGGAAAACAACAGCTGCACAAGAGCAAGGACCGAGGGTTGAAGCCGGGGACCAAATGGTGACGGCAATTCAACAAATGACAAACATCTTAACAAGGTTGGTGGACCAACAAGGTCAAATACTTGTGAATCAACCTCCGAACCCTGAAATAGGTGAAGATCGGGCTCTTGAGAGGTTTCAGAAGTTTGCTCCTCCGAAATTCCATGGAAGGTCTGATCCGGATGTAGCCGAACAGTGGCTGGAGGCCATGATCAATATCTTCGCAGCTTTGAACTATACCGAAGAAAGGCAAGTGAACTTTGCGGTATTTCAATTTGAAGGACTGGCTCGAGCATGGTGGAACGTAATTAGAGCAAAATGGGAAAGGGAACAGACTGTATGGACCTGGCGAACTTTATAAGAGAATTTCACGAGAAGTACCTCCCACCTTTAGTCCAAGAAAGGAGGGAGGACGAATTTATTGGACTACGCCAGGGGACCTTAAGTGTGGCTGAATACGAAAAGAAATTCACCAAACTATCCAAGTTTGCTTCTGAATTAGTAGCCACGGAACCGAGAAGAGTGAGACGGTTTATACAGGGACTAAATTTGGACATCCAAGAGGCGTTAGCAGCAGCGCAAGTGAATACGTTTACGGAGGCCCTTGAGAAGGCTCAACGAATCGAGAATGCAAAAGCACAAGTAAAAGCCTCCCAAACTCGGAAAAGAGGTGCAGCTGGTAGTATGAGTGAGGAACCAAGTGAATCGATAGCCCCTTCCAAAGTGCAGAAAGTGAATTTTTCGTCCCACCCACCATGGACAAGAGGGGCGTCAGATGAACGATCTACAAAAGGAAGTCAAGTAGGCCATGGGGAGATTTTTCAAAAAAGCCAACAAGTGGCTTCTTCCTTGACTTGTGGCTACTGTGGAAAGGCCAATCACACTGAAAGTGATTGTTGGAAGAGAGGGCGGAAATGTTTGATTTACGGAAGTGGTGACCACCAGGTTAGCAACTGTCCGAGGAAACAGTCACGTGAAAATAGTACCCAGCAACTGGAGGGCACTAAATCAAAACAAGCGAATGAAAGAGGGAACCAAACAAAAGTACCGGCAAGGGTATATGCTTTGGACAACCAACAAACTCCTGAGCCATCTGAAGGTAAAAATTTCGAGGACGAAATTTCTTAAGGGGGAGAGATTGCGAGGACCCGCAAAATTCTCCTTGTTTTATTTTATTTTTTTCTATTTTATTTTTCCGCGTGTATTTTCCTTGCTTTCAATCAATTAATCATTTGATTTTCAGAGATTTTATAAGTGAGTATCGTTTTTAAATCATTTGTTTTAGTATAAGTGCGTACATGTTAAATTTGAGGTGCATTATGGATGTGAGATCCTGGATTCCAAATTGTCTCAAATAAATTAAATATGGATATTTATAGTAGCTATTGTGTGAAAAATGTATTTTACCATGTGTTTTATTTTTCAAAGTGTATTTTACATACCAAAAGTGAAAAATTTAATTGAATCATTAAAATCCTACTTTCAAAACTAAACCGTTAAGTTTAAATTAAATTCAACCAATTAATATTTTCGTGATTGTATGTGCATCCACGCATGTTTAGTACGGGGGTTTGAGTGATTAGTACCTTGGGTTGGTGGGCTTAAGTTAGTTTTAATTAAACTAAGTAAACCAATGGGTTAATTACATTGGATCAAGTAGAGTTTTAGTGTTGGGCCTTTAAGTTTTAATTTCATTAGAAGCCTAAGGCACAAACCCATTAATTACCCAAGCCCATGACCCATCTCTTGTTTTGCTTTACTATTAATAGACTTAGCTATTGAGTTAGGAGGACATAAGACAAAACAAACAAAGCCAACACTAAGAACAAGCTACCGTGAGCTTGGAGAAGAAGAAAGGCAGCATCGGGTGAGCTATGAGAAGAGAGAAAAAAAAAAGGGGAACTTTGTTGGAGAGTTGGAGCTCAAGGATACATCTCCTCAAAGAATCGGCCAGCTACGGGGTATGATAAAGGATTTGAGGTAAACCAATTTCCTAACTCTTGATTCTTGTGGTAAAACATATGATTGATGATTGGAAGCTGAATCTAACTAGCTAGGAACTGATTTGAACGGCTGGAAATTCGTTTGATTGGGTGGAATTTAAATGAACTTCAAGTGTTCCTTTTCTGTCAAGATTTCTGTCCGAAATTAGTCTGAAAATTCGAACATGTTGGGACCTGATTTGGCCTTAGTACAAAACATGAAAGTTGTAGGTAATGATGTTTTATAGTTGCCTGTAAAATTTCAGCTCAATCGGAGCAACGTAGCCTGTGAAAAGACCAAAATACTCCAACTTCCCTGTATTTATCCGAAACTGATAATCAGCTTCTGTAATTGGATGTTTTGACCAGGAATACTACTGATTTGGTTGTTGATGTCTTCTTAAGACTTATAGACTTGTGTCTTAGCTTTCTAATGGCTTTGGAATTACCTGAATTGGAGTTGTGTGTGCTGAGATATGAGTGAATAAAGCAGGACTGCTAGTTGATTTCTGCAGTGAATTTCAAACTGGAAAATCTGGAGATTTCTTTGGTCAATTTGACCTAGTTAGGGTGAGAACTGGCCTGAGTGGTATGCATGAAAGTTGTAGTTTTTTGTCTTAGCTTTTCAACGCCTCCAAGAACGCCTTAAATGGACTTTGGTAGCCTGCGATATGGCCATTTAAAGGTAGTACGGTTAATTAGCCGATTAGTTGGAACTTGGTTCTGGGAATTGGGAATTTGACTAGGTTACACTGGAATTTGGACTAAGTGGTCTTCATCAAAATTGTAGCCCTCTGTCTTAGCTTCGAAACGGTATAAATTACATTCCAATCCAATAAGCGTAGCGTCGGATGTGTCCGTTACGCAAAACCCGTCAAATCTGTCTTTTGTTAAGTTTCATTTCCGCATTTGTTATTAGCTCGATTTCTATACTTGTATTGTTTTGAGCCTATGGAATGGCTATTGAAATGAATTTGTGTTGTGGGTAACCTTGGTTTGATTGAGAAAAAGAATGAAGCCATAAATGGCTGGAAATAGGAAAATACAAAGGGCGTAGTGCCCAAATTTTCGCTCGAGGGCTAAGTGTGAGGCCCCAGTTCGTTCTACGTTGATATATTCATTAATTGGGCGGTAACGTTTGGTTTTGGGAGTATTTCGAAAACCCTAAATAGGGATTAAGATTTAAACCCTAAGTTCCGGTTAAGATTGAAAACCCGTTTTCCTATATTTTCTTTATTAGAAAATGCCTCAGATAATTTTTATTGAGTAAATAGAGTTTTTAGATGATTTTTCTAGTATTAGTTAGTTTTTGAGAAATTAAGAACGTATATCGGACGTGGGACCCACTAGTGCGAAAAGTTCGGAAAAATTCGGCCAATTAGGTTAAATTCCGGATACTGTGTAAAATTTATCGGGTGTTAAGAGATAAGTTGAGAGTGAGAAGTGAATGATGTGAGGGGGAAAAAGAAAGATAAGAATGCATTAATGAGTGTGACAAGTGTCACAATATGATTGGTTGGACTTTATGGTTTACTATTCACATTTTTGACTTTTGACCAAAATTAGTTAATATCTCCAAAAATTCACAAAAAAATCACCATTTTTCACCTCTTGATGGCCGAACCTCTCAAGCTCAAGAAGAAAGAAATTCTTCAACTTTCAAGCTTCCATTTCACTCAATCTTCCAAAACCAACCACATAACTTAGATTCTACTCCATAAAATCTATCCTTTGGGTGCTTGTGAGTGGTCTATTGAAGTCTGTTTGAAGACTTAAGGTGTCCAACATCTTCCTCTCTCTTGGTTACTTGGTAAGTGGTATATGAACACCCTCCTATATCTAATGATGTTGAATTTATGCCTAATGGTGGCTATTGTGTTAGAAATTGTGGTTTATTTCATGGTTTGGAATGAATTGGTTGAGTTTTTATTTTTTTTTGGAATTTTCTGGTTTCATATGATCTTGATGGTGTGGTTGTTTTTGATGGTTGGTAATAAGGGGCTTTGGCTCTAGTAGGTGCATTTGATAGGAAATTGCAATCAATTTTGAATTTGGAAGAATTTCTGGAAAATTAGGGTTCTTGGTTGAACATTCTGTCCGAAATTTTAGGTCATAGATAGAGGCCGAATTGGACTTTGCTCAAAACATGAAAGTTGTAGGTATTGATGTGTTTGAGGTGCCTGTAAAATTTCAGGTCAATCGGAGTAGCGTAGAGTGAGAAAAGTCGAATTTACCCTTGCTGTTCTGGTTTTGGCCGAATGTAAGAACTGCGATTGTAATTGGTTGTTTTGGTTGGGATTGCTTCTGAATTGGTTGTTATGGTCTTCTGATGAAATATAGCCTTAAATCTTAGCTTTCATATGGCTTTGGAATCTCGGAATTTGGACTTAGGTAGCCTGTTTTATGATGTTTGTGCTAGAATACATTTTGTGAATCTGTTTATGCGATGCTGGTGTAGTATCTTGCATTTTTGACCTAGTTACACTCGAAACTGGATTGAGTGGCCTTCTTCAACATTGTAGCCTCTTAGGTCCTGAATCTACTTGTAAAATTTGAGGTCAAATGGATTAGTGTATCCTGAGTTATGGACAAAACCAACAGGCCTGTTTTAGACGTTCGTTTGTGTACGTTTTGAATTTCAGTTTCTGACCGTGGGTTTTTCCGTATTGATCCCATTCGATCTGGGTGTCGACTCCTTCATAAGAAATTTAGATCTTGGTCTCAGCTTCGAAACGGTATAAAGTACGTCAGAATCCGAGTTCCGTAGCTTCTGTTATGACCCAAACAATATAGATCGTCAGAACTGCCTTGTATCTGGACAGTTCTGACGGGTATTTTGGCACTCGATTTTCGTTCTATTCTGAGTGGATTCAGATCTTGACCAAAACATCAAAGTTTTAGCCTTATGTTTCAGCTTTCTAACGCCTCTGGAATTTCTTGATTTCGATTTCTGAGCCGTGAGTTACGGCCTTGCAAACAGGGCCTGTTTGGTAAACCGCAATGAAACAGCTAGCACTGTTTCGTGCATTTTTGACCTATACCTATTGAGATCTGGGTTGAGATACCTAAATTAAAGTTGTAGCTCTTCCTTTTAGCTTCGAAACGGTGTTTCACCCACCTTGATCCGACACTCCTAGCCTAACTTTTGACCAAAACGGTTTGAGATGGCAGATCTGGCCGTCCCGTTTGCCGTTTCCGCACCGGCGCGTGCCAATTTTGCCGTTTTGCTTGTTTTAAGTACGTTAGTGGCCGTTTGTGATATATTATGACACAATCTTCTATTTCAGACAGTGGTGAGCTAGGCGGAGCCGGTGGGGCCCACTACTAGCGAACACGCGCGAAGCGATTTTGCTTTAGTACTACTTTTGTATTTTGGGTAAGTATTCAGGCCGGTTTGGTGTGTTTTCTTTGCTATGTGTTTGAGATATGTGAAAAGGGCACTTAGGCGAGGGTGTACTTTATCGCACTCGACCTAAACCCTAATTTGAATGTATAATTGTACTTGGCATATGTATATGAACCTTTTGGAACCAAAACCCTTGAGCTTGTGGCTCGGGGCGACTTTCGAATAAAGTTTGTGAAGTTTGCAAAGTTTGTGATTTTGAATAATTTTGTGAAGTTTGTGAGTTTGGGGCGAACTCTTGACCTGGTTGGACTATTCGAGCCGGTTAGGGCTTGGTCGAAGGCAGTCCAACTTAGTCTGAGGTCACCAAGTTTGTAGGTTCATTTTATGAACCAATTTTGTGAATCCGGTTCACCGAGAAGGTGACCAAGTTTGTGACCCGAGCTTGTGACTCAAGCTCAAGTTTGTGATTTCGTTCGCCCGGGCAAGTTTGTGAGGTGACTGGCCAGTGAGGGTGATAAGGTGTCGGTGGGTGTACAAGTGAAGTTCTACGGACTATTATTTGCGGTCGACGGAGTGTCGGCAGGAGATCACGCATGGCACATGAGTTGGCTTTGGAGCCACCTGTATCCTTATTATGTGATGTTACTTTTCTGCTTTTGCTTTACTCTTATTGTGTAACTGTTACGTGAAATTTATGCTTTCGCCCCTGTTTACTTACTAAGCATATAGCTTACCCCATTCCTTTTGTTTTCCTTAGCAGGGGCCGACGCGGGGACTTTTGGCTCGTATACTAGTATAGTTAGTTTGGCTTGTAATAGTTGAACAGTTAGGATGTTTGTTTTTGTTTTGGTGGTTTGACTCGATACTTTTGGAGAATGTAATTATAACTCTTTTGGGATTGTATATATTGTATTTAGTGCTCTTTCGAACTTTTAGTTTTGAGTCCTGGCGCGAGCTAGGCAGGCGGCCCGCCGATATCCTTGGGTTCGCCCTTGGGAGAAGTGGGGTCGTCACACTAAGTTTCTATTTGAACTTGTATATTTTGTTTGGCAAATACTATAACCATTTTTCCATCTTAAAACATGATCATTCTTGAATTGGAAACTCCAAATGTTTACTTACTCTTACCAGATAAAGAGGAATGGTTTAGGGTTTTCTTGAGTATTTTTGTCCTCCCACTTTTTCATGAAGTCTATAATATCAACTTGAATATGAAATGATTTTGAACCATATAAACGATTCCGAAAACAGTATTTCTTAACCTATCTAGTTGGATTCCGACTTATCTTTAGTTCAAGTGTTTACATTAGAAAATTTTATAGTCCTTTTGAGTTTGGTTTTACGTTTGGTCTATGAAACCCTAGTTATTTTATCCACGGGTCCAAATGTCCTCGTTTCACTTTAAAGTCTCTTTATACGTTCTACTCATCATTTGTAGAGTTCTTTGATTTCACCTAATTGTTTGTGCTAGATGAGCTGTAATATTCTTTCTCATTTAATCTTAGGTTTTCTCGGTGACTAAGGATATTTGGCACGTTGTTTTGCATACATAGGTGAGGGTTCATTGTTTGTTATATTTCCTTGACTTATTGGCTTGTTATTATTGATTGATAATGTGTAAAGTGCTTTCAATGATTGTTAAAACGAGTTTTCTAGGCGAGTGTGTACTTTATCGCACTCGACCTAAATAAATGTGAAATTTTCAATGATTAAATGATTAAATGCTAGTTGCGCATGAATGTAAGCCATTTGGCTGAATTGGGCCCTGCCCTTCGTTACCGATCGAATCGAGCCAGAAGCGGACTTGGTCTAGCGATATGGTGACGCTGCGTGTGAACGTTGATATACTCGAATATTACCTTGTAGGTTGGTGGAGCCTGGCCAAAGGCCTGGAAAGGGGTGAATGAAACGAAAGAACGAACGAGGGTTTTACTTACAAAAATGCAATCTTCAAAAGATGAAGGAATAAAGGGAAATGTCAAGAGAACGAACGAACGAACGAATTTATGGCTTCCAGTGAGCCCGTATCCTTTTAATGTATGTGTTATTATCGCTTTCCATTTTAAATGTTTCTTGAATTATTAATATTCTATGTTTAATGTATGGATTGATTATTTGATTATGTGTTCGGAACCTCACTGGGCTTTTAGCTCATCCCTTTGGTTTGTTTTCCTTAACAGGGGAAGGCACGCAAGGATGAGAGCTTGGTATAGACTAGCTTGGTCTAACTCTTTGTTTTTGTAATGGTTCTCGCCCTAATGCTTGGCACGGGCTGGTTGTATGAAGAATTGAGAACCTTTATATATTCGATGATTGTACTCCCTTTTGAGATAGAAATGTATATGTAAGTTTCACTTAAGTTTTGGATTGTTGTATGTTATTCCTTTGGTTGTATTCCGGACTTGATTAAGGAACGACTGAGTCCCGGCGAGAGCTGGGCAGGCGGTCCGCCGAACCCTGGGGTACGCCCTAGGGAGAAGTGGGGCCGTCACAGTTGGTATCAGAGCCTGCTTCGCGTGGTCTCTGCGCGGAGTGAGCTTGGACTGAATGGTGAATAGATATGAAGGAATAAGCGCTCATTCGAGCCTAAGCTCTGAATTGTGAATGTTATAGGTCTTAAATCTCTCTCATGGTATCTGAGGACCATAGATAGGTATGTCGGGTAGGAATTTCGATTGTAGATGGTTTACTCTTGGGACTGGCCAGCTCAAGATGTGAATTATCTTATTTCGGATTCTCGTGCCTAAGTACTCTAGAATTGAGGCGATGCTTAGTACTTGAGAATTGCATTTTGGGAACATGAACAGGCTTTGTCTGGCTAGAATGAGGACAAGAGGTCAATGGATATTTAGTTTGGATAGTAAGTGACATAAGAGACCGGACGGGGTTATTCAACTGAAACTAGGACGATATCGCCTTTTCTTTTGATTTGTCCTTATATTATTATTACATGACGTTAGTTGGTGTATTTGTGCATATGGTTATCTGTCTAATTTAATATGCCTTTGTGTATTTGATCATCTGTCTTCTTGATCTATGGTGTGTTATGTGTGTATATGTTTATTTGTGTATTTGGTATGCTGGAATTTGTTACTTTAGTCAATTTACTGTGTTTATTCACTTAATTACCTTTTTGGGGGGGAAAAGAAAAGGAAAAAGAGAGGGAAAACATATATATGGACGGGAGACGTAGTCGTGGACGTGGACGTGGCCGTGAGAATAAACGAGCTCAAGAGCCAAGAGAGAAAAGGAAAACAACAGCTGCACAAGAGCAAGGACCGAGGGTTGAAGCCGGGGACCAAATGGTGACGGCAATTCAACAAATGACAAACATCTTAACAAGGTTGGTGGACCAACAAGGTCAAATACTTGTGAATCAACCTCCGAACCCTGAAATAGGTGAAGATCGGGCTCTTGAGAGGTTTCAGAAGTTTGCTCCTCCGAAATTCCTTGGAGGGTCTGATCCGGATGTAGCCGAACAGTGGCTGGAGGCCATGATCAATATCTTCGCAGCTTTGAACTATACCGAAGAAAGGCAAGTGAACTTTGCGGTATTTCAATTTGAAGGACTGGCTCGAGCATGGTGGAACGTAATTAGAGCAAAATGGGAAAGGGAATAGACTGTATGGACCTGGGCGAACTTTATAAGAGAATTTCACGAGAAGTACCTCCCACCTTTAGTCCAAGAAAGGAGGGAGAACGAATTTATTGGACTACGCCAGGAGACCTTAAGTGTGGCTGAATACGAAACGAAATTCACCAAACTATCCATGTTTGCTTCTGAATTTGTAGTCACGGAACCGAGAAGAGTGAGACGGTTTATACAGGGACTAAATTTGGACATCCAAGAGGCGTTAGCAGCAGCGCAAGTGAATACGTTTACGGAGGCCCTTGAGAAGGCTCAACGAATCGAGAATGCAAAGGCACAAGTAAAAGCCTCCCAAACTCGGAAAAGAGGTGCAGCTGGTAGTATGAGTGAGGAACCAAGTGAATCGACAGCCCCTTCCAAAGTGCAGAAAGTGAATTTTTCGTCCCACCCACCATGGACAAGAGGGGCGTCAGATGAACGATCTGCAAAAGGAAGTCAAGTAGGCCATGGGGAGATTTTTCAAAAAAGCCAACAAGTGGATTCTTCCTTGACTTGTGGCTACTGTGGAAAGGCCAATCACACTGAAAGTGATTGTTGGAAGAGAGGGCGGAAGTGTTTGATTTACGGAAGTGGTGACCACCAGGTTAGCAACTGTCCGAGGAAACAGTCACGTGAAAATAGTACCCAGCAACTGGAGGGCACTAAATCAAAACAAGCGAATGAAAGAGGGAACCAAACAAAAGTACCGGCAAGGGTATATGCTTTGGACAACCAACAAACTCCTGAGCCATCTGAAGGTAAAAATTTTGAGGACGAAATTTCTTAAGGGGGAGAGATTGTGACAGCCCCACTGTGACGGCCCCACCTCCCCCTGAGGCGAACCAGAGGGTTCGGCGGGCCGCCTGCCCAGCTCTCGCCGGGACTCAGTCGTTCACTAAAGTCCTCAAATGAATTACAAGAATAAACCTCAAATATACATCACATGGTCCACAAATATACATCCAAACCTCCAATAATTACATATCACAAGTGCAGCGGAAACTGATTCCAATCGTGGAACGTATACTTACATCCATATCAATTTCAAATATTTATACAAGACCAACTCGTACATAAAATAGATCCAAACTTAAACTGTACACTATATAAGCCATCCAGTCACGTGAATAAGCACTCCAAGCTTTTCTTCGCCTTGAGCCCTGTGGGGGGGGGAATAAAACATTTTTGGGGTGAGCTAAAAGCTCAGCGAGTAACCAAATAAAACCAGTAATCAAATATCTTTCACAATAATGCATTTCGATGATGTCGTGATGTCATGATTCAAGTATCAAATGCACGTATTTTTGCTCTCGTGAGCCAGTGAAATCATTGAAACTAAACACCCGACGCTCAAACAGATCACGAAACCATAAACATTAAAGGGGAGCAGCATCGGTGCTCCAGATCATATCACAAACTCACGAAAGTGGTGGAGACGTTGGTGTCCAGCACAAGACTCCTCAAGAACTCATTAAAGCCAAACCATGTCAAGAACTCGTATGCGCGCACACATGATATGCAAACCAAAGAAACAATGCAAGGAACATTTCAAAAGTAACTTTGGAAACAGTTTAGGGTCACTCACCTCCACGGCTCAGAAACCATCCATCATGTATCATTGCCTTGCTCAAATCCAAGTCTTAGATCACAAACTCAAAGTAATCAAACCCTTTAAAAGTTCGGACAGCACTTCCCCTAAATTTGCTTACTTTTCCAGCCATCATGGCTTCATTATTTCCTCAGCTAGTCCCAAAGGTACACACACAACAACAAGTTCATCCAATAGTCATTCAGCAAGCTCCAAGTAGTACAAAGACAAGTCAAGCTAGGAAAAAGTCCGGAAATGAAAGTTAAGCTCAAAACCAGAAAAACAGGTTTTGACGTCATTTTACGGTAATGGTACCAAAGGCACTACGATTGTCGGATGAAGGTACAAGATACACCGTTTCGAAGCTAAGAGATAGGGTTACAATATTACAGAAGGTCACTCAACCCAGTTTCGAGTGTAACCAGGTCAAAAATGCAAGATACCACACCAGAATCACAAAAACAGATTCACAAAACGCATTCTAGCGGAAACATCATAACTCAGCCTACACAAGTCCAAATCCAGAAATTCCAAAGCCACCCGAAATATTAGAAACAGGGTTACATTTCATCAGAAGACCTAAACAACTAATTCGGAAGCATTCCAGACCAAATTCACCAATTACAGTCGCAATTCTCCAATTCTGGGTAAACCAGGACAGCAAGGGTAATTCCATCTTTTCACAAGATACACTGCTCCGATTGATCTGAAATTTTGTAGGCACCTCTAAAATGTCATTACCTACAACTTTCATGTTTTAAGCCAAGGCCAATTCGGCCTCTAACATGGTGCAACAAAAAAACGGGCAGAATAGGATGAAAATTTCCAGAAATCTGAAATCTTTTGGTTTCAATTGAACTTTCTTCAATTCCTTGTTCCAATCACTACCAAAGCCCCTTGTATAATCTTATATTCAACATATAGTAACCATATAGCAAGTTTGGGCAGAAATCAGCAAACCCTAGTTCATAATACCACAAGGAAAAAACCCCCAAAACATGATTGCATCCATGATTCACCACCAAATTTGAGTTGCTAAGCTAATTTACACAAGATTCACAAGATCAAAGACCATGATCAGATTTCATACCTCAAAGACAAAGCTTGGAAGAGTGATACTTCACCTCCTTTGGAAATTTTTAGTTCCCCTAGCTTCCCAAGATCACAACTCACTCTTTAATCGGTTTAGAATTTGATTTCCTCACTTGGTTGGTGCAAACTCAAGATGAAATGGTTGTTTTTCTTGCTCTCCCTTTCTCTCTCTCTTGAGCTCGACCAAAACAGAAAGAAATGAAGAAAAATGAGCTAAAATGAAGGATAAAAGAACAAGGAAAAAAAATTAATCAAAGAGCCATAGGGTGGTGACACTTGTCACCACCAAAACCATACAAATTTTTCTCTCTCCCTTACATTTTTGGCCACAAATTTCAGCCATGTGGATAAGTATGAGGGGGGGATATTTTGCTCCATTAGTGATAAACTTGTATGGCAAGAAAGTGGTGATCAAGTAGTGCGTTCAACCGGTAGTGCGCGGGACCCGCCGGTTCGCGCCGTTTTTCTTAAAAACTAACCGATACTAGAAAAATCATTTTAAAACTATCTTTGCTCATAAACTTTATTTGTGAAATTTTTCTAATAAAGAAAATGTAGAAAAGGCGGGCGTTAAAAAAATAAACCCTAGAAAATTAGAAAATTTCCGGGTTCTCAAACTCATTTTTTTCGGGGCGTCACACCCACCTTCCCCTAAGGCGAACCAGAGGGTTTGGCGGGTCGCCTGCCCAGCTCTCGCCGGGACTCAGTCGTTCACTACAGTCCTCAAATGAATTACAAGAATAAACCTCAAATATTACAATATAAATCTCTAATATTTACATCACATGGTCCACAAACATACATCCAAGTCTCCAATAATTATATGTCACAAGCGAAGCGGAAACGATTTCCAACTATACATCAAATGATTCCAAATCCAACTATACAAGATATCAGCCATCCAGACACGTGAATAAGTACTACAAGTCCTTCCTTCGCCTTGAGCCCTGTGGAGGGGGAAAAATATTTTTGGGGGTGAGCTAGAAGCTCAGCGAGTAACCAGAAAAATCAGTAATCAAATAGGTTTCACAATAGTTCATTTCAATGATGTCATATATCAATGATGTCATAAATCAAATGATAATTCCAGAAACAACTACAACATTTGCAAAACAGTAAATATGAAGTATCAATAATTCAAGAAACATTTACAATGGAAAGCGATAGTAACATTCATGAAAAGATACGCTCGTTCTCCTGACATTTCCCCCTTCCTTCAAACTTTGAAAAAAATGCATTTTCTTTTCTTTTATAAATAAACCCCTCGCTCATTTGGTCATTCATTTCATTCACCAGACTCCACCAACCTCCACCAACCTCCACCAACCTACAAAGGTAATACTCGAGTATACCAAACGTTCACCCAAGTCCCTAATCGCCCGACCGAGACCGTTTCTGGCTTGAGACGACCGGTAACAAGGGGCAATGGCCAGTTCAGCCCAAAAGGCTTACATCATGCGCAACTAGCATTTCAATAATTAAATCCTTGAAAATTGTACAGCTATTTAGGTCGAGTGCGATAAAGTACACACTCGCTTAGAAAGCTCGTTTTTGAAATCATTCAAAGCACTTAACACGTTATCAATCAATGATACAAGTCATGAAGTCAAAAAAATATAGCAAATAAGGAACACTCACATGCAAGCACGCATGATATGCAAGAAACAGTTCAAAAGTAACTTTAGAAACATTTCAAAAGTAAATAATGCAAGAAACGGTTCATAAATAATTTTGGAAATAGTTTGAGGTCACTCACCTCCATGGCTCAGAAATCATCCATCATATAACATTGTCTTGCTCAAATCCAAGTCTTAGATCACAAACTCAAAGCAATCAAACCCTTTAAAACTTCGGACAGCACTTCCCCTAAATTTGCTTACTTTTCCGGCCATCATGGCTTCATTATTTCCTCAGCCAGTCCCAAAGGTACACACACAAATAAGTTCATCCAATAGCCATTCAGCAAGCTCCAAGTAATACAAAAACAAGTCAAGCTAGGAAAAGTTCGGAAATGAAGGTTAAGCTCAAAACCAGAAAAATAGCTTTTGACGTCATTTTACGGTAAAGGTACCAAATGCGCTACGATTGTCGGATGAAGGTGCAAGACCCACCGTTTTGAAGCTAAGAGACAGGGCTACAATATTACAGAAGGTCACTCAACCCCGTTTCGAGTGCAAACAGGTCAAAAAGGCAAGATACTATATCAAAAACGTAAAACAGATTCACCAAAACGCATTCTAGCGGAAACATCATTACTCAGGCTCTATAAGTCCAAATCCAGAAATTCCAAAGGCATATGGTAGCTATTACATCAAGCTACATTTCATCAGAAGACCTCAAAGGCCAAATCGTGCATTTTCATGATCGAAAATGGAAGACTACACGAAAACAGAAATCTGGGCGCGAAAAAGGTTTCAGAAACAGTCAAGGGTATTTCGGTCATTTCACACGCTACATTGGTCGGATCAAGCTGAAATTTTACAGGAAACTATTTTATAGCCTTGGCTAGAACTTTCATGTTTTGGCCAAAATCTAATTCGGTGAGGATCAGGGTGAAAGGTCACGGTCAAATTGAGTGAAAAGGCAACCCTGTTCGCAGCACCCCTTCCCAGACCAGTCTCAGTATTTCCGACTTTTCTCACTCCACACTACTCCAATTGACCTGAAATTTTACAGGAACCTTTAAAACATCAATACCTACAACTTTCATGTTTTAAGCCAAGGCCAAATCGGCCTCTAATCATGAGATACAAAACCAGACAGAATTAGGGATATAAAACCCTAACTTTCTCAAATTCCTTCCAAACCCAAAATTGGTTGCAATTACCAATTATTTACACCTACTAGAGTTATTAAACATCATTTCCAGCCATCATGGACAGCCACAACATCATGATCAAATTAAACCATAAAAATCATCAATAAATTGAAAACTTCACCAATTCATCTCAAACCAAGAAATAAACCACAAATTTCAGCACTTTAGCTCCCACTAGGCATAACTTAAGCTTTATTAAGTGCAGGAGGAAGTTCAATCACCACTCACCTTAGTAAAACAAGAGAGAGAGCAACTAGGCACCATAACCTTCCAAACAACTTCATAACCAAGCTCAACTCCACCAAACTAAGAGGTTTTATGGAGTAATTGGAAGTTTAAACGGTTGATTTGCTAGATTTGAGCAAGAAATTGAAGAAACAAGTTGAGAGCTTTCTTTTCTTTTCTTGGAGAGAGAGAGAGTCGGCCAAGACAATAAAATGGAAAGAAATTGGGTCAAAATTTGGTTTAGTAAAGGTTAAGACAAGTCCAAGTCAAAGTCAAGGTCCAAGATTAAATCACAAGGTGACACTTGTCACCTTTTGGTTCAAAACTTATCTTTTTGTCTCTCCAATACAAATATCTTAACACCTTGTAAAATAATATCACTTAATACAAAATTCCAACAAGTTGTCAAAAATATAATGCATTTACCGCACTAGCGGGTCCCACGTTCAAAATACACTCTTAATTTTTCAAAAACTAACCGATACTAGAAAAATCATTTTAAAACTATCTTTGCTCATAAACTTTATCTGGGGAATTTTTCTAATAAAGAAAATGCAGAAAAGGCGGGCGAATAAATAAAATAAACCCTAAAAAATTAGAAAATTTCCGGGTTCTCACACTCATACTTTTCGGGGCGTCACAGAGATTGTGAGGACCCGCAAAATTCTCCTTGTTTTATTTTATTTTATTCTATTTTATTTTTCCGCGTGTATTTTCCTTGCTTTCAATCAATTAATCATTTGATTTTCAGAGATTTTATAAGTGAGTATCGTTTTTAAATCATTTGTTTTAGTATAAGTGCGTACATGTTAAATTTGAGGTGCATTATGGATGTGAGATCCTGGATTCCAAATTGTCTCAAATAAATTAAATATGGATATTTATAGTAGCTATTGTGTGAAAAATGTATTTTACCATGTGTTTTAATTTTCAAAGAGTATTTTACATACCAAAAGTGAAAAATTTAATTGAATCATTAAAATCCTACTTTCAAAACTAAACCATTAAGTTTAAATTAAATTCAACCAATTAATATTTTCGTGATTGTATGTGCATCCACGCATGTTTAGTACGGGGGTTTGAGTGATTAGTACCTTGGGTTGGTGGGCTTAAGTTAGTTTTAATTAAACTAAGTAAACCAATGGGTTAATTACATTGGATCAAGTAGAGTTTTAGTGTTGGGCCTTTAAGTTTTAATTTCATTAGAAGCCTAAGCCATAAACCCATTAATTACCCAAGCCCATGACCCATCTCTTGTTTTGCTTTACTATTAATAGACTTAGCTATTGAGTTAGGAGGACATAAGACAAAACAAACAAAGCCAACACCAAGAACAAGCTACCGTGAGCTTGGAGAAGAAGAAAGGCAGCATCGGGTGAGCTAGGAGAAGAGAGAAAAAAAAAAAAGGGAACTTTGTTGGAGAGTTGGAGCTCAAGGATACATCTCCTCAAAGAATCGGCCAGCTAGGGGGTATGATAAAGGATTTGAGGTAAACCAATTTCCTAACTCTTGATTCTTGTGGTAAAACATATGATTGATGATTGGAAGTTGAATCTAACTAGCTAGGAACTGATTTGAACGGCTGGAAATTCGTTTGATTGGGTGGAATTTAAATGAACATCAAGTGTTCCTTTTCTGTCAAGATTTCTGTCCGAAATTAGTCTGAAAATTCGAACATGTTGGGAGCTGATTTGGCCTTAGTACAAAACATGAAAGTTGTAGGGAATGACGTTTTATAGTTGCCTGTAAAATTTCAGCTCAATCGGAGCAACGTAACCTGTGAAAAGACCAAAATACCCCTACTTCCCTGTATTTATCCGAAACTGATAATCAGCTTCTGTAATTGGATGTTTTGACCAGGAATACTACTGATTTGGTTGTTGATGTCTTCTTAAGACTTATAGACTTGTGTCTTAGCTTTCTAATGGCTTTGGAATTACCTGAATTGGAGTTGTGTGTGCTGAGATATGAGTGAATAAAGCAGGACTGCTAGTTGATTTCTGCAGTGAATTTCAAACTAGAAAATCTGGAGAAGGTTTTGGTAAATTTGACCTAGTTAGGGTGAGAACTGGCTGAGTGGTCTTCATGAAAGTTGTAGATCTTTGTCTTAGCTTTTCAACGCCTCCAAGAACTCCTTAAATGGACTTTGGTAGCCTGCGATATGGCCATTTAAAGGTAGTACGGTTAATTAGCCGATTAGTTGGAACTTGGTTTTGGGAATTGGGAATTTGACTAGGTTACACTGGAATTTGGACTAAGTGGTCTTCATCAAAATTGTAGCCCTCTGTCTTAGATTCGAAACGGTATAAATTACATTCCAATCCAATAAGCGTAGCGTCGGAGGTGTCCGTTACGCAAAACCCGTCAAATCTGTCTTTTGTTAAGTTTCATTTCCGCATTTGTTATTAGCTCGATTTCTATACTTGTATTGTTTTGAGCCTATGGAATGGCTAATGAAATGAATTTGTGTTGTGGGTAACCTTGGTTTGATTGAGAAAAAGAATGAAGCCATAAATGGCTGGAAATAGGAAAATACAAAGGGCGTGCTACCCAAATTTTCGCTCGAGGGATAAGTTTCTATTTGAACTTGTATATTTTGTTTGGCAAATACTATAACCATGTTTCCATCTTAAAACATGATCATTCTTGAACTGGAAACTCCAAATGTTTGCTTACTCTTACCAGATAAAGAGGAATGGTTTAGGGTTTTCTTGAGTATTTTTGTCCTCCCTCTTTTTCATGAAGTCTATAATATCTACTTGAATATGAAATGATTTTGAACCATATAAACGATTCCGAAAACAGTATTTCTTAACCTATCTAGTTGGATTCCGACTTATCTTTGGTTCAAGTGTTTACATTAGAAAATTTTATAGTCCTTTTGAGTTTGGTTTTACGTTTGGTCTATGAAACCCTAGTTGTTTTATCCACGGGTCCAAATGTCCTCGTTTCACTTTAAAGTCTCTTTATACGTTCTACTCATCATTTGTAGAGTTCTTTGATTTCACCTAATTGTTTGTGCTAGATGAGCTGTAATATTCTTTCTCATTTAATCTTAGGTTTTCTCGGTGACTAAGGATATTTGGCACGTTGTTTTGCGTACATAGGTGAGTGTTCCTTGTTTGTTATATTTCTTTGACTTATTGGCTTGTTATTATTGATTGATAATGTGTTAAGTGCTTTCAATGATTGTTAAAACGAGTTTTCTAGGCGAGTGTGTACTTTATCGCACTCGACCTAAATAAATGTGAAATTTTCAATGATTAATTGATTAAATGCTAGTTGCGCATGAATGTAAGCCGTTTGGCTGAACTGGGCCCAGCCCTTCGTTACCAATCGAATCGAGCCAGAAGCGGGCTTGGTCGAGCGATATGGTGACGCTGGGTGTGAACGTTGGTATACTCGAGTATTACCTTGTAGGTTGGTGGAGCCTGGCCAAAGGCCAGGAAAGGGGTGAATGAAACAAAAGAACGAACGAGGGTTTTACTTACAAAAATGCAATCTTCAAAAGATGAAGGAATAAGGGGAAATGTCAGGAGAACGAACGAACGAACGAATTTATGGCTCCCAGTGAGCCCGTATCCTTTTAATGTATTTGTTATTATCGCTTTCCATTTTAAATGTTTCTTGAATTATTAATATTCTATGTTTAATGTATGGATTGATTATTTGATTATGTGTTCGGAACCTCACTGGGCTTTTAGCTCATCCCTTTAGTTTGTTTTCCTTAACAGGGGAAGGCACGCAAGGATGAGAGCTTGGTATAGACTAGCTTGGTCTAACTCTTTGTTTTTGTAATGGTTCTCGCCCTAATGCTTGGCACGGGCTGGTTGTATGAAGAATTGATAACCTTTATATATTCGATGATTGTACTCCCTTTTGAGATAGAAATGTATATGTAAGTTTCACTTAAGTTTTGGATTGTTGTATGTTATTCCTTTGGTTGTATTCCGGACTTGATTAAGGAACGACTGAGTCCCGGCGAGAGCTAGGAAGGCAGTCCGCCGAACCCTGGGGTACGCCCTAGGAAGAAGTGGGGCCGTCACAGTTGGTATCAGAGCCTGCTTCGCGTGGTCTTTGCGCGGAGTGAGCTTGGACTGAATGGTGAATAGATATGAAGGAATAAGCGCTCGTTCGAGCCTAAGCTCTGAATTGTGAATGTTATAGGTCTTAAATCTCTCTCATGGTATCTGAGGACCATAGATAGGTATGTCGGGTAAGAATTTCGATTGTAGATGGTTTACTCTTGGGACTGGCCAGCTCAAGATGTGAATTATCTTATTTCGGATTCTCGTGCCTGAGTACTCTAGAATTGAGGCGATGCTTAGTACTTGAGAATTGCATTTTGGGAACATGAACAGGCTTTGTCTGGCTAGAATGAGGACAAAAGGTCAATGGATATTTAGTTTGAATAGTAAGTGACGTAAGAGACCGGACGGGGTTATTCAACTGAAACTAGGACGATATCGCCTTTTCTTTTGATTTGTCCTTATATTATTATTACATGACGTTAGTTGGTGTATTTGTGCATATGGTTATCTGTCTAATTTAATATGCCTTTGTGTATTTGATCATCTGTCTTCTTGATCTATGGTGTGTTATGTGTGTATATGTTTATTTGTGCATTTGGTATGCTGGAATTTGTTACTTTAGTCAATTTACTGTGTTTATTCACTTAATTACCTTTTTCGGGGGGAAAAGAAAAGGAAAAAGAGAGGGAAAACATATATATGGACAGTAGACGTAGTCGTGGACGTGGACGTGGCCATGAGAATAAACGAGCTCAAGAGCCAAGAGAGAAAAGGAAAACAACAGCTGCACAAGAGCAAGGACCGAGGGTTGAAGCCGGGGACCAAATGGTGACGGCAATTCAACAAATGAGAAACATCTTAACAAAGTTGGTGGACCAACAAGGTCAAATACTTGTGAATCAACCTCCGAACCCTGAAATAGGTGAAGATCGGGCTCTTGAGAGGTTTCAGAAGTTTGCTCCTCTGAAATTCCTTGGAGGGTCTGATCCGGATGTAGCCGAACAGTGGCTGGAGGCCATGATCAATATCTTCGCAGCTTTGAACTATACCGAAGAAAGGCAAGTGAACTTTGTGGTATTTCAATTTGAAGGACTGGCTCGAGCATGGTGGAACGTAATTAGAGCAAAATGGAAAAGGGAACAGACTGTATGGACCTGGGCGAACTTTATAAGAAAATTTCACGAGAAGTACCTCCCACCTTTAGTCCAAGAAAGGAGGGAGGACGAATTTATTGGACTACGCCAGGGGACCTTAAGTGTGGCTGAATACGAAACGAAATTCACCAAACAATCCAAGTTTGCTTCTGAATTAGTAGCCACGGAACCGAGAAGAGTGAGACGGTTTATACAGGGACTAAATTTGGACATCCAAGAGGCGTTAGCAGCAGCGCAAGTGAATACGTTTACGGAGGCCCTTGAGAAGGCTCAACGAATCGAGAATGCAAAGGCACAAGTAAAAGCCTCCCAAACTCGGAAAAGATGTGCAGCTGGTAGTATGAGTGAGGAACCAAGTGAATCGACAGCCCCTTCCAAAGTGCAGAAAGTGAATTTTTCGTCCCACCCACCATGGACAAGAGGGGTGTCAGATGAACGATCTACAAAAGGAAGTCAAGTAGGCCATGGGGAGATTTTTCAAAAAGCCAACAAGTGGCTTCTTCCTTGACTTGTGGCTACTGTGGAAAGGCCAATCACACTGAAAGTGATTGTTGGAAGAGAGGGCGGAAGTGTTTGATTTACGGAAGTGGTGACCACCAGATTAGCAACTGTCCGAGGAAACAGTCACGTGAAAATAGTACCCAGCAACTGGAGGGCACTAAATCAAAACAAGCGAATGAAAGAGGGAACCAAACAAAAGTACCGGAAGGGTATATGTTTTGGGCAACCAACAAACTCCTGAGCCATCTGAAGGTAAAAATTTCGAGGACGAAATTTCTTAAGGGGGAGAGATTGTGAGGACCCACAAAATTCTCCTTGTTTTATTTTATTTTATTCTATTTTATTTTTCCGCGTGTATTTTCCTTGCTTTCAATCAATTAATCATTTGATTTTCAGAGATTTTATAAGTGAGTATCGTTTTTAAATCATTTGTTTTAGTATAAGTGCGTACATGTTAAATTTGAGGTGCATTATGGATGTGAGATCCTGGATTCCAAATTGTCTCAAATAAATTAAATATGGATATTTATAGTAGCTATTGTGTGAAAAATGTATTTTACCATGTGTTTTAATTTTCAAAGAGTATTTTACATACCAAAAGTGAAAAATTTAATTGAATCATTAAAATCCTACTTTCAAAACTAAACCATTAAGTTTAAATTAAATTCAACCAATTAATATTTTCGTGATTGTATGTGCATCCACGCATGTTTAGTACGGGGGTTTGAGTGATTAGTACCTTGGGTTGGTGGGCTTAAGTTAGTTTTAATTAAACTAAGTAAACCAATGGGTTAATTACATTGGATCAAGTAGAGTTTTAGTGTTGGGCCTTTAAGTTTTAATTTCATTAGAAGCCTAAGCCATAAACCCATTAATTACCCAAGCCCATGACCCATCTCTTGTTTTGCTTTACTATTAATAGACTTAGCTATTGAGTTAGGAGGACATAAGACAAAACAAACAAAGCCAACACCAAGAACAAGCTACCGTGAGCTTGGAGAAGAAGAAAGGCAGCATCGGGTGAGCTAGGAGAAGAGAGAAAAAAAAAAAGGGAACTTTGTTGGAGAGTTGGAGCTCAAGGATACATCTCCTCAAAGAATCGGCCAGCTAGGGGGTATGATAAAGGATTTGAGGTAAACCAATTTCCTAACTCTTGATTCTTGTGGTAAAACATATGATTGATGATTGGAAGTTGAATCTAACTAGCTAGGAACTGATTTGAACGGCTGGAAATTCGTTTGATTGGGTGGAATTTAAATGAACATCAAGTGTTCCTTTTCTGTCAAGATTTCTGTCCGAAATTAGTCTGAAAATTCGAACATGTTGGGAGCTGATTTGGCCTTAGTACAAAACATGAAAGTTGTAGGGAATGACGTTTTATAGTTGCCTGTAAAATTTCAGCTCAATCGGAGCAACGTAACCTGTGAAAAGACCAAAATACCCCTACTTCCCTGTATTTATCCGAAACTGATAATCAGCTTCTGTAATTGGATGTTTTGACCAGGAATACTACTGATTTGGTTGTTGATGTCTTCTTAAGACTTATAGACTTGTGTCTTAGCTTTCTAATGGCTTTGGAATTACCTGAATTGGAGTTGTGTGTGCTGAGATATGAGTGAATAAAGCAGGACTGCTAGTTGATTTCTGCAGTGAATTTCAAACTGGAAAATCTGGAGATTGTTTGGTAAATTTGACTTAGTTAGGGTGAGAACTGGCCTGAGGGGTCTGCATGAAAGTTGTAGTTCTTTGTCTTAGCTTTTCAACGCCTCCAAGAACGCCTTAAATGGACTTTGGTAGCCTGCTATATGGCCATTTAAAGGTAGTACGGTTAATTAGCCAATTAGTTGGAACTTGGTTCTGGGAATTGGGAATTTGACTAGGTTACACTGGAATTTGGACTAAGTGGTCTTCATCAAAATTGTAGCCCTCTGTCTTAGCTTCGAAACGGTATAAATTACATTCCAATGCAACAAGCGTAGCGTCGGATGTGTCCGTTACGCAAAACCCGTCAAATCTGTCTTTTGTTAAGTTTCATTTCCGCATTTGTTATTAGCTCGATTTCTATACTTGTATTGTTTTGAGCCTATGGAATGGCTAATGAAATGAATTTGTGTTGTGGGTAACCTTGGTTTGATTGAGAAAAAGAATGAAGCCATAAATGGCTGGAAATAGGAAAATACAAAGGGCGTGCTACCCAAATTTTCGCTCGAGGGCTAAGTTTCTATTTGAACTTGTATATTTTGTTTGGCAAATACTATAACCATGTTTCCATCTTAAAACATGATCATTCTTGAACTGGAAACTCCAAATGTTTGCTTACTCTTACCAGATAAAGAGGAATGGTTTAGGGTTTTCTTGAGTATTTTTGTCCTCCCTCTTTTTCATGAAGTCTATAATATCTACTTGAATATGAAATGATTTTGAACCATATAAACGATTCCGAAAACAGTATTTCTTAACCTATCTAGTTGGGTTCCGACTTATCTTTGGTTCAAGTGTTTACATTAGAAAATTTTATAGTCCTTTTGAGTTTGGTTTTACGTTTGGTCTATGAAACCCTAGTTGTTTTATCCACGGGTCCAAATGTCCTCGTTTCACTTTAAAGTCTCTTTATACGTTCTACTCATCATTTGTAGAGTTCTTTGATTTCACCTAATTGTTTGTGCTAGATGAGCTGTAATATTCTTTCTCATTTAATCTTAGGTTTTCTCGGTGACTAAGGATATTTGGCACGTTGTTTTGCGTACATAAGTGAGTGTTCCTTGTTTGTTATATTTCTTTGACTTATTGGCTTGTTATTATTGATTGATAATGTGTTAAATGCTTTCAACGATTGTTAAAACGAGTTTTCTAGGCGAGTGTGTACTTTATCGCACTCGACCTAAATAAATGTGAAATTTTCAATGATTAAATGCTAGTTGCGCATGAATGTAAGCCGTTTGGCTGAACTGGGCCCTGCCCTTCGTTACCGATCGAATCGAGCCAGAAGCGGACTTGGTCGAGCGATATGGTGACGCTGGGTGTGAACGTTGGTATACTCGAGTATTGCCTTGTAGGGTGGTGGAGCCTGGCCAAAGGCCAGGAAAGGGGTGAATGAAATGAAAGAACGAACGAGGGTTTTACTTACAAAAATGCAATCTTCAAAAGATGATGGAATAAGGGGAAATGTCAGGAGAACGAACGAACGAACGAATTTATGGCTCCCAGTGAGCCCGTATCCTTTTAATGTATGTGTTATTATCGCTTTCCATTTTAAATGTTTCTTGAATTATTAATATTCTATGTTTAATGTATGGATTGATTATTTGATTATGTGTTCGGAACCTCACTGGGCTTTTAGCTCATCCCTTTAGTTTGTTTTCCTTAACAGGGGAAGGCACGCAAGGATGAGAGCTTGGTATAGACTAGCTTGGTCTAACTCTTTGTTTTTGTAATGGTTCTCGCCCTAATGCTTGGCACGGGCTGGTTGTATGAAGAATTGATAACCTTTATATATTCGATGATTGTACTCCCTTTTGAGATACAAATGTATATGTAAGTTTCACTTAAGTTTTGGATTGTTGTATGTTATTCCTTTGGTTGTATTCCGGACTTGATTAAGGAACGACTGAGTCCCGGCGAGAGCTGGGCAGGCAGTCCGCCGAACCCTGGGGTACGCCCTAGGAAGAAGTGGGGCCGTCACAGTTGGTATCAGAGCCTGCTTCGCGTGGTCTTTGCGCGGAGTGAGCTTGGACTGAATGGTGAATAGATATGAAGGAATAAGCGGTCGTTCGAGCCTGAGCTCTGAATTGTGAATGTTATAGGTCTTAAATCTCTCTCATGGTATCTGAGGACCATAGATAGGTATGTCGGGTAGGAATTTCGATTGTAGATGGTTTACTCTTGGGACTGGCCAGCTCAAGATGTGAATTATCTTATTTCGGATTCTCGTGCCTGAGTACTCTAGAATTGAGGCGATGCTTAGTACTTGAGAATTGCATTTTGGGAACATGAACAGGCTTTGTCTGGCTAGAATGAGGACAAGAGGTCAATGGATATTTAGTTTGGATAGTAAGTGACGTAAGAGACCGGACGGGGTTATTCAACTGAAACTAGGACGATATCGCCTTTTCTTTTGATTTGTCCTTATATTATTATTACATGACGTTGGTGTATTTGTGCATATGGTTATCTGTCTAATTTAATATGCCTTTGTGTATTTGATCATCTGTCTTCTTGATCTATGGTGTGTTATGTGTGTATATGTTTATTTGTGCATTTGGTATGCTGGAATTTGTTACTTTAGTCAATTTACTGTGTTTATTCACTTAATTACCTTTTTGGGGGGGAAAAGAAAAGGAACAAGAGAGGGAAAACATATATATGGACGGGAGACGTAGTCGTGGACGTGGACGTGGCCGTGGGAATAAACGAGCTCAAGAGCCAAGAGAGAAAAGGAAAACAACAGCTGCACAAGAGCAAGGACCAAGGGTTGAAGCCGGGGACCAAATGGTGACGGCAATTCAACAAATGACAAACATCTTAACAAGGTTGGTGGACCAACAAGGTCAAATACTTGTGAATCAACCTCCGAACCCTGATATAGGTGAAGATCGGGCTCTTGAGAGGTTTCAGAAGTTTGCTCCTCCGAAATTCCTTGGAGGGTCTGATCCGGATGTAGCCGAATAGTGGCTGGAGGCCATGATCAATATCTTCGCAGCTTTGAACTATACCGAAGAAAGGCAAGTGAACTTTGCGGTATTTCAATTTGAAGGACTGGCTCGAGCATGGTGGAACGTAATTAGAGCAAAATGGAAAAGGGAACAGACTGTATGGACCTGGGCGAACTTTATAAGAAAATTTCACGAGAAGTACCTCCCACCTTTAGTCCAAGAAAGGAGGGAGGACGAATTTATTGGACTACGCCAGGGGACCTTAAGTGTGGCTGAATACGAAACGAAATTCACCAAACTCTCCAAGTTTGCTTCTGAATTAGTAGCCATGGAACCGAGAAGGGTGAGACGGTTTATACTGGGACTAAATTTGGACATCCAAGAGACGTTAGCAGCAGCGCAAGTGAATACGTTTACGGAGGCCCTTGAGAAGGCTCAACGAATCGAGAATGCAAAGGCACAAGTAAAAGCCTCCCAAACTTGGAAAAGAGGTGCAGCTGGTAGTATGAGTGAGGAACCAAGTGAATCGACAGCCCCTTCCAAAGTGCAGAAAGTGAATTTTTCGTCCCACCCACCATGGACAAGAGGGGCGTCAGATGAACGATCTACAAAAGGAAGTCAAGTAGGCCATGGGGAGATTTTTCAAAAAAGCCAACAAGTGGCTTCTTCCTTGACTTGTGGCTACTGTGGAAAGGCCAATCACACTGAAAGTGATTGTTGGAAGAGAGGGCGGAAGTGTTTGATTTACGGAAGTGGTTGTCGCGCCCCATTTTTTGAATAAATAAATAAATTGGTTTAAAAATGTATTTTTTGATTCAATTTGTGATTGAAAAATGAATTGTGATTTAAAAAGAAAAATGGGTCTAAATGGGGTTTGAGAATGCGACGATTTGACCCAAAATTATAGTTTAAAAAGGGTTTTTGAAATAAAAAAAAAAATCAGAGTCGCCACTTGATAATGAGTTAAGGTGTACCAAGTCACCTAAAAATGAATTTTTAAAGAAAAAATTGGAAAAAGTAGTAAGAAACCCCTTTTAAACGACTCCTAGTCCACGTAAACCAACGAAAAAGGTTCGGGAGTCACATTTGACGAAGGGGAAGGCAAGGATAAAAATCCAAGGCACCCCTTCGACCTAGCCAAGGCTAGTTGCGTGATTTAATCAAAGATTTTCTTGTTTTAACCAAAGAATTTATTACATTTGGATGTACTACATGAATGCAAACCCTAGACCTAGGGGGATTGGGGGAAATTTCTCTTCAAAGGTTGAGTGGTGCCAATCACATTAATTGTGAAGCCCAATAATGATCCTTTGGAGAGGTCACACATAATCCTAAATGACGTACGAATGAGTGGAATGCATGTCATGTGAAAATGTGAGTTTGTGTGAAGTGAGAAAAATAATAAAAATAATAGGATTAAGTGGAGGTGTGCAAATGTATTTATAAGGTAAGGTGAGTAAAGAATGATGATGTGAAAATAACGTAAAGTGCATGTGTGCTAGTGATATGGTATAAAGTGTGAAAAGTTAAGTGAAAACGTCCAAAAGTAGTGTGAAGTGAGAATGTGGAAAAAGGGATAGAATATAAAGTAGAAGTGTATAGGATAGTGAATAAATGAAATGCATGAACCCTAAAGGAATGCAATCAAAACGGGAACGGGGAGTCCTAACTTTGTGACTTTAATTTTCCCTTTGATTAGAAATGAGAACTAGCGTGCTAAGGCTATTTTGTAGCCAAACTCGCTCGTTTCCCTTATCGAAAGGGGACTCTCAAGCAAATGTATCCTATAAATAGCATGAGATGCAAAAATCCTAAAATGAGGGGAAAGGGGTTCGAGGAGCGTGCCAAATGATAAAACTAAGAAAAATGCATGAAATGAAGTGAAACATGCAAGTATGGACTCAACGAGAGAAATCCCTAAGGGTCTAGCGTTAGACTAGCACATTCTATGAATTCCTACTAGCGTTGGACTAGTGGAAACGTACATTCATCCATCACATTCATCTACGACTATAGAAAGCAAGTAGACATGCCAAACACTCGTAAACACGTAGCACGTAACACTTAGCATGCTCGACTAAATGCAAGAACCTATTAAAGCAAATTAACACATAACAACAAAAGCAAGCAACCAAGCTAATGGACCTATTACATTTGCTAGCTAGGCACACGTCTTCAATAGGTCTTCATCGAATGCTCCTCCAAGCCCTATCTATTACAAGCCAAGAGGTGTACACATACCCCATAAAGAATAACTTAAATAAAAAAAGCAAAAGTAAATGAAATAAATGAAAGGAATTAAAGAAAAACAAGGGAAGCAAGTAGACATGCAATTTTCACGTAGCACGTTGGATCACATAGGAGAGACAAAAAAAGATAAAAGAAATTATACCTCCCTTATAATGGTACCCAACTGAAAGAAAAATGGCTTATTTATCCTCCAAAATAAAAGAAATGGTCAAGGTACCAATTTATTTGTAAAAATTAAAGAAAACATGCAAACACGGGCTCACATGGTCATAAAGCTCTTAAATTCATGCATGAAGTGCAATTTAAACAAAGCGAGGTGGCTAATTGGAATCAAACAAACAATGAAGTTGCAAAAATTAAAACTACCAAGGACCAACTTGCAAAGATTAATCAACCATTCAAGTCCAATCAAAACATTTAAGAACTTCAAAGGTTCAAGAGTGATGAAAATGTCAAGTCATGATTCAGATTGCAAATTCTTTAGGATTCAATTGCAAGAAATTAAAATATAATTGGGCCACAATGCAACAAAGGGGGACTTGGGGGATCAAAAGGTAAAATTCAGAAAATATTTTCATGCAGCTCATGCAATCCACAAAACAAGCTTCTGCAAATTTTCCAGCCATGTTTCCTGCCATTTTGTGTTCATTCTAATGCAACTTTTCCATCAAAAAAAACCAGCCCCTATCCCAACCCAACATCAAAGCCTTGATTCCAAATAACGAACTCACGGAAACTCAACATTCAAACAAACCAAGAAAGAAAAGAAAAACTGAGAATGGGAACATGTAAATCTGGAAAATTTCCTGCGGTTGCTTCCTTGAACAGCAAATGCATCAGTTTTTCTTATAAAACACGCACAGGCCATCTAGAAACGATGAAATGTGCGCTGCATATTGAACAAAAAGAAAACAACAACCAATGGACAATCACAGCATCCGAAATATGCATTTTGTCCCTACTTTACTACAAGTGCAACCATAAAAACAGCGGAAGCAACGTGAGGACTTGCGGCAAGCTGATATTCATACGAAAAGAATGCAACAAAACTCATTTTTTCGTCAACTAAACCCGCATAAATCCCCATAGCACCATTGTTAACATAACCCAAGATATCACATATCCAAGCTTGACCTCCCAAATACAAACATCAGGTAACAAATAATTCAATAAAACCCAACCAGCGGCTGTTCTAAGAAGCAAAATGATAAGGCGAACAAAATGCATCAAAGTCTTTGACATATTTGGAAAATCTGAGCTTACGTGAGAAATAGAAGGCAAAAAAGAGCTACCTTTAGCACTTTACTAGGTCCAGTAAGCAAGGCGAGATTCAAAAGACCGCATCCAGATACCAATTTCGAAGCGTCAAATTTCTGACGACCTTGCTACCAGGGAGATGAAGTTTGGAGAGAATGGAGACGTCCGTTCCAGAATGTTTCTCAATAAAAATCGCTCCTTTGATGATGTAGTTTACCCAGAAACCGAGATCTCTCCCTGAGGAGCCCTGGGGAGATCAGAACGAAGCGGGAAAGTTATCTGAAACGAAGCAAAGAAAATTTCGTCGCTGCGGCATGCGGCAGGGACCAGCTCGCGACTTGGAGCTTCGATTCAATGGTGTTGCAGTGGTTTTTCCCAGAAACGTTCAGCATGAAATCTCCTCCCCAAGTGACGTTGACTATTCAGAAATTTAATCACCTCAAACAAAGCTATATCCAAAAAGAAAAATGCATCCGAGGGAGGCTAAAAGGTCAGCCTTTTCCTGTCGAAAAACCTTCTGCTAAGTTCTTTTCTTTCGTTCCATTTCCTGTTTTCCTCCTCACAAGCTCCGCCGCCAGCCCCTCTTTGTTTCTCTCTCGCTCTTTCTGTCTTCCCTTTTCTTCCTCAGCCTTTTCCTTGTTCTTTCCTTCGCTCTGTTTCTCAGCCGCCACTCACTCTCAAAACCCTCAACCCCTTTCAGCCGTTTCTCTTTTCTGCTCTTTTTTTCTCCGCCGTCATGCCCTCTTCTGATTGCTGTCCTTGCAATTTTCCTCCCCAAACTCACAGTCCAAGTCCCTTTTCCTCGGCTCTCAAGTTCTCGTTTTTTCTCTCAAAACTCCAGCCGTCATAAAACTCTTTGGTTTTTTCAGCCGTCCTTCTCTCTCACTCTCTGTATGCTCCCCTCTCCCCCTTGCGGCTGCCTTTCTTTTTGCTATTTATATGGGACGTCATCAACCCTAAACCCTCAACAATACTCTCCAAAATTTGCAGCTAAGGGGCTGCCCGAGCTTTCTTTTTGCAAGCTGCAACAATACGCAGCTTTATGCCGCGTATCCTTTTTTTTTTTGAAAAGTAATTTAACAAAATTAATAATAAAATACTAAATAATAAAAAACAACAATTTTACATCAAAATAAACAAACTAAAACAACAAAAATGCCATTTTCAATCCTTTTTTTTTCATTTTTCATTTTTCATCATTTTTCACTTTTTTTCTTTTTTTTCACTTTCAAGAAATTCTATGCTAAAAACTTAAAAATAGAAATAAAACTAGAAACTAAAAACTAAAAATCGAATAAAACGAACACGACAAATAAAAAAAATTAAAAATAAACAGTAAATGAAATTACACCAAAATTTGGTGTCTACAGTTTGCCCCTCTTTGTCTGAGTTTTGAAAAAACTTGAGACAAAGAAGTAGACACCAAATATTTACCTGCATTATTCGGCGGTGAACGTCTCAAACGATGGGGACTGACCCCTGACAGAAAATTTTAAAATCGGGGCTGACCCGAGACAGAAATTTAAACGGGACTGACCCGAACAGGAATTTAGACGGGACTGACCCGAACAGGAATTTAAACAGGACTGACCCGAACAAAATGAAAATCATGGGACTGACCCGAATAAAAATTTAATGAATTGACGTGAGATGGAGTGTTAGTGGGATTGGCCCATGCTTATTGATGATGCAAATGAAATGCTCCCTAGTGGGACTGACCCACGTTCCAGTGGCTGTGAAAATGAAATGCTCACTGGCGGGACTGACCCACGCTCCAGTGGCTGTGAAAATGAAATGCTTACTAGCGGGACAAACCCAACTCCAATAGCAATGAAAATAAAATGCTTACTGGCGGGACAAACCCAGCTCCAATAGCAATGAAAATGAAATGCTTACTGGCGGGATAAACCCACCTCCAATAGCAATGAAATGAAATGCTTACTGGCGGGACAAACCCAGCTCCAATAGTAATGAAAATGAAATGCTTACTGGCGGGACAAACCCAGCTCCAATAGCAATGAAAATGAGATGTAAAATGAAGAACTGCATAAGACTTGTTTTGAAAAAAATTATCCAAAGATTTGCCCCAGTGTGATGAATTGGTCAGTGGGATTAAACCCGAGCCTGCCAAGGTTGGCGGGATAAAACCCAGCTCCAATATGACAAACGATCAGCGGGATAGAACCCAGTTCTGCCGAGGTTGGCGGGATAAAACCCAGCTCCAACGTGATAAACGGTCAGCGGGATAGAACCCAGTTCTGCCGAGGTTTGGCGGGATAAAACCCAGCTCCAACGTGATAAGCGGTCAGTGGGATAGAACCCAGTTCTGCCGAGGTTGGCGGGATAAAACCCAGCTCCAACGTGATAAGCGGTCAGCGGGATAGAACCCAGTTCTGCCGAGATTGGCGGGATAAAACCCAGCTCAAACGTGATAAGCGGTCAGCGGGATAGAACCTAGTTCTGCCGAGGTTGGCGGGATAAAACCCAGCTCCAACGTGATAAGCGGTCAGCGGGATAGAACCCAGTTCTGCCGAGGTTGGCGGGATAAAACCCAGCTCCAACGTGATAAAAGTGAAATGTTCACTGGCGGGACTGACCCACGTTCCAGCAACGGTGAAGAATGAATTGCTTACTGGCGGGACTAACCCATGCTCCAGTAATTGTGTAAATGAAACGCTTACTGGCGGGACTAACCCATGCTCTAGTAATTGTGAAAAAATGAAATGCTTGACAACCGGACAGTGGGATTAAACCCGAGCCTGCCGTGATGAAACTTGATTTGATTTTTGATTTTTGATTGATGATTTTCTTTTCTTTTCGCTTTTCTTTTTGACTTTTGAGAATCTTTCCAAAAAATTAATTTGCTCCAGTATGATGGATTTCTGCAATTTGAGTCCATAGTTGATTCTGTATCGTCATGTTGTTGCACCTTTTGATCAAATTTGCTTGCAACATTTACGATCTGCCTTTGTTCACCGGAGGACTCTTTCCGACACCGGTGCAAGGTGTGATTACTTTCATCTGTGCATGCAATTTTCTACAAAAGAGAAAAAACAAAGGAAATTGCCACCATCATTTGATCCGTTTTCCTTTGAGAATCGTGTAAACATGAGTCTTTCAATGCCTTTATCAACTTCTGCTGCGGTAGCCGATTGAGTTGGATTTCTCACCCTAAGGCTTTTCCGATTTTCAAACCGACCAGGCATGTGCTTTGCCATATTGTGAAGTCCGTGTAGCTGGCTTGGCTGAATTTCAACTGTTCCCAAAAGATGACTGAATCCAAGTATGCTTTTGAAATAAACCACGGGGATTGTCATTTACCACAATTCAATGATAAAGAATGAGGTATGCAAGAAAAATTCACATGTCATGTAAAAATGAATATGCACAAGAATGCACTCATAACCATTTGTGCTTAAATTCTACAAAAATGCAATGAATGCAAGTAATTTGGTAAAAATGAGTTTCCTAAGAATGTATTTGCCAAAGAATGTTTTACAAAATGACACAGCTTTGGCCAACGGATGTCATATTCGAATCTCTGGGTATCCTTGTTCTGGGATTCAGCATCAGCAGAAGTATGACAAAAATGAGGAGAAATCCACATGAACCAGGTCGCCAGCCGTTCCTCCTTGTGCTTGCTCATTGCAGAAACCTACCTTGGCTCCCGTTCGGGTTTTCACCAAGGTTGCCCCCACCCTTTTTGTTGTTCTTCTCTTTTTTTTTTTCTTTTTTTTTTCTTGAGGTGCCCTTGTGGGTTTTCACCTAATGAAACAATGGAAGAGCTTGACCATAATCGACTCAGGAATGTAAGTTGAATATTGCTGGCATCAGTAAAATGCGCTTCCCTTATAAACTTAAACGAAGGCATTATGGACATCACTTGCCAGCTGATTAGCAAAATCCCTAATAGAAATGGAGCAAGTGACGAAAGCCAGGACTTTTGGGCTTTTGTAATGAGGTCAGGTGGGGTGTTTTTCAAGAAAAGTTGAGGCTTGAAAGCAGGTTTGATGAAAGGTGTGAAACAACCTGAGATTGCATCAGTTTGAGATCATCTCCAAATTTTGAACGAAACCGAGGAAAATTTGCCCCAGTTTGCTTGGATTTTCTTTCTTTGCATTCTTCTCACTTTTTGCATTTTTCTTCAAAAACTAAATTTGCCCCAGTATGGGGTTCTTTCTTCCTGTTCATCTCTCTTTCAAAATAAATTTGCCCCAATATGGGGTTCTTTCTTTTTCTCATATCTCTTTCAAAGATAAATTTGCCCCGGTGTGGGGTTCTTTCTTTTTCTTTCTGATTATTTTTCAAAATGAATTTGCCCCAGTGTGGGGTTTGCAATTCTCAGGGGCTGCCAAACGAAAATTATTGTTCTGATAGCTCAAAGGGGATGACTAGGGATGAAATGTTTTGATTTGAAAAGGAAAATGGCCTGACTTTTGCCTCGTCCCTTGCACGATTTCCAAAAAGAAATTTGCATAATCAAATAAAGAATTTCTTACACATGTCCGAGTTGACAGGTTGAGGGAATGTCTGTCCTTCCATCTCTGCCAAAATGAGTGCTCCTCCAGGCAATACCCTTTGAACACCCAATAAGCTTTGTCAATTTGAAACAAATTTGCCTTCGACTTTGTCTTTCATCACTTTAGTACTTTGTTCCCCTCTTCAGAAGATCGGTGGCGGACCCTTTTGTTATGAACACAGGCCATGCGTTTTGACCACATTGGTCATGGCACATAGCATTCAACTGCTTTTCATCAATTAGAATCAATCGTTAATGACACTGCTTTAACCAATTAACTTTCAACCTGGCCGGAAAAGGATTTTCTCAAATGAAGGAATTTCTCAATGAAGGCTTTCCCAAGGAAGGGATTTTTCAACGAAAGGATTTTTTAATGAAGGGGTTTTTCAATGAAGGGCTACATCAGATTCCAGAACAGTGATATTCAAAGGATCAAATAATTTCATCTTTGGCCATCTCAAAAAATTTAAAAATTCAGAACAATAATCAAATAAACAAATAAAACAAATTGTGCATTTCATGAAACTCCAAATCGAAACGAAAACTAGACAAAACTTAATTGCAAAAAGACGCTTTCATTAAGCTATTCACATATGCAAGAAAAGGTTTTCGAGAACTTTAGTAAATAACAACCCCTAGATTTACTGAAATTCCCTTCGAGAGGGAAGATACTCGGTCATCCAAATTGTGCAAAACTCCTTCAGGACTTTCAAATTTCGTCTTTGGAGGTGGATGCCTCAAAGGCGTCTTTGTGTTTGGGAAAAGGGTTTGTACTTATGTTCGGTCCTTTTTCTGCACTTCTTCTAATCAATATTTCCCCCGCCTCAATCATTTCTTGGACTTTCTGTTTAAGTGCTCTACAATCAGTAGTTGGGTGGCCAGGTGCTCCCGAATGATAGGCACAAGTGTACTGTGGGTTATATCCACCAGAGATACCATGAGGGTAAGCGGGAGGGGGAATTTCGCCAATTTTACCGGCGGCTTTTAATTGTTCATATAATTGGTCCAAAGGCCTGCCAAGATTGGTGAATGTTCGAGAACGATTTTGATCGTGGGTTTCAGTATGCTGGGGGTAGTTGTAGATGGGTCTGTTTGGTCGGGGAAATTGTTGATTGTAGAGAGGTCGGGGTCGAACTTGTCGGAAGTTGAGTTGAGATGTTTGGAAAGGGACTGTAGGCGGACTGGTGTAATTAGGGCGAGGTCGAGGATGAGTGGTATTGGTGTGATAAACAGGATGAGGGTTTAAATAGTAAGGGTAAGGGTTTGAATAGGTATGTTATTGTCGAGGTCTGGGCTTTGAGATAGGGTTTCGTTCCCAGACAAAAGCAGTTTCCCCCTCTTGCTTTTTGGATTGTTGCTTCTTCCCATTACTACCTTGGCTTTGCAAAGCATCCAACTGCGATTTGAGGGCAAACACATTAACTGTAACATCCCGAATATTAGGAGGTTAGTTATGAGGAAATATTAAAGTGCATTTCTTTGGGTTTGATTTAAAACCTAGTTTTGTTTTAAAAAAAGACTAGAAACCCTAATATTGTAGCCAAAAACCCTAGTTTACTTGTGACTAACCGGTTTTCCTAAATCTCTCACATTTTAATTGAAACCCTAATTTTAAATTACTGGAATTGGAAAATTCCTCACGTTTTCTTAAAAATTTCTTTTATTTGAAATTTATCAATTATTAAAACCATACTATCCAATTATTCCATGATAAGTGTAAATAAGCCTAGAAAATAAGGTTTTACACTTCGGTTTCAAGATTTGAGCAAAATTAGGGTTTTGCGATTTTTCCGCCGGATGAGTTTCCGGTACTGGCCGAGGAGCAATTTGACGATTAAAAGTGACTTTTAAGTGAGAAATAATATGTGACTTGTAGCAATGATATAAGGTTAGTGAATGGGAAGTAAAAACCCTAGTACGTGAGTTTTTAAGAAAAACGGCGCGAACCGGCGGGTCCCGCGCATTACCGATTGAACGCACCGCTTGACCACCATTTTTCTTATCCAACAAGTTTGTTGACTTTTGTACATAATATCTTCTTATATTGTAGCAGCCTTGACCAAAAATTAGTGGCCAAGAAAGGCAAGAAAGAAAGAGAAAAAAGAAAGGGTGGTGGTGGTGACACTTGTCACCACCTCATGGCTTCTTAACCAAGACCATTACTAACCATTTAACTCCAACACTTAGCAATTTCTTGTTCATTTCTGCTGGGCTGGCCGAGAACAACAAGGAGAGAAACTCCAAGGGAAAATCTTTCATTTCATCTCCAAATCCAACAAATAAGTGAGGAATCGAGCAAAGTAAACCGATTAAACTTGTTTTCTAGTGACTAGCTAGTGAGTTGTGGAGTGATTCTTGAGGGGGAGAGCTTGTGCTACTCTTGGTGACTTTTATTCAAGGTAAGAGAGTTTATCTCTCCAAGTTTTACTTCTAATCTTGTTATATTAAGCCTAGTAACTTGATTTTATGGTGAGATTATGGATGATGAGCATGTTTTAGTAGTTTTCCCCAATTTATTTGATGCACTAGGGCTTATGGAAATTCTGCCCAAATGGTTGTATGATGTTTATATGATGCAATTGAGGTTTCATATGGTGTTGTGGTAGTGATTGGACCAAGAAATTAAGGAAAGATTCACTAGAAACTCAAAATTTCCAAAATCTGGAAAATGGTCTTAACATTATGTCCGAATTTTTATCTATATGTTAGAGGCTGTTTTGGCCTTAGGTCAAAGAATAAAAGTTGTAGAGAATGGAATTTTATAGGTGCCCACAAAATTTCAGCTCAATCGGAGCAACGCAAAATACCCCTACTGTTTTAAGAATTTCCCAGCAGTCCGTTTCTTCAGTTCAGTCCAGTTTATCACGATTTTTGACCAGGATCCATTCTGATTTAGCTCTGGGCCAAAACATAAAAGTTGTAGTGTTCTGAAGTAGCTTTAAAATGCCTCAAAGAAAACCTGATTCGGACTTGTGTACACTGAGTTATGTCCATTACAGTGTTCTGCGTTTAAACAGCCGGTGAATTGGTTTCTGGTTTAGTAATCTGAGATTTTGACTAAGTTACATTAGGAAATGGACTAAGTGACCTTCATGAATGTTGTACCTTTGTGTCTTAGCTTCGAAATGGCACAGGTTTCGTCTTAATCCGATAAGCGTAGCCTTGGATATGTTATTTCCGCATTGGTACGTCAGATCTGTCTTGTGCCACATTGAATTTCTGCACTTGTACTTGATGCGATTCTTGTTGTTATGATATTGTGAGCCTATGGAACGGCTCTTGGCCTGAATTGTTTTTATGTGTGATGTTGGGATGTTGTTTAAGAAAAATAATGAAGCCTAAATGGCTGGAAATTAGGTAAACACAAAGGGCATGCTGCCCGAATTTACACTCGAGGACTAGGAAACTATACTTGTAACGTGAGTAAGGGTTAAGTGATTATCACTCGAACTAGCGAGGACCTTGATGCTTTGTTATCAAGGGTTATATGTTAGGACTTGGCCGAACTTGTACCCTTGAGAAATGAAATCATGATTGCTCGGAGTATATTTTCCTTGTACTTTCGACTCGCATGGCATTTTCAAGTAAAAAATGTTACAAAGTTTTACTGTTTAAAAAGCGAGCAAGTGTTTCACGACTACTCTCCAAGTGAATTTCAATTTCTTGATCTTTATTGACGAAACGTCTAAGTTTCGAATTCTAGACATGTTTCAAAGTTCTCAAACTGAGTTTATCGCAGATTTGGACTCCGAACCCAGAGTATAACCTGAAAGTGACCAGTAAAGGCACTATATCTTGTGGTGAGTGCTTTCAAATACTGAATTGCACTAGATACTTGAACTTGATACGTGACCAATATGAGTACATGTTATATACGTAAATTGACAGGGCAAGAGTGTACTTTATCGCACTTGCTCTTACGTGATATACTTGTTTGTTGATTGCAATTGACTTGATATACTTGATGTGCGCACTTCCTGGAATTCCAGAAACCCTGTGGCGAGTTACTCTAGTCGAGCCGGCAAGGGCTTGGTCGATTGGGTAACGAACCCTGGGTCTCTTGTTTTGTCGAGTGGAGTGATACCTCCTCGGCTAATCGGTATACTCGAGTATTACCACCCATGTTTATTGAGGATTTTGGGCCCAGTAGGGGGTGTGAATGGTGGACGGAGAGTCGTGTAAGTGGTGCTCTACTGGATTGGTTCCTTTACTTGAAAGTTGACGGAGTGTCAACTACTACGTGATCAAGCTCCTGATGATGAATGGAAGTTGGCTCCTGAGGGCCATCCGTATCCTTATGCTTTGGAATGATTATTGCTTATTGGATTATTGTTTCTTCTGAAAACTTTTACACTCGCTCATTTTGAGATTTCTACTTGACGTGTTATTGCTCACATTTATGAACTCTTCATGTTCCTTACTTTGCTATATCGAAAACTTGTACTTATAAATAATGGTCAATTTTCTATTTGGAACCTCACTGGGCTTTTAGCTCATACCACATTATTTGTTTTCCTTACAGGGGTACGAGCGAGGCGTGAGATATGTAAAGACTAGCGTAGTCTAGTTGTTTGACTTTTGACTTTTGACTTGTACTCGCGCTATTCCTCGAATGGAACATTTTGTATTTGGATTGTATACGTTTTGAACTAGTTTAAGTATATCGAGACTTTGTACCCTGATCTCTATCAATGTAAATTATAAGCTTGAATTGTGGATGTTATTTATGGTCCATGGATGTGTGCACGTGATTTGAGTGAGTGAGTCCTGGCGAGAGCTGGGCAGGCGGTCCGCCAAACCCTTTGGTACGCCTCAGGGGGAGGTGGGGTCGTCACAGATGGTATCAGAGCTCCTATAGAGCTCGTGTCGGGAGAAGGTTCTTGGACTGTGGGGATTGACCTGTTAAGTACGGAACAATTGTCTATTGTTGGGAACCTTAGATATGTATGTTGGGTAGGAATCTCTAATACGGGTGATTTGCTCTTGAGCCTGGCCAGCTTGAGTGGTGAATTATCATATTTTCGGATTCTTGTCCCCGAATACCAAAGAGTGACATCTTTACGATCAGTTGAGATCTCGTGTAATATTCGGATAAGTTTGGATGGTGAAAACAAAGGTACGGGGAATGCGAGTAGCCTGGACTTGAAAAATATTGAAAATATTCATGGGATTTGGGATCCTTCTTATTCACGTGTTTCGAGCCTTGATTAAGTGTAGTGCCTGAGCGATACCTAGGGTTAATGCTCTATAAGCTATGTGACTTGTTTTGATCGAATGTGTTGTATTGCCTTGTTTTATGATTTAGAGGGGTTTATGATTTGCATTATTCTGTTTTGTGCTGTTGATATTTATATAGTTACTTAGTGGCTATATTCTATTATTGATTAGTTGGTTATATTGTTATAGTTGATTTGCTACGAACCATGGAGGGTAGAAGAAGTCAAGCTAGGGGATCTAATCGAGGACGCGGTCCTAGTCGTAGCCGTGGGGGTAGACAAGCCCAGGAACCCGTACGAGAATCGAGAGAGGAAAGAGAGGCAACGGTTGAGCCACAACCTGAACCCCAAGCTACAGGAGGAGATCAAGTGGCAACTGCCATCCAGCAAATGACTAATATTCTGGCCCGTTTAGTGGAACAACAGGGTCAAGCCCCTGTAAACCAACCTCGGGACCCCGATATGGGGCAGGATAGAGCTTTGGAGAGATTCCAAAAGTTCTCCCCACCCAAGTTTTTAGGAGGGCCAGACCCGTATGAGGCTGAGAAATGGCTGGAGGCCATGATAAATATTTTTGCTGCCCTAAACTATACGGAGGAGAGACAAGTCCAATTCACTGTATTTCAGTTCGAGGGGCCAGCTAGGGCCTGGTGGAATGTAGTGAGGGCCAAGTAGGAGAGAGAAGGAACTGCATGGACTTGGCTAAACTTTGTAAGGGACTTCGATGAAAAATACCTTCCACCCATCGTCCAGGAGAGGAGAGAGGACGAATTCATTAAACTCCGTCAAGGAATATTGAGTGTAACTGAGTATGAGACTCAGTTTACAAAGTTATCCAAATTTGCTCCTGAACTGATAGCTACGGAGCCGAGAAAAGTACGGAGGTTTATACAAGGGCTGAATGTGGAGTTACAAGAAGCTTTAGCGGCAGTCCAAATTAATACATTCACGGAGGTTCTAGAGAAGGCCCTAAGGATAGAGACTGCTAGGGCACAAGTGAGGGCTTTTCATACAAAAAGGAGAGGTGCGCCTGGTGGAAGTCAAAGGCAAGGACAAAGTGATTTAGATATGCCACCTTCTAAGATAGGTCGAGAAGATGGTAGTGAGAAAATTTCAAGGACGGCTAAGGAAAGTACTCCAAGAGGAGCTTCGCGTGGCTGGGGCCAAGCAAGAGGTGCCTCACAAGGAGGTCAGACCTCAACCCCTCAAATACCTTGCGGGTACTGTGGGAAGGCCAATCACGTGGAGAGTGATTGTTGGCGAAAAGCGGGAAAATGTTTATGGTGTGGTAGCACCGAGCACCAGCTTGCAACCTGTCCCCGTAGATCACGCCTAAACCCTGAACAAGCAAGTGTAGGAGGAACTAAGCCAAGAGTGCCGGCTAGAGCGTATGCCTTGAACCAACAGGCAGTACCTGAACCAACAGAGATAGTAGAAGGTACAATTCGTAATTTCTATTGTTTAACTAAGTTTTGACTATAGTGAGACCCGAGAGCCGGAAACGAATATATAAGGAAAATACCCTACGTTATTCGAAGTGCATGTATGAATTTCGAGGACGAAATTCTTTTAAGGAGGGGAGATTGTAACATCCCGAATATTAGGAGGTTGGTTATGAGGAAATATTAAAGTGCATTTCTTTGGGTTTGATTTAAAACCTAGTTTTGTTTTAAAAAAAGACTAGAAACCCTAATATTGTAGCCAAAAACCCTAGTTTACTTGTGACTAACCGGTTTTCCTAAATCTCTCACATTTTAATTGAAACCCTAATTTTAAATTACTGGAATTGGAAAATTCCTCACGTTTTCTTAAAAATTTCTTTTATTTGAAAATTATCAATTATTAAAACCATACTATCCAATTATTCCATGATAAGTGTAAATAAACCTAGAAAATAAGGTTTTACACTTCGGTTTCAAGATTTGAGCAAAATTAGGGTTTTGCGATTTTTCCGCCGGATGAGTTTCCGGTACTGGCCGAGGAGCAATTTGACGATTAAAAGTGACTTTTAAGTGAGAAATAATATGTGACTTGTAGCAATGATATAAGGTTAGTGAATGGGAAGTAAAAACCCTAGTACGTGAGTTTTTAAGAAAAACGGCGCGAACCGGCGGGTCCCGCGCATTACCGATTGAACGCACCGCTTGACCACCATTTTTCTTATCCAACAAGTTTGTTGACTTTTGTACATAATATCTTCTTATATTGTAGCAGCCTTGACCAAAAATTAGTGGCCAAGAAAGGCAAGAAAGAAAGAGAAAAAAGAAAGGGTGGTGGTGGTGACACTTGTCACCACCTCATGGCTTCTTAACCAAGACCATTACTAACCATTTAACTCCAACACTTAGCAATTTCTTGTTCATTTCTGCTGGGCTGGCCGAGAACAACAAGGAGAGAAACTCCAAGGGAAAATCTTTCATTTCATCTCCAAATCCAACAAATAAGTGAGGAATCGAGCAAAGTAAACCGATTAAACTTGTTTTCTAGTGACTAGCTAGTGAGTTGTGGAGTGATTCTTGAGGGGGAGAGCTTGTGCTACTCTTGGTGACTTTTATTCAAGGTAAGAGAGTTTATCTCTCCAAGTTTTACTTCTAATCTTGTTATATTAAGCCTAGTAACTTGATTTTATGGTGAGATTATGGATGATGAGCATGTTTTAGTAGTTTTCCCCAATTTATTTGATGCACTAGGGCTTATGGAAATTCTGCCCAAATGGTTGTATGATGTTTATATGATGCAATTGAGGTTTCATATGGTGTTGTGGTAGTGATTGGACCAAGAAATTAAGGAAAGATTCACTAGAAACTCAAAATTTCCAAAATCTGGAAAATGGTCTTAACATTATGTCCGAATTTTTATCTATATGTTAGAGGCTGTTTTGGCCTTAGGTCAAAGAATAAAAGTTGTAGAGAATGGAATTTTATAGGTGCCCACAAAATTTCAGCTCAATCGGAGCAACGCAAAATACCCCTACTGTTTTAAGAATTTCCCAGCAGTCCGTTTCTTCAGTTCAGTCCAGTTTATCACGATTTTTGACCAGGATCCATTCTGATTTAGCTCTGGGCCAAAACATAAAAGTTGTAGTGTTCTGAAGTAGCTTTAAAATGCCTCAAATAAAACCTGATTCGGACTTGTGTACACTGAGTTATGTCCATTACAGTGTTCTGCGTTTAAACAGCCGGTGAATTGGTTTCTGGTTTAGTAATCTGAGATTTTGACTAAGTTACATTAGGAAATGGACTAAGTGACCTTCATGAATGTTGTACCTTTGTGTCTTAGCTTCGAAATGGCACAGGTTTCGTCTTAATCCGATAAGCGTAGCCTTGGATATGTTATTTCCGCATTGGTACGTCAGATCTGTCTTGTGCCACATTGAATTTCTGCACTTGTACTTGATGCGATTCTTGTTGTTATGATATTGTGAGCCTATGGAACGGTTCTTGGCCTGAATTGTTTTTATGTGTGATGTTGGGATGTTGTTTAAGAAAAATAATGAAGCCTAAATGGCTGGAAATTAGGTAAACACAAAGGGCATGCTGCCCGAATTTACACTCGAGGACTAGGAAACTATACTTGTAACGTGAGTAAGGGTTAAGTGATTATCACTCGAACTAGCGAGGACCTTGATGCTTTGTTATCAAGGGTTATATGTTAGGACTTGGCCGAACTTGTACCCTTGAGAAATGAAATCATGATTGCTCGGAGTATATTTTCCTTGTACTTTCGACTCGCATGGCATTTTCAAGTAAAAAATGTTACAAAGTTTTACTGTTTAAAAAGCGAGCAAGTGTTTCACGACTACTCTCCAAGTGAATTTCAATTTCTTGATCTTTATTGACGAAACGTCTAAGTTTCGAATTCTAGACATGTTTCAAAGTTCTCAAACTGAGTTTATCGCAGATTTGGACTCCGAACCCAGAGTATAACCTGAAAGTGACCAGTAAAGGCACTATATCTTGTGGTGAGTGCTTTCAAATACTGAATTGCACTAGATACTTGAACTTGATACGTGACCAATATGAGTACATGTTATATACGTAAATTGACAGGGCAAGAGTGTACTTTATCGCACTTGCTCTTACGTGATATACTTGTTTGTTGATTGCAATTGACTTGATATACTTGATGTGCGCACTTCCTGGAATTCCAGAAACCCTGTGGCGAGTTACTCTAGTCGAGCCGGCAAGGGCTTGGTCGATTGGGTAACGAACCCTGGGTCTCTTGTTTTGTCGAGTGGAGTGATACCTCCTCGGCTAATCGGTATACTCGAGTATTACCACCCATGTTTATTGAGGATTTTGGGCCCAGTAGGGGGTGTGAATGGTGGACGGAGAGTCGTGTAAGTGGTGCTCTACTGGATTGGTTCCTTTACTTGAAAGTTGACGGAGTGTCAACTACTACGTGATCAAGCTCCTGATGATGAATGGAAGTTGGCTCCTGAGGGCCATCCGTATCCTTATGCTTTGGAATGATTATTGCTTATTGGATTATTGTTTCTTCTGAAAACTTTTACACTCGCTCATTTTGAGATTTCTACTTGACGTGTTATTGCTCACATTTATGAACTCTTCATGCTCCTTACTTTGCTATATCGAAAACTTGTACTTATAAATAATGGTCAATTTGCTATTTGGAACCTCACTGGGCTTTTAGCTCATATCACGTTATTTGTTTTCCTTACAGGGGTACGAGCGAGGCGTGAGATATGTAAAGACTAGCGTAGTCTAGTTGTTTGACTTTTGACTTTTGACTTGTACTCGCGCTATTCCTCGAATGGAACATTTTGTATTTGGATTGTATACGTTTTGAACTAGTTTAAGTATATCGAGACTTTGTACCCTGATCTCTATCAATGTAAATTATAAGCTTGAATTGTGGATGTTATTTATGGTCCATGGATGTGTGCACGTGATTTGAGTGAGTGAGTCCTGGCGAGAGCTGGGCAGGCGGTCCGCCAAACCCTTTGGTACGCCTCAGGGGGAGGTGGGGTCGTCACATTAACAATCTTTCCATCCTTCACGAAATCATCAAATTCCTCAAGCTTATTAACAATTGCGGCAAATGAGCATCCAGTCATGCGGAAAATTTCTTGAAAGTATGGCGGATCATGTGCCTTAATGAAAGTGCGTATGATTTCGTCCTCCGTCATTGGTGGCTCGACTTTTGCGGCTATTTTCCTCCACCTCTTGGCATAAGTCTTGTGATCTTCAGATGGCTTCCTCTTTATCCCTTCCAAAGTGGTTCGTGTTGGAGCCAGCTCGCAATTATACTCGTATTGCCTTACAAAAGCATTTGACAGGTCCAGCCAGGTCTTTACTTCTTCGGGTTTCAACTTGGAATACCAGTCCAGTGCATCCCCCTCCAGACTTTCTGGGAATAGCCTCAAAGGCTGATTTTCATCATCTGTTGGCCTACCCAACTTGTTGGCGAACAATCGGAGGTGTGTCTTGGGATTGCCCGTCCCATCATACTTGTTAAACTTCGGAGTTTTGAACCCCTCAGGCAATTGCACATTCGGGAAAAGGCAAAGCTCATCGTAATCCAAGACTCCTTGTTTGTTCAACCCCTGACTTTTCCTCATAAACTCATCGAAACGGTCCAGGCGTTTGAGGAGCTTCGTATCAACAGGAGCAGAACATTCTCCTATCTCCGGCTTGTTTTGAATGGTATGGTCTGGCAAGAAAGGCTCAGCAGTAGCGTGGTAAAAAGTGTGTGGCTCAGGTGGTATATTTGAGGTGATGTGAGGTTGTGAGCCTTGCATGTAAGTAGGGAAAAATGAAGGATCAGGAGGGTAAGTGTATGACAAATGTATGGTGGGATATGTGAAAGTTCCTTCGGGTGGAATAGGAAAAGATGGAGTAACGGTGACTTGAGTTGAAGGGATGACAAACGGTTCTGGCTCAGCCTGCTTGACGGGTGTAGGTTCGGGTTGAACTCCGCTGCTGATTAGCTCGTCAATCAATTTCCTTTGGGCCGCCATCTCAGATGCCATTTCACCAAACTTAGTAAGTATCTCGGTTAACTGAACCCCTAAACTTGTAGTCTCAGGTTGGGCGGTAGTAGTAGACCTGTCTGATGGTTCCGGTTGCGGACTCATGTTTACACGACTCCTCTGAGCTTGACTACGGGATCGTGTTATGATGGGGCTTCGACGAGAAGTTATGTTTAAATATTACCTGAAAATTTTTGAAAAGATTGCCTTTAGATTTAACCCTTGCTTAGTGATTCCAATAAAAACAAAGAAAAAGAAAAAGAAAAAGGCAAAAGTTAGTAAATATCTAGAAAATTCGAATGCATGTCCTATGGGGGAACCCTTTTTGTGCCCAGGGTAGGCCTAGCATGAAAATGCAATCCTCTGAGGTAGGCACTATACCATACCTGATGGATCTGATCAACTCCTTGAGTGAAAAACAATTTTGAAAAATTTGATCAATTGGAATGACGAGAGTCATTTGTCAAAATGAGGTCAACGTTCGAATGGATTGATCACTTTTGATCGATACAAGATTTTGCAAAAACACATGGATTTGACCTTAACGAACTTCCTATTGAAAATATTTGAATTCGTTGACAAGATTTCTCAGTGAATCACGGGTCAAAACCCTAATTGATCAAATGGCTGGATGCAATGGATGTTTTTCTCAAAATCGACTAGGTTTTCCATTTTGAAATCCGACATTGAAATCCTAATTGGTCAAATGAAATTGACATTTTATTAAAAATCGACCGGATTACCCTAAAAAGGGAAACAGGTCAAATGAATAGAATGAAATTTAATTTATCCAAAATTAATCAGATCACCCTAAAAAGGGTAAATTGATCAAATAGATTGAACGAAACTTGATTTATTCAAAATCGGCTCGGTTGCCCTAAAAATGGGTAAATTGGCCAAATGAATGAAATTGAATTAGTGATTTATTCAAAAATCGACCGAATGACCCTAAAAAAGGTAAATTGGTCAAATGATTTGAAATTGAATTAGTGATTTATTCAAAAATCGACCAGATTACCCTAAAAAGGGTAAATTGGACAAACGAATTGAATGAAATTTGATTTATTTCAAAAAAATCGACCAGATCACCCTAAAAAGGGTAAATTGGTCAAATGAATTCGAAGTCGACTAGATTACCCTAAGAATGAACAAATTAATGAAATGGCTTGGATGAAATTGATGAATGAAATGATCCAATGGATTGAATGGAATTGGGAGCTTATTAAAAAATCAAGCTATCCACTGGTAGTTTCAAAAATTTATTATGATGCATTGGCCTATGAGCTTTCTAAAAATCAAATTTTGGCCTCAATTTATTTATCGTCTCAATAGGAGGAATCATTTGTGAATTTTCTTCAAATTAATGTCCTTTTGCGCAAGGGAATTTTACTAATTTTGATAAAAATGGCCAAAAAGTGATTACTAGATACTCATATTTCAAAAATCGCTCTTATGAAGACGATCGGATCCTACCTTACCTTGTGCACTACCCCCTTTGGATGGTACAAAATGTAAACGTGCAAGTCTCTTTGGATTAAGTATCCGAGACACAAGGTGGCTTATCTCTAACACGGGATCCCCTAAATGGCATTCCCTTTCTAGGGTTTATGCATGATGCCATTTTATTAAAGCAGTAAAACATGCAATTTGAAATGAAATCATGACCTAAAAGGACCTTTTATACGCCAAGGTAGGCTTAGAATGCTATGCAATTATTAATCTATAAATGCAATATACCAAAATCTTTAAACGTGCAATAACCTATCTACGAGGGTAGGTTCTAAAAGAAGGTCATGCCAGACCTCTTATTTGCTAGGGTTTGTGGATGCAATGGGGACACAAAACCAAGAAAAAGTTAGTTCAGCCGAATAAATACACAACACATTGTAGCAACGAAATCAATACAAAGAAATAAAGCAATAAAAGGGAGAAAGGGGTTGGACCCCTCCCCTCGTGAATAGTGTCCCTAGCTCAGGATAAGGCCGACTCTACCCTAAGGTAATTCTAATATGGATGCATGAGGTTGGGGCTCACTAATGCATCTAGACTCGATAAGCTCAGGTCCCCGAGCCTTTAGACTTAGAAATCAAGGGTCATCAATCCCAAGGTTCTTTGTCGGTGGCTCGAGCGATTCCCCAAACACTGCTACGCACACATCGTGTCACGGCTACGTGTTTGAGTGAATCTATCAAAATCCTCAACCTTCGACTAAAAGCTAAAAAGGCTATCAACCCATAGCTTAAAGCGGAAGATTGAGTGACCCATTGGATCATGCTACACACACATCGTGTCGTGATCACATGTCCAAGTGGATCACCTAATCCTAATAGGGTGGAGTGGCGTGACAAGCCACTAAAAGGAAAATAAAAGAGGGATAAATAATTAAAGCATATGCACGTATGCTAGTGCTCGTTTGGAGGGGAGGGATCAAGAACCAACGCGAGGCTCTAAGGTGATGTCCCCCACCCAAATGCAATGCAAGCGCGAGATAAACAAGTAAACATACATCCAATCAACCAATCATACATTCACGAGCGAGGGAGTAGTTTGAGAATGTGTGAAATGCAAAATCCTAAAAAAGGAAAAATGCAACCCTAAAACACCCAAATGTGATATATGAAAAGGTTAAAAGAAGAAAAAGGTCGATTAAATCAAATTTGCTCGGACTCTCGAATATCCCCAGTGGAGTCGCCAACTGTCGCGCCCCATTTTTTGAATAAATAAATAAATAGGTTTAAAAATGTATTTTTTGATTCAATTTGTGATTGAAAAATGAATTGTGATTTAAAAAGAAAAATGGGTCTAAATGGGGTTTGAGAATGCGACGATTTGACCCAAAATTATAGTTTAAAAAGGGTTTTTGAAATAAAAAAAAAAATCGGAGTCGCCACTTGGTAATGAGTTAAGGTGTACTAAGTCACCTAAAAATGAATTTTTAAAGAAAAAATAGGAAAAAGTAGTAAGAAACCCCTTTTAAACGACTCCTAGTCCACGTAAACCAACGAAAAAAGGTTCGGGAGTCACATTTGACGAAGGGGAAGGCAAGGATAAAAATCCAAGGCACCCCTTCGACCTAGCCAAGGCTAGTTGCGTGATTTAATCAAAGATTTTCTTGTTTTAACCAAAGAATTTATTACATTTGGATGTATTACATGAATGCAAACCCTAGACCTAGGGGGATTGGGGGAAATTTCTCTTCAAAAGTTGAGTGGTGCCAATCACATTAATTGTGAAGCCCAATAATGATCCTTTGGAGAGGTCACACATAATCCTAAATGACGTACGAATGAGTGGAATGCATGTCATGTGAAAATGTGAGTTTGTGTGAAGTGAGAAAAATAATAAAAATAATAGGATTAAGTGGAGGTGTGCAAATGTATTTACAAGGTAAGGTGAGTAAAGAATGATGATGTGAAAATAACGTAAAGTGCATGTGTGCTAGTGATATGGTATAAAGTGTGAAAAGTTAAGTGAAAACGTCCAAAAGTAGTGTGAAGTGAGAATGTGGAAAAAGGGATAGAATATAAAGTAGAAGTGTATAGGATAGTGAATAAATGAAATGCATGAACCCTAAAGGAATGCAATCAAAACGGGAACGGGGAGTCCTAACTTTGTGACTTTAATTTTCCCTTTGATTAGAAAGGAGAACTAGCGTGCTAAGGCTATTTTGTAGCCAAACTCGCTCGTTTCCCTTATCGAAAGGGGACTCTCAAGCAAATGTATCCTATAAATAGCATGAGATGCAAAAATCCTAAAATGAGGGGAAAGGGGTTCGAGGAGCGTGCCAAATGATAAAACTAAGAAAAATGCATGAAATGAAGTGAAACATGCAAGTATGGACTCAACGAGAGAAATCCCTAAGGGTCTAGCGTTAGACTAGCACATTCTATGAATTCCTACTAGCGTTGGACTAGTGGAAACGTACATTCATCCATCACATTCATCTACGACTATAGAAAGCAAGTAGACATGCCAAACACTCGTAAACACGTAGCACGTAACACTTAGCATGCTCGACTAAATGCAAGAACCTATTAAAGCAAATTAACACATAACAACAAAAGCAAGCAACCAAGCTAATGGACCTATTACATTTGCTAGCTAGGCACACGTCTTCAATAGGTCTTCATCGAATGCTCCTCCAAGCCCTATCTATTACAAGCCAAAAGGTGTACACATACCCCATAAAGAATAACTTAAATAAAAAAAGCAAAAGTAAATGAAGTAAATGAAAGGAATTAAAGAAAAACAAGGGAAGCAAGTAGACATGCAATTTTCACGTAGCACGTTGGATCACATAGGAGAGACAAAAAAAGATAAAAGAAATTATACCTCCCTTAGAATGGTACCCAACTGAAAGAAAAATGGCTTATTTATCCTCCAAAATAAAAGAAATGATCAAGGTACCAATTTATTTGTAAAAATTAAAGAAAACATGCAAACATGGGCTCACATGGTCATAAAGCTCTTAAATTCATGCATGAAGTGCAATTTAAACAAAGCGAGGTGGCTAATTGGAATCAAACAAACAATGAAGTTGCAAAAATTAAAACTACCAAGGACCAACTTGCAAAGATTAATCAACCATTCAAGTCCAATCAAAACATTTAAGAACTTCAAAGGTTCAAGAGTGATGAAAAGGTCAAGTCATGATTCAGATTGCAAATTCTTTAGGATTCAATTGCAAGAAATTAAAATATAATTGGGCCACAATGCAACAAAGGGGGACTTGGGGGATCAAAAGGCAAAATTCAGAAAATATTTTCATGCAGCTCATGCAATCCACGAAACAAGCTTCTGCAAATTTTCCAGCCATGTTTCCTGCCATTTTGTGTTCATTCTAATGCAACTTTTCCATCAAAAAAAAACCAGCTCCTATCCCAACCCAACATCAAAGCCTTGATTCCAAATAACGAACTGATGCGATTGAGCACGAGACCCAAAGTGTACAAGTAGACCCTGTGAAGGTGCCCCTAGGCCCAGTGACACGAGCACGAGCTAAGAGATTCAAGGAGTCCCTCCAAGCCTTGGTACGTGCCATCCAAATCCAAGAGAAACCGGCTATTGAAGGAATTGAGTTGGAATATCCTTGCACGACTACTAAAATGCTGCTTACAATTGAAGATGCAAGTGTTCAAGCTCCAAATAGCGGGCCAAGCTGCAGTTAAGTGCCCTCGCTGAGCCGTACGGGGATCTCGCTGAGCCGAACTTTCCTTGTTATCTTTCCAGTTTATTAGGTCTTAGTCACGGCTATTAATAGCCTCAAGCCGCATGTTACATTCAGTTTTTGAGAGTATTGAATAAAATTTCCAGAATTTCGTCCATTCCTTGTGGCAAATTCCCTTAGCTTGTGAAAGCTAAGTTGAACATCCTAGAGCTGATCCTAGGCTGTTCGTGACTTATCAATCAAGCACACATACTTGATTGTGGCGTCCTCTACTTTTAAATCTGTTCTTGAGTGGTCCAAGTTCGGGTTCAACTCCATCAAATCTTCATCGTGTTCCTCTAGATTCGAAGTTGCTTCCGCGTCTCGCATCACGAACTCACCGAAACTCAACATTCAAACAAACCAAGAAAGAAAAGAAAAACTGAGAATGGGAACATGTAAATCTGGAAAATTTCCTGCGGTTGCTTCCTTGAATAGCAAATGCATCAGTTTTTCTTATAAAACACGCACAGGCCATCTAGAAACGATGAAATGTGCGCTGCATATTGAACAAAAAGAAAACAACAACCAATGGACAATCACAGCATCCGAAATATGCATTTTGTCCCTACTTTACTACAAGTGCAACCATAAAAACAGCGGAAGCAACGTGAGGACTTGCGGCAAGCTGATATTCATACGAAAAGAATGCAACAAAACTCATTTTTTCGTCAACTAAACCCGCATAAATCCCCATAGCACCATTGTTAACATAACCCAAGATATCACATATCCAAGCTTGACCTCCCAAATACAAACATCAGGTAACAAATAATTCAATAAAACCCAACCAGCGGCTGTTCTAAGAAGCAAAATGATAAGGCGAACAAAATGCATCAAAGTCTTTGACATATTTGGAAAATCTGAGCTTACGTGAGAAATAGAAGGCAAAAAAGAGTTACCTTTAGCACTTTACTAGGTCCAGTAAGCAAGGCGAGATTCAAAAGACCGCATCCAGATACCAATTTCGAAGCGTCAAATTTCTGACGACCTTGCTACCAGGGAGATGAAGTTTGGAGAGAATGGAGACGTCCGTTCCAGAATGTTTCTCAATAAAAATCGCTCCTTTGATGATGTAGTTTACCCAGAAACCGAGATCTCTCCCTGAGGAGCCCTGGGGAGATCAGAACGAAGCGGGAAAGTTATCTGAAACGAAGCAAAGAAAATTTCGTCGCTGCGGCATACGGCAGGGACCAGCTCGCGACTTGGAGCTTCGATTCAATGGTGTTGCAGTGGTTTTTCCCAGAAACGTTCAGCATGAAATCTCCTCCCCAAGTGACGTTGACTATTCAGAAATTTAATCACCTCAAACAAAGCTATATCCAAAAAGAAAAATGCATCCGAGGGAGGCTAAAAGGTCAGCCTTTTCCTGTCGAAAAACCTTCTGCTAAGTTCTTTTCTTTCGTTCCATTTCCTGTTTTCCTCCTCACAAGCTCCGCCGCCAGCCCCTCTTTGTTTCTCTCTCGCTCTTTCTGTCTTCCCTTTTCTTCCTCAGCCTTTTCCTTGTTCTTTCCTTCGCTCTGTTTCTCAGCCGCCACTCACTCTCAAAACCCTCAACCCCTTTCAGCCGTTTCTCTTTTCTGCTCTTTTTTTCTCCGCCGTCATGCCCTCTTCTGATTGCTGTCCTTGCAATCTTCCTCCCCAAACTCACAGCCCAAGTCCCTTTTCCTCGGCTCTCTAGTTCTCGTTTTTTCTCTTAAAACTCCAGCCGTCATAAAACTCTTTGGTTTTTTCAGCCGTCCTTCTCTCTCACTCTCTGTATGCTCCCCTCTCCCCCTTGCGGCTGCCTTTCTTTTTGCTATTTATATGGGACGTCATCAACCCTAAACCCTCAACAATACTCTCCAAAATTTGCAGCTAAGGGGCTACCCGAGCTTTCTTTTTGCAAGCTGCAACAATACGCAGCTTTATGCCGCGTATCCTTTTTTTTTTTTTTTTGAAAAGTAATTTAACAAAATTAATAATAAAATACTAAATAATAAAAACAACAATTTTACATCAAAATAAACAAACTAAAACAACAAAAATGCCATTTTCAATCTTTTTTTTTTCATTTTTCATTTTTCATCATTTTTCACTTTTTTCTTTTTTTTCACTTTCAAGAAATTCTATGCTAAAAACTTAAAAATAGAAATAAAACTAGAAACTAAAAACTAAAAATCGAATAAAACGAACACGACAAATAAAAAAACTAAAAATAAACAGTAAATGAAATTACACCAAAATTTGGTGTCTACAGTGGTGACCACCAGGTTAGCAACTGTCCGAGGAAACAGTCACGTGAAAATAGTACCCAGCAACTGGAGGGCACTAAATCAAAACAAGCGAATGAAAGAGGGAACCAAACAAAAGTACCGGCAAGGGTATATGCTTTGGACAACCAACAAACTCCTGAGCCATCTGAAGGCAAAAATTTCGAGGACGAAATTTCTTAAGGGGGAGAGATTGTGAGGACCCGCAAAATTCTCCTTCTTTAATTTTATTTTATTCTATTTTATTTTTCCGCGTGTATTTTCCTTGCTTTCAATCAATTAATCATTTGATTTTCAGAGATTTTATAAGTGAGTATCGTTTTTAAATCATTTGTTTTAGTATAAGTGCGTACATGTTAAATTTGAGGTGCATTATGGATGTGAGATTCTGAATTCCAAATTGTCTCAAATAAATTAAATATGGATATTTATAGTAGCTATTGTGTGAAAAATGTATTTTACCATGTGTTTTAATTTTCAAAGAGTATTTTACATACCAAAAGTGAAAAATTTAATTGAATCATTAAAATCCTACTTTCAAAACTAAACCGTTAAGTTTAAATTAAATTCAACCAATTAATATTTTTGTGATTGTATGTGCATCCATGCATGTTTAGTACGGGGGTTTGAGTGATTAGTACCTTGGGTTGGTGGGCTTAAGTTAGTTTTAATTAAACTAAGTAAACCAATGGGTTAATTACATTGGATCAAGTAGAGTTTTAGTGTTGGGCCTTTAAGTTTTAATTTCATTAGAAGCCTAAGGCACAAACCCATTAATTACCCAAGCCCATGACCCATCTCTTGTTTTGCTTTACTATTAATAGACTTAGCTATTGAGTTAGGAGGACATAAGACAAAACAAACAAAGCCAACACCAAGAACAAGCTACCGTGAGCTTGGAGAAGAAGAAAGGCAGCATCGGGTGAGCTATGAGAAGAGAGAGAAAAAAAAAGGGGAACTTTGTTGGAGAGTTGGAGCTCAAGGATACATCTCCTCAAAGAATCGGTCAGCTAGGGGGTATGATAAAGGATTTGAGGTAAACCAATTTCCTAACTCTTGATTCTTGTGGTAAAACATATGATTGATGATTGGAATTTGAATCTAACTAGCTAGGAACTGATTTGAAAGGCTGGAAATTCGTTTGATTGGGTGGAATTTAAATGAACTTCAAGTGTTCCTTTTCTGTCAAGATTTCTGTCCGAAATTAGTCTGAAAATTCGAACATGTTGGGAGCTGATTTGGCCTTAGTACAAAACATGAAAGTTTTAGGGAATGATGTTTTGTAGTTGTCTGTAAAAGTTCAACTCAATCGGAGCAACGTAGCCTGTGAAAAGACCAAAATACCCCGACTTCCCTGTATTTATCCGAAACTGATAATCAGCTTCTGGAATTGGATGTTTTGACCAGGAATACTACTGATTTGGTTGTTGATGTCTTCTTAAGACTTATAGACTTGTGTCTTAGCTTTCTAATGGCTTTGGAATTACCTGAATTGGAGTTGTGTGTGCTGAGATATGAGTGAATAAAGCCGGACTGCTAGTTGATTTCTGCAGTGAATTTCAAACTGGAAAATCTGGAGAATGTTTTGGTAAATTTGACCTAGTTAGGGTGAGAACTGGCCTGAGTGGTCTTCATGAAAGTTGTAGATCTTTGTCTTAGCTTTTCAACGCCTCCAAGAACGCCTTAAATGGACTTTTGTAGCCTGCGATATTGCCATTTAAAGGTAGTACAGTTAATTAGCCGATTAGTTGGAACTTGGTTCTGGGAATTGGGAATTTGACTAGGTTACACTGGAATTTGGACTAAGTGTCTTCATCAAAATTGTAGCCCTCTATCTTAGCTTCGAAACCGTATAAATTACATTCCAATCCAATAAGCGTAACGTCGGATGTGTCCGTTACGCAAAACCCGTCAAATCTGTCTTTTGTTAAGTTTCATTTCCGCATTTGTTATTAGCTCGATTTCTATACTTGTATTGTTTTGAGCCTATGGAATGGCTATTGAAATGAATTTGTGTTGTGGGTAACCTTGGTTTGATTGAGAAAAAGAATGAAGCCATAAATGGCTGGAAATAGGAAAATACAAAGGGCGTAGTGCCCAAATTTTCGCTCGAGGGCTAAGTTTCTATTTGAACTTGTTTATTTTGTTTGGCAAATACTATAACCATTTTTCCATCTTAAAACATGATCATTCTTGAATTGGAAACTCCAAATGTTTACTTACTCTTACCAGATAAAGAGGAATGGTTTAGGGTTTTCTTGAGTATTTTTGTCCTCCCTCTTTTTCATGAAGTCTATAATATCTACTTGAATATGAAATGATTTTGAACCATATAAACGATTCCGAAAACAGTATTTCTTAACCTATCTAGTTGGATTCCGACTTATCTTTGGTTCAAGTGTTTACATTAGAAAATTTTATAGTCCTTTTGAGTTTGGTTTTACGTTTGGTCTATGAAACCCTAGTTATTTTATCCACGGGTCCAAATGTCCTCGTTTCACTTTAAAGTCTCTTTATACGTTCTACTCATCATTTGTAGAGTTCTTTGATTTCACCTAATTGTTTGTGCTAGATGAGCTGTAATATTCTTTCTCATTTAATCTTAGATTTTCTCGGTGACTAAGGATATTTGGCACGTTGTTTTGCGTACATAGGTGAGTGTTCCTTGTTTGTTATATTTCCTTGACTTATTGGCTTGTTATTATTGATTGATAATGTGTTAAGTGCTTTCAATGATTGTTAAAACGAGTTTTCTAGGCAAGTGTGTACTTTATCGCACTCGACCTAAATAAATGTGAAATTTTCAATGATTAAATGCTAGTTGCGCATGAATGTAAGCCGTTTGGCTGAACTGGGCCCTGCCCTTTGTTACCGATCGAATCGAGCCAGAAGCGGACTTGGTCGAGCGATATGGTGACGCTGGGTGTGAACGTTGGTATACTCGAGTAATACCTTGTAGGTTGGTGGAGCCTGGCCAAAGGCCAGGAAAGGGGTGAATGAAACGAAAGAACGAACGAGGGTTTTACTTACAAAAATGCAATCTTCAAAAGATGAGGAATAAGGGGAAATGTTAGGAGAACGAACGAATGAACGAATGAACGAATTTATGGCTCCCAGTGAGCCCGTATCCTTTTAATGTATGTGTTATTATCGCTTTCCATTTTAAATGTTTCTTGAATTATTAATATTCTATGTTTAATGTATGGATTGATTATTTGATTATGTGTTCGGAACCTCACTGGGCTTTTAGCTCATCCCTTTAGTTTGTTTTCCTTAACAGGGGAAGGCACGCAAGGATGAGAGCTTGGTATAGACTAGCTTGGTCTAACTCTTTGTTTTTGTAATGGTTCTCGCCCTAATGCTTGGCACGGGCTGGTTGTATGAAGAATTGATAACCTTTATATATTCGATGATTGTACTCCCTTTTGAGATAGAAATGTATATGTAAGTTTCACTTAAGTTTTGGATTGTTGTATGTTATTCCTTTGGTTGTATTCCGGACTTGATTAAGGAACGACTGAGTCCCGGCGAGAGCTGGGCAGGCGGTCCGCCGACCCCTGGGGTACGCCCTATGGAGAAGTGGGGCCGTCACAGTTGGTATCAGAGCCTGCTTCGCGTGGTCTCTGCGCGGAGTGAGGTTGGACTGAATGGTGAATAGATATGAAGGAATAAGCGCTCGTTCGAGCCTGAGCTCTGAATTGTGAATGTTATAGGTCTTAAATCTCTCTCATGGTATCTGAGGACCATAGATAGATATGTCGGGTAGGAATTTCGATTGTAGATGGTTTACTCTTGGGACTGGCCAGCTCAAGATGGGAATTATCTTATTTCGGATTCTCGTGCCTGAGTACTCTAGAATTGAGGCGATGCTTAGTACTTGAGAATTGCATTTTGGGAACATGAACAGGCTTTGTCTGGCTAGAATGAGGACAAGAGGTCAATGGATATTTAGTTTGGATAGTAAGTGACGTAAGAGACCGGACGGGGTTATTCAACTGAAACTAGGACGATATCGCCTTTTCTTTTGATTTGTCCTTATATTATTATTACATGACGTTAGTTGGTGTATTTGTGCATATGGTTATCTGTCTAATTTAATATGCCTTTGTGTATTTGATCATCTGTCTTCTTGATCTATGGTGTGTTATGTGTGTATATGTTTATTTGTGTATTTGGTATGCTGGAATTTGTTACTTTAGTCAATTTACTGTGTTTATTCACTTAGTAACCTTTTTGGGGGGGGAAAGAAAAGGAACAAGAGAGGGAAAACATATATATGGATGGGAGACGTAGTCGTGGACGTGGACGTGGCCGTGGGAATAAACGAGCTCAAGAACCAAGAGAGAAAAGGAAAACAACAGCTGCACAAGAGCAAGGACCGAGGGTTGAAGCCGGGGACCAAATGGTGACGGCAATTCAACAAATGACAAACATCTTAACAAGGTTGGTGGACCAACAAGGTCAAATACTTGTGAATCAACCTCCGAACCCTGAAATAGGTGAAGATCGGGCTCTTGAGAGGTTTCAGAAGTTTGCTCCTCCGAAATTCCTTGGAGGGTCTGATCCGGATGTAGCCGAACAGTGGCTGGAGGCCATGATCAATATCTTTACAGCTTTGAACTATACCGAAGAAAGGCAAGTGAACTTTGCGGTATTTCAATTTGAAGGACTGGCTCGAGCATGGTGGAACGTAATTAGAGCAAAATGGGAAAGGGAACAGACTGTATGGACCTGGGCGAACTTTATAAGAGAATTTCACGAGAAGTACCTCCCACCTTTAGTCCAAGAAAGGAGGGAGGACGAATTTATTGGACTACGCCAGGGGACCTTAAGTGTGGCTGAATACGAAACGAAATTCACCAAACTATCCAAGTTTGCTTCTGAATTAGTAGCCACGGAACCGAGAAGAGTGAGACGGTTTATACAGGGACTAAATTTGGACATCCAAGAGGCGTTAGCAGCAGCACAAGTGAATACGTTTACGGAGGCCCTTGAGAAGGCTCAACGAATCGAGAATGCAAAGGCACAAGTAAAAGCCTCCCAAACTCGGAAAAGAGGTGCAGCTGGTAGTAAGAGTGAGGAACCAAGTGAATCGATAGCCCCTTCCAAAGTGCAGAAAGTGAATTTTTCGTCCCACCCACCATGGACAAGAGGGGCGTCAGATGAACGATCTACAAAAGGAAGTCAAGTAGGCCATGGGGAGATTTTTCAAAAAAGCCAACAAGTGGCTTCTTCCTTGACTTGTGGCTACTGTGGAAAGGCCAATCACACTGAAAGTGATTGTTGGAAGAGATGGCGGAAGTGTTTGATTTACGGAAGTGGTGACCACCAGGTTAGCAACTGTCCGAGGAAACAGTCACGTGAAAATAGTATCCAGCAACTGGAGGGCACTAAATCAAAACAAGCGAATGAAAGAGGGAACCAAACAAAAGTACCAGCAAGGGTATATGCTTTGGACAACCAACAAACTCCTGAGCCATCTGAAGGTAAAAATTTCAAGGACGAAATTTCTTAAGGGGGAGAGATTGTGAGGACCCGCAAAATTCTCCTTGTTTTATTTTATTTTATTCTATTTTATTTTTCCACGTGTATTTTCCTTGCTTTCAATCAATTAATCATTTGATTTTCAGAGATTTTATAAGTGAGTATCGTTTTTAAATCATTTGTTTTAGTAGAAGTGCGTACATGTTAAATTTGAGGTGCATTATGGAGTGAGATCCTGGATTCCAAATTGTCTCAAATAAATTAAATATGGATATTTATAGTAGCTATTGTGTGAAAAATGTATTTTACCATGTGTTTTAATTTTCAAAGAGTATTTTACATACCAAAAGTGAAAAATTTAATTGAATCATTAAAATCCTACTTTCAAAACTAAACCGTTAAGTTTAAATTAAATTCAACCAATTAATATTTTCGTGATTGTATGTGCATCCATGCATGTTTAGTACGGGGGTTTGAGTGATTAGTACCTTGGGTTGGTGGGCTTAAGTTAGTTTTAATTAAACTAAGTAAACCAATGGGTTAATTACATTGGATCAAGTAGACTTTTAGTGTTGGGCCTTTAAGTTTTAATTTCATTAGAAGCCTAAGCCATAAACCCATTAATTACCCAAGCCCATGACCCATCTCTTGTTTTGCTTTACTATTAATAGACTTAGCTATTGAGTTAGGAGGACATAAGACAAAACAAACAAAGACAACACCAAGAACAAGCTACCGTGAGCTTGGAGAAGAAGAAAGGCAGCATCGGGTGAGCTAGGAGAAGAGAGAAAAAAAAAAAAGGGGGAACTTTGTTGGAGAGTTGGAGCTCAAGGATACATCTCCTCAAAGAATCGGCCAGCTAGGGGTATGATAAAGGATTTGAGGTAAACCAATTTCCTAACTCTTGATTCTTGTGGTAAAACATATGATTGATGATTGGAAGTTGAATCTAACTAGCTAGGAACTGATTTGAACGGCTGGAAATTCGTTTGATTGGGTGGAATTTAAATGAACTTCAAGTGTTCCTTTTCTGTCAAGATTTCTGTCCGAAATTAGTCTAAAATGTCGAACATTTTGGGAACTGATTTGGCCTTAGTACAAAACATGAAAGTTGTAGGGAATGATGTTTTATAGTTGTCTACAAAATTTCAGCTCAATCGGAGCAACGTAGCCAATGAAAAGACTAAAATACCCCTACTTCCCTGTATTTATCCGAAACTGATAATCAGCTTCTGTAATTGGATGTTTTGACCAGGAATACTACTGATTTGGTTGTTGATGTCTTCTTAAGACTTATAGACTTGTGTCTTAGCTTTCTAATGGCTTTGGAATTACCTGAATTGGAGTTGTGTGTGCTGAGATATGAGTGAATAAAGTAGGACTGCTAGTTGATTTCTGCAGTGAATTTCAAACTGGAAAATCTGGAGATATTTTTGGTAACTTTGACTTAGTTAGGGTGAGAACTGGCCCAAGTGTCTTCATGAAAGTTGTAGTTCTTTGTCTTAGCTTTTCAACGCCTCCAAGAACGCCTTAAATGGACTTTGGTAGCCTGCGATATGGCCATTTAAAGGTAGTATGGTTAATTAGCCGATTTGTTGGAACTTGGTTCTGGGAATTGGGAATTTGACTAGGTTACACTGGAATTTGGACTAAGTGGTCTTCATCAAAATTGTATCCCTCTATCTTAGCTTCGAAATGGTATAAATTACATTCCAATCCAATAAGCGTAGCGTCGGATGTGTCCGTTACGCAAAACCCATCAAATCTGTCTTTTGTTAAGTTTCATTTCCGCATTTGTTATTAGCTCGATTTCTATACTTGTATTGTTTTGAGCCTATGGAATGGCTATTGAAATGAATTTGTGTTGTGGGTAACCTTGGTTTGATTGAGAAAAAGAATGAAGTCATAAATGGCTGGAAATAGGAAAATACAAAGGGCGTAGTGCCCAAATTTTCGCTCGAGGGCTACGTTTCTATTTGAACTTGTATATTTTGTTTGGCAAATACTATAACCATTTTTCCATCTTAAAACATGATCATTCTTGAATTGGAAACTCCAAATGTTTACTTACTCTTACCAGATAAAGAGGAATGGTTTAGGGTTTTCTTGAGTATTTTTGTCCTCCCTCTTTTTCATGAAGTCTATAATATCTACTTGAATATGAAATGATTTTGAACCATATAAACGATTCCGAAAACAGTATTTCTTAACCTATCTAGTTGGATTCCGACTTATCTTTGGTTCAAGTGTTTACATTAGAAAATTTTATAGTCCTTTTGAGTTTGGTTTTACGTTTGGTCTATGAAACCCTAGTTATTTTATCCACGGGTCCAAATGTCCTCGTTTCACTTTAAAGTCTCTTTATACGTTCTACTAATCATTTGTAGAGTTCTTTGATTTCACCTAATTGTTTGTGCTAGATGAGCTGTAATATTCTTTCTCAATTAATCTTTGGTTTTCTCGGTGACTAAGGATATTTGGCACGTTGTTTTGCGTACATAGGTGAGTGTTCCTTGTTTGTTATATTTCCTTGACTTATTGGCTTGTTATTATTGATTGATAATGTGTTAAGTGCTTTCAATGATTGTTAAAACGAGTTTTCTAGGCGAGTGTGTACTTTATCGCACTCGACCTAAATAAATGTGAAATTTTCAATGATTAAATGCTAGTTGCGCATGAATGTAAGCCGTTTGGCTGAACTGGGCCCTGCCCTTCGTTACCGATCGAATCGAGCCAGAAGCGGACTTGGTCGAGCGATATGGTGACGCTGGGTGTGAACGTTGGTATACTCGAGTATTACCTTGTAGGTTGGTGGAGCCTGGCCAAAGGCCAGGAAAGGGGTGAATGAAACGAAAGAACGAACGAGGGTTTTACTTACAAAAATGCAATCTTCAAAACATGAAGGAATAAGGGGAAATGTCAGGAGAACGAACGAACGAACAAATTTATGGCTCCCAGTGAGCCCGTATCCTTTTAATGTATGTGTTATTATCGCTTTCCATTTTAAATGTTTCTTGAATTATTAATATTCTATGTTTAATGTATGGATTGATTATTTGATTATGTGTTCGGAACCTCACTGGGCTTTTAGCTCATCCCTTTGGTTTGTTTTCCTTAACAGGGGAAGGCACGCAAGGATGAGAGCTTGGTATAGACTAGCTTGGTCTAACTCTTTGTTTTTGTAATGGTTCTCGCCCTAATGCTTGGCACGGACTGGTTGTATGAAGAATTGAGAACCTTTATATATTCGATGATTGTACTCCCTTTTGAGATAGAAATGTATATGTAAGTTTCACTTAAGTTTTGGATTGTTGTATGTTATTCCTTTGGTTGTATTCCGGACTTGATTAAGGAACGACTGAGTCCCGGCGAGAGCTGGGCAGGCGGTCCGCCGAACCCTGGGGTACGCCCTAGGGAGAAGTGGGGCCGTCACACAAGGAACATATAAGAAATTACATCACGATAACTAGGGTTCAAAGGATACAATCGGCTCTCATGAGCCCCTTTCACTTGCCGTACTTGATCTCAAACCCGTTGACACTCCGTCAATATTTGGAGAAAAGAAAAAGACCGTAGATCCCACTTTACACCACATTCCATCCGCCGAACATCCCCCTTACCGGGCCCGAACACCTCACAAAAACAAAAAAGGCAATACTCGAGTATACCACAGGGAACACATAAGAAATTACATCACGATAACTGGGGTTCAAAGGATACAATCAGCTCTCAAGAGCACCTTTCAGTTGCCGTACTTGATCTCAAACCCGTTGACACTCCGTCAATATTTGGAGAAAAGAAAAAGACCGTAGATCCCACTTTACACCACATTCCATCCGCCGAACATCCCCCTTACCGGGCCCGAACACCTCACGAAAACAAAAAAGGCAATACTCGAGTATACCACAGGGTCGAGTGTGACTCCCCCACTTCTCCCAAGGGCAAACCCAAGGGTATCGGCGGGACGCCTGCTCAGCTCTCGCCAGGACTCGGTACAATCCATAATTCAAAAGTTCGGAATACTTCAAATAACTTCAATACATAATTAAAGTATTTCAAAATATCTCACACTTACAATTAGTTAGCCTTCAAGCTTAAATACAACCCAACGGAATATGTACTATAGCCGTCCGTCATAATACAACTTAAGGTCTTCAAAATGAAAACAATCTAGTACTATTCACGGGTACTCTTGGTCTCGAACCCTGTTAAGGAAAACAAAGCGTGGAATGAGCTACACAGTCCAGTGAAGTTCCAAGACACGCTAGCAGCTCTAATAAATCAAGTAATTTGATCATACCACATATATGGTTCAAGGTTTCACATTGGCACATTAAAATGAGACGGCTATCATGTACAAGTAATTTGAGCATATCACAGGTATGGCTCAGGGTGGCACGTTAGCACATTAGCATGAAACAGTTATCATTATGTGAAATAAACACACATTGAAGGATACGGTGTTCCAGTGGAACCATTTCGGTCAACTGCACCTTATAACTTCAGAATCCCCTCGATTTGTCTGGCCATTACCTTATCCTTCCAGTGGTAGTACTCGTGTAGACACCAAATTTTTGGTTTAATTTCATTTACTGTTTATTTTTAGTTTTTTATTTATCGTGTTAGTTTTATTCGATTGTTAGTTTTTAGTTTCTAGTTTCTAGTTTCTAGTTTTATTTTTATTTTTAAGTTTTAGCATAGAATTTCTTGAAAAAAAAGAGAAAAAAAGAAAAATCATAAAAAGAAAAAAAAGGAAAAAGAAAAATAGCAATTTTGTTTTATTTGGCTTTATTTATCTATTTTTAGTCATTTCTACTTTATTTATCTTTTATTTTATTTTCGTTTGGTTCATTTAGAAAAAAAAAATTAAAATGGAAAATGAAAAATGAAAATTGCACATTGTTGTTTCTAATGTTAATTAATTTGTTTTGTTATTTATTTTTACTATTTTCAATTTTGTTTAATTAAGTTATAAAAAAAAAATGTCACGCATGCCAAAAGCTGCGTGTTGCCGCAGCTTGCAAAGAAGGACTCGGCAGCCCTTTGGCTGTAATTTCAGAGGAAGTGGCTGGGGGTTGTAGACACCAAATTTTGAACAATTTTATGTAGCATCTATTTCATGATTTTCATTTTAGATTGCTTGCATTTTAGTTCGTTATTGTGTTTTTTGTACTATTAGTTGTTATGATATTTTAGTTTTATTCATTTTCGCCCTTTTAGTTGACCTATTTCATTTGCTATTTATTCTTATTTACTTTTAGTTTTAGCTTTTAAGTTTAAAATTAGCATAGAGTTTTTAGAAAAAAAGAAAAGGAAAACATAAAAAATATGTTTTAGTCATTTTGTTTTTATTCAATGCTTTCTTGAAAGAAAAATGAAAATGCAAAATTATAAAAAGGAGAAAAAAGAAATTAAAGAAAAAGAGGAAAAGAAGAAAAATTCAAAAAAAAAAAAATAGGTTTTAGATGGATCGGAAAAAAAAGAAAAAGAGGAAAAAAAAAAGAAAAAAAGAGAAAGGAAAACTTGTTCACAAAAATATGTTTATTTCTTTTAAATTCAGCTTTTTGGCATTTTTAAGTTATTTTTTAAAAAAAAAAAAAAAGTGAAAAATGAGAAAAATGAAAAAATGGAAAATTGCATTTTTTGTTGTTTTTAGTTTATTTTTATCTAATGTTAATTAAGTTGTTTTCATCATTCATTATTTTTGTTTTATTATTATCATTCTTGTTGTTTAATTAATTAATTAAAAAAATTAAAAAAAAAAAAAACAACAACAACGTCGCGGCATGCACGCTGCAATTTTTTGCAGCGTGCAAAGGACAGCCTCAACAGCCATTGGATGGCTGGATATGAAGGCGAGAGGTAAGCCTTCATCCTCACCATTGAGGTGAGGGTTTAGGAGATTGGGAAGTGGTTATAAAATGGATAAGAAGGCTCAGCCGTAAGGGGGGTTTTTTGAGAGAAGAAAGGAACGGCTGAAAATTTAGGGAGGAAATAGTCGACGGCGGTAGAAAAACACAGAGGAAAAAAGGCGGATTTTTACGGCAGAAAGAAAAAACAGAGAAAGGATTGGCGGTGGGGTTACGGGCTGAGGATTAGAGGGAAGAAACAGAAATCGAGTGACGGCTGCATAAGAGAGCATAGGGAGAGGTCAGCTGTGAAAAGGCTAGGGTTAGAAAGCTGGACAGAAATTAGGAGAGGTTTACGGCTGAACGAGGAGAAACCACCAGATTGAAGCCACCAGTTGCAGCTCGTCGGTCCTGGAAAAAATTCCGTAGCTTTCCACCAGAAGTTTGTTTGCATTTGAATCCGCTCATCTTCCCAGAGGTAATTTCTGAAATCTCTTCAATTATACAAGTTGGGGCCTTAGAACAGATTTCCTTTTTTCCGTTTCTCTCGGCATTCTGTGTTCATTCCTTGCTGTTTTATCCTTTTTCTCTGTTACAATTTTGTGTTAGAGTGTTGCATCCGATCTGTTTAACGTTGGAGGTTGTATGAAATGTTGTTTTGGTTCGAAAGATTGCAGCTTTTGGTGAATTTTGTTGGTCGTATGTGCTTAGAATGTCATGTTCGTGAAGTCATAGAATGTTTTTATAGATTTTTGCATGATTTTGTTCATATTTTTCGTGTATGAATGGAAAATTGCAGAAAAGAAATCAGGGTTCTTGTATGATAATTTTGGGGTCTTGTTGCTTTGAGTCAAACCATGTTTAAGTATGTTTGGGACTCTTAGGAGGCGCCGAGTGACACTGCAACAAATTTAGAGTCCTCTACTCTGTTGAAGCAAATAAAAGTTCTGATTTTTTTTGGGTTTGCTGCAGTTTCGAATGGCTGGTATTTCTTTTTGCTTTGTTTGTTGTTTGATAGTAGTCCCATATATGGGACTGCCGCGTTTTAGAACAGCAATCGATGGATATATAGACCTACTGCTTTGTGTCATTGCTGTCTCCATTTTTGCTTTCTTGCATCTCATTTTTGCTTTGGAAGAAGGTTGAGTTTCATTTCTGTTGGGCTGAGTTATTGCAGCAATATAAATAGAATCTTTTCTTTCTTTGATTGAGTCTTGGCGCATGGATGTTCAAATCACATTGGCTGTATTTGTGACTGGGAGTTGTGAAGTTCCAAAGCTTCACGAGCTTATCGCTATTACTGGGACCTGTTGCCTTTTGGTGTTTGGATGGTGTTACCCATATGCTGGTTAAGAAAATAAAGTTTGTAGCAGAAAATCTGATCTTATGGCCACTCTTTGCCTTGATTCTTTTCGTTTGGTAATTAGTTTGGGTGTAGTGATAATCTTATGGGAGCTGGAATGTTGGGTTTGTTTAAAATTGGTTTGGGTAGCTAATAGGAAGCATGGGCGGAAACTCAACAAACTGGAAATGAAGAAGAGTTCATCCGTAGCTTTGCATGAAAATTTGCATGAAAAATAGCTTCTCAAATTTGCACTTTAACCCCCTAAGTTTCCCTTGTCTCACTATGGCCCAAGTATTTGGAACACTTAATCATTTTGATCCCCTAAGTTCCCCTTAGTTCTACAAAGACCCAATTACATTCTAATTGCTTGCAATCAAGTCCTAGAATAATTGCACTTTGACCATTCACATATCTCTTTGTTTCGTTAAGACTCAATTATGTTTTCATTTCCTGCAATTAAGTCCTAAATCATTTGCATTTCAATCCCTTACTTGACCCCTTCCTTGCTCTTTGACCCATGAATTCCCTAAAAGATGTTATTTTGGGTTTGAGTGATTGTTTAACATTTGCACTTGGATCTTTGGTAGTTTTCCATCTTAGAGGTGTACATTATTTGATTTTTTTTTTTTTTTTAAGTCACTAATTTTAGTACCTCATTCTAGAACCTTTTTGATTATTGGGTTTTGCTTTGCTTTAATTCTATTCGAGTATAGATGATTTGTTGTAAATACCTTGAGTGATTCCATTTTATTACTAATTTTGCTTAATTTTCATTCCGTGCTTAATTCTCATTTGTTAAGTAATTAGTAGTTAATTAAAGTGATGCCTTGACCCTTTTTGCTATTTTGGAGGATAGATAAGTGAATTTACTTCATTAAGGTATCGATTCAAGGGAGGTATAATTTCTTTTAGTTTTTTGTCTCTCCTCTACGTGATCCAACGTGTTACGTGAATATGCATGTCTACTTTGCTTTCTTATTTCCTTTCATTTATTTAATTTACTTTTGATTTTTATTAATGGGGTATGTGTACACCTCTTGGCTTGTAATAGATAGGGCGTAGCAAGTAATTTGGTCCATTTTCCCTTTCACCTTTGTTTTAGTTAGCAAATGTAATGGTTGCATGCCTATGTGTTATATGTTAAATGCTTTATTAGGATCTTGCATCTAGTCAAGCATGCTAAGTGTTATGTGCTACGTGTTTATAAGTGATTCGCATGTCTACTCACTTTTTATAGTGTGGATGAATGGAATGGATGAATGTACGTCACCACACTAGTCCAACGCTAGTTGTGGCTTCTTTTATCGTTTCCACTAGTCCAACGCTAGTCGGAATTCATAGAATGGGCTAGTCCAACGCTAGACCCTTAGGGTTTTTCCCTTGTTAGTACATCATTTGCTTGTTCACCACATATCACGCATTTTCCTTAGTTTTATCATTTGGCATGAGCCTCGAACCCCTTTTCCCCTCACTTCAGGTTTTGCCTCTCATGCTAGCTATAGGGTTCATTTTGCTTGAGTGTCCCCTTCCGATAAGGAAAACGAGCGAGTGTGGCTACTCGATAGCCTTAGCACGCTAGTTTTGCCTTCTAATCAAAGGGAAAATAGAAGTCGAAAAGTTAGGAGTCAACCCCCGTACCCGACTTGTTGCATTCCCCTAGGGTCATACTTTCATTTTTATCACATCCATACACTTTTAACCACAATTTTGCACATTTCTCAAACCATATTTTTTTTACTACATTTTACCTATCACTTGCTTATTTTCACTTCACAAATGAAATTCCACTTTACCTTATATATCTATTATTCTATTTTCACACACTTGCACACAAAAAACACTTGAATTTTATACAATTTCACACATGCACCTTTTTATACATTCGCACACTTGTATTTACATTTCTTGCATCTTTCATACACTTTCACACTTGCACACTTGAATTTGAACTCTCATTTGCATTAATCGACCTCTATGAGGTTTTCCTTTGTTGGCCGCCACAATTCATGTGGTTTGGGACCAAAAACCTCACAAGAGACATCGTAGAATTTAGGATTGCATTTTCCTTTCCGTTTTGCATTCATATAGTCATATCCAACGTGCGATACATACATTGGGTAGAAAATTAGGAAAGGTAAGGTTAAGTCGCGCAACTAGCCTTGGCTAGGTCAAAGGGGTGCCTTGGATTCTATCCTTGCCTTCCCCTTTGTCAAACGTGACTCCCGAACCTTTTTCTTTGTCTTAAGTGGACTAGGAGTCGTTTTAAAAAGGGTTTATTACTACTTAACTCATTTTTAGGTGACTTGGTACACCTTAAATCATTACCAAGTGGCGACTCCAAACTTTTCATTTCAAAACCCTTTTTAAAACTATTTTTTGGGTCAAATCGTCGCTTTCCAAAGTCCCATTGAGACCCATGTCTTTTCAACTCACAAAAATCATTTTCCAATCAAAATTGAAACAATGCATCTTTCTCAAACCATTTATTTATTTATCAAAAAAATGGGGCGCGACAGTTGGCGACTCCACTGGGGACTTCCTAAGTGGGTCCAAGCATTTTTGACTTAACCATTCGTTTCCTTTTTCTACCCTTTCTATGCATGGCATGTGGTTATTAGGATTGCATTTTTCATTTTTTTTAGGACCTTTTGTCTTATATACGTAATCAAACCAATCCCTCGACTCACGAATGTATGTTTGAATGAATGTTTATTTGTTATCTCGCGCTTGCATTGCATTTTGGGAGGTATGGGTCACCCTAGAGCCTCGCGTTGGTTCTTGACCCTTCCCCTCCAAACGAGCACTAGCATACGAGCATACGCTTTACTTCTTTTTATCCCTTTTATTTTTCTTTAGTGGCTTGTCACGCCACTCCACCCTATTACGATTAGGTGACTCACTTGGACATGTGATCACGACACGATGTGTGTGTAGCATGTTCCAATGGGTCACTCAATCTTCCGCTTAAAGCTATTGGTTGATAGCCTTTAGCTTTTGGTCGAAGATTGAGGTTTTGATAGATTCACTCAAACACGTAGCCGTGACACGATGTGTGCGTAGCGGTGTTTGGGGAATCGCTCGAGCCACCGACAAAGAACCTTGGGATTGATGACCCTTGGTTTCTAAGTCTGAAGGCTCGGGGGCCTATGACCTATCGAGTCTAGATGCATTAGTAAGCCAAGCCTCATGCATCCATATTAGAATTACCTAGGGTAGAGTCAGCCTTATCCTGAACTAGGGACACTATTCACGAGGGGAGGGGTCCCAACCCTCTTTCCTTATTTATCTTTATTGCCTTTTATATTGTCCAAATGTGTTATGTGTTATGTGTTGAACTCACGTTTCCTTGTCTCTTGTCTTTTGCATTCACAAACATTAGGAAATAAGAGGTCCGACATGACTTTCTTTTAGAACCTACCCTTGTAGATAGGCTATTGCACGTCTAAAGATTTTTGTATATTGCATTCATAGATTAATGATTGCATATCATTCTAGGCCTACCCTGGCAGATAAAGGATTCCTTAGGTCACGTTTCATTTCGAATTGCATTTTTTCCTGCTTTAATAACTGGCATCATGCATAAACCCTAGAAAGGGAATGCCACTTAGGGGATCCCGTGTTAGGAATAAGCCACCTTGTGTCTCGGATACTTAATCCAACGAGACTTGCACGTTTACATTTTGTACCATCCAAAGGGGTAGTGCACAAGGTAAGGTAGGATCCAATCATTTTCGTAGAGTGATCTTTGGAATATGAGCATCTAATAATCACTTTTTGGCCATTTTATCAAAAATTGGTAAAAATCCCTTGCGTGAAGGACATTAATTTGAAGAAATTCACAAATGATTCCTCCTATTGAGACGATAAATAAATTGAGGCCAAATAGTGATTTTAGAAAGCTCATAGACTAATTTTCTGAAACCACCAATGGCCGGCCGATTCAATCGATCCATTTTGTCAATTCATAATCAATTTTGAATAAACCATTCATTTGACCAATTTACCCTTTTTAGGGTCATCCGGTCAATTTGGAATAAGTCGTCAATTCATTTGACCAATTTACCCTTTTTAGGGTCATCCGGTCAATTTGGAATAAATCGTCAATTCATTTGACCAATTTACCCTTTTTAGGGTCATTTGACCAATTTACCCTTTTTAGGGTCATCCGGTCAATTTGGAATAAATCGTCAATTGAGATAAATCGTCAATTCATTTGACCAATTTACCCTTTTTAGGGTCATTTGACCAATTTACCCTTTTTAGGGTCACCTGGTCGATTTTGAATAAATCGTCAATTCATTTGACCAATTTACCCTTTTTAGGGTCATTTGACCAATTTACCCTTTTTAGGGTCATCCGGTCAATTTGGAATAAATCGTCAATTGAGATAAATCGTCAATTCATTTGACCAATTTACCCTTTTTAGGGTCATTTGACCAATTTACCCTTTTTAGGGTCACCTGGTCGATTTTGAATAAATCGTCAATTCATTTGACCAATTTACCCTTTTTAGGGTCATTCGACCAATTTTTGAATAAATCACTAATTCAATTTCATTCATTTGATCAATTTACCCTTTTAGGGCGATCTGGTCAATTTTGAATAAATTCTCAATTTCATTCAATTCATTTGACCAAGTTTTTTTTTTTTTAGGGCGATCCGGTCAATTTTGAATAAAATTCTCAATTTCATTTAGTTCATCCGAACAAGTTCCTTTTTTAGGATGATTCGGTCAATTTTGAGTAAGTTTTAAATTTCACTCAATTCATTTGACCCGTTTCCCTTTTTAGGGTAATCCGGTCGATTTTTAATAAATTGTCAATTTCATTTGACCAATTAGGGTTTCAATGTCGGATTTCGAATTGAGAAACCTAATCAATTTTGAGAAAATCATCCATTGCATCCGGCTATTTGATCAGTTGGAATTTTGATCCGCGCTTCATTGAGAAAATTTGTCAGCGAATTCCAATCTCTTCGATAGGAAGTTCGTCAAGGTCAAACACGTGCGTTTTTGCAAAATCTTGTATCGATCAAAAGTGATCAATCCGTTCGAACGTTGACCTCATTTTTAACAAATGACTCTTGCCATTCCAATTGATCGAATTTTTCAAAATTGTTTTTCACTCAAGGAGTTGATCAGATCCATCAGGTATTGTATAGTGGCTACTCCAGTGGATTGCATTTTCATGCTAGGCCTACCCTTGGCACAAAAAGGGTTCCCCCATAGGACATGCATCCGAATTTCTTGGATATCTACTAACTCTTGCCTTTTTCTCTTTCTTTTCTTTATTTTTATTGTAATAACTAAGCGAGGGTTAAATCTAAAGGTAATCTTTCAAAAATTCTCAGGTAATATTTAAACATAGCTTCTCGTCGAAGCCCCATCATAACACGATCCCGTAGTCAAGCTCAGAGGAGTCGTGTAAACATGAGTTCACAACCGGAACAAGCAGATAGGTCTACTACTACCGCTCAACCCGAGACTGCGAGTTTGGGGGTTCAGTTGACTGAGATGCTTACTAAGTTTGGTGAAATGGCATCTGAAATGGCATCGCAAAAGAAGTTAATCGACGAGCTCGTTAGTAGCGGAGTGCAGCCCGAACTTGCGCCCATCAAACAACCGGAATCCGAACCATTCATCATCCCTCCTACTCAAACCACCGTTACTCCACCTTTCCTTATACCACCCGAAGGAACTTTCACATATCCCACCATACATTTGCCATACACTTACCCTCCTGGTCCTTCATTTTTCCCTGCTCATATGCAAGGCCCACAACCCCAACTTACTTCAAACATACCACCAGAGCTACATACTTTTTGTCACACTGCTGCTGAGCCATTCCTACCAGACCACGCTGCTCAAACCAAGCCAGAAATGGGGGAATCTTCCGCTCCCATTGATATAAAGCTGCTCAAACGCCTGGACCGTTTTGATGAGTTTATGAGGAGGAGTCAGGGTTTGAACAAACAAGGAGTGCTGGACTATGATGAGCTTTGTCTCTTTCCAAATGTGCAATTGCCTGAGGGGTTCAAAACTCCGAAGTTTAATAAATACGATGGTACGGGCAATCCCAAGACACACCTCCGATTGTTCGCCAACAAGTTGGGTAGGCCAACAGATGATGAAAATCTGCCTTTGAGGCTATTCCCAGAAAGTCTGGAGGGGGATGCACTCGATTGGTATTCCAAGCTGAAACCCGAAGAAACGAAGACCTGGCTTGACTTGTCCAACGCTTTTGTAAAGCAGTACGAGTATAATTGCGAGCTGGCTCCAACACGAACCACGTTGGAAGGGACAAAGAGGAAGCCATCTGAAGATCACAAGACTTATGCCAAGAGGTGGAGGAAAATAGCTGCAAAAGTCGAGCCACCAATGACGGAGGACGAAATCATACGCACTTTCATTAAGGCACATGATCCGCCGTACTTTGAAGAAATTTTCCGCATGACTGGATGCTCATTTGCCGCAATTGTTAATAAGCTTGAGGAATTTGATGATTTTGTGAAGGCTGGGAAGATTGTTAATGTCTCTGCCCTCAAATCCCAGTTGGATGCCTTGCAAAGCCAAGGTAGTAATGGGAAGAAACAACAATCCAAAAAGCAAGAGGGGGAAACTGCTTTTGTCTGGAATCGAAACCCTGTTTCAAGACCCAGACCTCGACCACACTTTACCTACTCAAACCCTTACCCTTACTATTCAAGCCCTCAATCTGTTTACCACACCAATAGCACTCATCCTCGACCTTGCCCTAATTACAATAACTCGCCTATGGCCCCTTTTCAAATATCTCAATCTCACTTCCAACAAGTTCGACCCCGACCCCCTTACAATCAACAATTTCCTTCACCAAATAGACCCACCTATAATTACCCTCAACCCATTGAACCCCAAAGTCGAAATCGTTCTCGCACCTTCACTAACCTTGGCAGGCCTCTGGACCAATTGTACGAACAATTAAAAGCCGCTGGTAGAATCGGCGTAATTCCTCCTCCAGCTCACCCTCATGGTGTTCCTGCCGACTACAATCCGCAGTCCACTTGTGCCTATCATTCGGGAGCACCTGGACACTCAACCGCCGATTGCAGAGCCCTTAAGCACAGAGTTCAAGACATGATTGAGGCAGGGGAAATAGTGTTAAGGGGAAAAGGTGAACAAGGACCAAGTGTAAATACAAACCCCTTTCCCAAACACAAGGACACCTTTGAAGCATCCACTACAAATGACGAAATTTGAAAATCCCGAAGGAACTCGGCGCAATTTGGATGGCTGACTATCTTCCCTTACGAAGGGAATTTCGATAAATCTAAGGGTTGTCATTTACTAAAGTTCACGAAAACTTTTTCTTGCATATGTAAATAGTTTCATGAAAGCGTTTTTTTTTTGCAATCAAATTTTGTTTCGTTTCTGCTTTGATTTGGAGTTTCATGAAATGCTCATTTTGATTATTTGTTTGTCTGATTATGATTCTAATTTTTGAGCTGGCCAAAGGTGAGGTTAGTTGACTCTTTGAATATCACTGTTCTGGAATTTGATGAAACCCTTTTGAAAATTCCTCCATTAAAAAACCCTCATTGAGAAATTCCTTCATTGAGAAATCCTTCATTGAGAGAGCTTTCATTGAGAAAAACCATTGAAAAATCCCTTCATTGAAAATCACTTCGCTGGAAAAACCCTCATTGAGAAATTCCTTCATTGAGAAATCCTTCATTGAGAAAGCTTTCATTGAGAAAAACCATTGAAAAATCTCTTCATTGAAAATCACTTCGCTGGAAAAATCCTTTCATTTGGAAATTCCTTTATTGATAAATCCCTTCATTTGAGAAAATCCCTTTCCAGCCAGGTTGAAAGTTGATTGGTTAAAGCAGTATCATTAACGATTGATTCTGATTAATGAAAGCAGTTGAATGCTATGTGCCATGACCAACGTTGTCAAAACGCATGACCTCTGTTCATAACAAAAGGATCCGCCACCGATCTTCTGAAAAAGGAAACAAAGTGCTAAAGCGATGAAAGACGAAGTCGAAGGCAAATTTGCTTCAAATTGACAAAGCTTATTGGGTGTTCAAAGGAGAGATGGAAGGATGGACATTCCCTCAACCTATCAACTCGGACATGTGTAAGATGTTCTTTATTTGATTATGCAAAGTTTCTTTTAGGAAATCATGCAAAGGGCGAGGCAAAAGTCAGGCCATCTTCCTTTTCAATCAAAACATTTCATCCCTAGTCATCCCCTTTGAGCTATCAGAACAATAATTTTCGTTTGGCAGCCCCTGAAGATTGCAAACCCCACACTGGGGCAAATTCATTTTGAAAGGTGATCAGAAAGAAAAGGAAAACCCCACACTGGGGCAAATTTATCTTTGAAAGAGATATGGAAAAAGAAAGAACCCTAAGCTGGGGCAAATTTATTTTGAAAGAGAGATGAAAAGGAAAGAACCCCACACTGGGGCAAATTTAGTTTTTTTTGAAGAAAAATGCAAAAAGTGAGAAAAATGCGATGAAGAAAATGCAAAGAAAGAAAAATCCAATCAAACTGGGGCAAATTTCCTCGGTTTTGTTCAAAATTAGAGATAATTTCAAAATGATGCAATCTCAGGTTATTTCACACCTTTCATCAAACCTGCTTTCAAGCCTTAACTTTTCTTGAAAAACACCCCATCTGACCTCATTACAAAAGCCCAAAGTCCTGGCTTTCGTCACTTGCTGCATTTCTATTAGGGATTTTGCTAATCAACTGGCAGGTGATGTCCATAATGCCTTCGTTTAAGTTTATAAGGGAAGCGCATTTTACTGATGCCAGCAATCTTCAACTTACATTCCTGAGTCGACTATGGTTGAGCTCTTCCACTATTTCATTAGGTGAAAACCCACAAGGGCACCTCAAGAGAGAAAAAAAGAAGAAGGAAAAAAGAAAAAGAAAAAAAAGAAAAACCAACAAAAAGGGTGGGAGGCAACCTTGGTGAAAACCCGAATGGGCGCCAAGGTAGGTTTCTGCAATGAGAAAGCACAAAGAGGAACAATTGGTGGTTTGGTCCATTTAGATTTTCTTCTCATTTTTGTCATACCTCTGACAACATTGAAATCCGGAGCTAAGATATCCAAAGATTTGAATATGACATCTGTTGGCCAAAAGCCGTGTCATTTTGTAAAAAATATTCTTTTGTAAATACATTCTTAGGAAACTCGTTTTTTCCAAATTACTTGCATTCATGGCATTTTTTGTAGAATTTAAGCACAAATGGTTAGGTGTGCATTCTTGTGCATATTCATTTTTACATGACATGTGAATTTTCTTGCATACCTCATTCTTTATCATTGAATTGTGGTAAATGACAATCCCTGTGGTTTATTTCAAAAAGTATACTTGGATTCAGTCATCCTTTGGGAACAGTTGAAATCCAGCCAAGCCAGCTACACAAACTTCATAATATCGCAAAGCATATACCTGGTCAGTTTGAAAATCGGAAAAGCCTTAGGGCGAGGAATCCAACTCAATCGGCTGTCGTAGCAAAAGTTGAAAATGGCATCGGAAGACTCATGTTTACACGATTCTCAAAGGAAAACGGATCAAATAATGGTGGCAATTTCTTTTTCATTTGCAGAAAATTGCAGGCACAGATGAAAGTAATCACACTTCACACCGAAATCGATGTCGGAAAAAGTCCTCCGGTGAACAAAGGCAGATCGAAAATGTTGCAAGCAAATTTGATCAAAAGGTGCAACAACATGGCGATACAAAGTCAACTTTGGATTCAAATTGCAAAAATTCAACATACTGGGGCAAATTAATTTTTTTGAAAGATTCTCAAAAGTCAAAAAGAAAAGCAAAAAGAAAAGAAAATCATCAATCAAAAAATCAAATCAAATTTCATCACGACAGGCTCAAGCTTAATCCCACTGTCTGATTGTCAAAGCATTTCATTTACATTGCTATTGGAGCTGGGTTTGTCCCGCCAGTAAGCATTTCATTTTGCATTTGCCACCAGCCGTTGGGTTTGTCCCACTGGTGAGCCTTTCATTTTCATCGCCGCTAACCGTTGGGTTTGTCCCACTAGTGTGCCTTTTGATTACATTTGCCACCAGCCGTTGGGTTTGTCCCACTGGTGAGCCTTTCATCTTCATCGCCGCTAGCCGTTGGGTTTGTCCCACTAGTGTGCCTTTTGATTACATTTGCCACCAGCCGTTGGGTTTGTCCCACTGGTGAGCCTTTCATCTTCATCGCCGCTAGCCGTTGGGTTTGTCCCGCTAGTGTGCCTTTTAATTGCATTTGCCACCAGCCGTTGGGTTTGTCCCACTGGTGAGCCTTTCATTTTCATCGCCGCTAATCGTTGGGTTTGTCCCACTAGTGTGCCTTTTAATTACATTTGCCACCAGCCATTGGGTTTGTCCCACTGGTGAGCCTTTCATCTTCATCGCCGCTAGCCGTTGGGTTTGTCCCACTAGTGTGCCTTTTGATTACATTTGCCACCAGCCGTTGGGTTTGTCCCACTGGTGAGCCTTTCATTTTCATCGCCGCTAACCGTTGGGTTTGTCCCACTAGTGTGCCTTTTAATTGCATTTGCCACCAGCCGTTGGGTTTGTCCCACTGGTGAGCCTTTCATCTTCATCGCCGCTAGCCGTTGGGTTTGTCCCACTAGTGTGCCTTTTAATTGCATTTGCCACCAGCCGTTGGGTTTGTCCCACTGGTGAGCCTTTCATCTTCATCCCCGCTAGCCGTTGGGTTTGTCCCACTAGTGTGCCTTTTGATTACATTTGCCACCAGCCGTTGGGTTTGTCCCACTGGTGAGCCTTTCATTTTCATCGCCGCTAGCCGTTGGGTTTGTCCCACTAGTGTGCCTTTCATCTGCATTCGCCGCTAGCCGTGGGTCAGTCCCACTAGTGCACATTTCATTTTGTTCAGCCATTGGCCGTGGGTCAGTCCCACTAGTGCGCACTTCCTTTTGTTCAGCCACAGAGATCAAATCTCCCTCTTGGTACAAAATTTGAACTACCCCGAGGTAAAAACTCAATTTATTGTTTAAACCTTCCCAGTGAAGTCCCTTTTTAAATTTCCGTTCGGGCCAGTCCCGTTTAAATTTCCGTTCGAGCCAGTACCGTTTAAACTCCTGTTCGGGTCAGTCCCGTTTAAATTCTTGTTCGGGTCAGTCCCGTTTAATTCCTGTTCGGGTCAGTCCCGTTTAAATTCTGTTCGGGTCAGTCCCGTTTAAAAATCTGTTCGGGTCAGCCCCGTTTTAAATTCCTGTTCGGGTCAGTCCCGTTTCATTTTTCATATTCGGGTCAGTCCCGTGTTAGAATTCTTGTTCGATAGAATCTTTTGCAGCCCAATAACACAGGTAAGTATTTGGTGTCTACTTCTTTGTCTCAAGTTTTTTCAAAACTCAGACAAAGAGGGGCAAACTGTAGACACCAAATTTTGAACAATTTTATGTAGCATCTATTTCATGATTTTCATTTTAGATTGCTTGCATTTTAGTTCGTTATTGTGTTTTTTGTACTATTAGTTGTTATGATATTTTAGTTTTATTCATTTTCGCCCTTTTAGTTGACCTATTTCATTTGCTATTTATTCTTATTTACTTTTAGTTTTAGCTTTTAAGTTTAAAATTAGCATAGAGTTTTTAGAAAAAAAGAAAAGGAAAACATAAAAAATATGTTTTAGTCATTTTGTTTTTATTCAATGCTTTCTTGAAAGAAAAATGAAAATGCAAAATTATAAAAAGGAGAAAAAAGAAATTAAAGAAAAAGAGGAAAAGAAGAAAAATTCAAAAAAAAAAAAAAATAGGTTTTAGATGGATCGGAAAAAAAGAAAAAGAGGAAAAAAAAAAGAAAAAAAGAGAAAGGAAAACTTGTTCACAAAAATATGTTTATTTCTTTTAAATTCAGCTTTTTGGCATTTTTAAGTTATTTTTTAAAAAAAAAAAAAAGTGAAAAATGAGAAAAATGAAAAAATGGAAAATTGCATTTTTTGTTGTTTTTAGTTTATTTTTATCTAATGTTAATTAAGTTGTTTTCATCATTCATTATTTTTGTTTTATTATTATCATTCTTGTTGTTTAATTAATTAATTAAAAAAATAAAAAAAAAAAAAAAAAAACAACAACGTCGCGGCATGCACGCTGCAATTTTTTGCAGCGTGCAAAGGACAGCCTCAACAGCCATTGGATGGCTGGATATGAAGGCGAGAGGTAAGCCTTCATCCTCACCATTGAGGTGAGGGTTTAGGAGATTGGGAAGTGGTTATAAAATGGATAAGAAGGCTCAGCCGTAAGGGGGGTTTTTTGAGAGAAGAAAGGAACGGCTGAAAATTTAGGGAGGAAATAGTCGACGGCGGTAGAAAAACACAGAGGAAAAAAGGCGGATTTTTACGGCAGAAAGAAAAACAGAGAAAGGATTGGCGGTGGGGTTACGGGCTGAGGATTAGAGGGAAGAAACAGAAATCGAGTGACGGCTGCATAAGAGAGCATAGGGAGAGGTCAGCTGTGAAAAGGCTAGGGTTAGAAAGCTGGACAGAAATTAGGAGAGGTTTACGGCTGAACGAGGAGAAACCACCAGATTGAAGCCACCAGTTGCAGCTCGTCGGTCCTGGAAAAAATTCCGTAGCTTTCCACCAGAAGTTTGTTTGCATTTGAATCCGCTCATCTTCCCAGAGGTAATTTCTGAAATCTCTTCAATTATACAAGTTGGGGCCTTAGAACAGATTTCCTTTTTTCCGTTTCTCTCGGCATTCTGTGTTCATTCCTTGCTGTTTTATCCTTTTTCTCTGTTACAATTTTGTGTTAGAGTGTTGCATCCGATCTGTTTAACGTTGGAGGTTGTATGAAATGTTGTTTTGGTTCGAAAGATTGCAGCTTTTGGTGAATTTTGTTGGTCGTATGTGCTTAGAATGTCATGTTCGTGAAGTCATAGAATGTTTTTATAGATTTTTGCATGATTTTGTTCATATTTTTCGTGTATGAATGGAAAATTGCAGAAAAGAAATCAGGGTTCTTGTATGATAATTTTGGGGTCTTGTTGCTTTGAGTCAAACCATGTTTAAGTATGTTTGGGACTCTTAGGAGACGCCGAGTGACACTGCAACAAATTTAGAGTCCTCTACTCTGTTGAAGCAAATAAAAGTTCTGATTTTTTTTGGGTTTGCTGCAGTTTCGAATGGCTGGTATTTCTTTTTGCTTTGTTTGTTGTTTGATAGTAGTCCCATATATGGGACTGCCGCGTTTTAGAACAGCAATCGATGGATATATAGACCTACTGCTTTGTGTCATTGCTGTCTCCATTTTTGCTTTCTTGCATCTCATTTTTGCTTTGGAAGAAGGTTGAGTTTCATTTCTGTTGGGCTGAGTTATTGCAGCAATATAAATAGAATCTTTTCTTTCTTTGATTGAGTCTTGGCGCATGGATGTTCAAATCACATTGGCTGTATTTGTGACTGGGAGTTGTGAAGTTCCAAAGCTTCACGAGCTTATCGCTATTACTGGGACCTGTTGCCTTTTGGTGTTTGGATGGTGTTACCCATATGCTGGTTAAGAAAATAAAGTTTGTAGCAGAAAATCTGATCTTATGGCCACTCTTTGCCTTGATTCTTTTCGTTTGGTAATTAGTTTGGGTGTAGTGATAATCTTATGGGAGCTGGAATGTTGGGTTTGTTTAAAATTGGTTTGGGTAGCTAATAGGAAGCATGGGCGGAAACTCAACAAACCGGAAATGAAGAAGAGTTCATCCGTAGCTTTGCATGAAAATTTGCATGAAAAATAGCTTCTCAAATTTGCACTTTAACCCCCTAAGTTTCCCTTGTCTCACTATGGCCCAAGTATTTGGAACACTTAATCATTTTGATCCCCTAAGTTCCCCTTAGTTCTACAAAGACCCAATTACATTCTAATTGCTTGCAATCAAGTCCTAGAATAATTGCACTTTGACCATTCACATATCTCTTTGTTTCGTTAAGACTCAATTATGTTTTCATTTCCTGCAATTAAGTCCTAAATCATTTGCATTTCAATCCCTTACTTGACCCCTTCCTTGCTCTTTGACCCATGAATTCCCTAAAAGATGTTATTTTGGGTTTGAGTGATTGTTTAACATTTGCACTTGGATCTTTGGTAGTTTTCCATCTTAGAGGTGTACATTATTTGATTTTTTTTTTTTTTTAAGTCACTAATTTTAGTACCTCATTCTAGAACCTTTTTGATTATTGGGTTTTGCTTTGCTTTAATTCTATTCGAGTATAGATGATTTGTTGTAAATACCTTGAGTGATTCCATTTTATTACTAATTTTGCTTAATTTTCATTCCGTGCTTAATTCTCATTTGTTAAGTAATTAGTAGTTAATTAAAGTGATGCCTTGACCCTTTTTGCTATTTTGGAGGATAGATAAGTGAATTTACTTCATTAAGGTATCGATTCAAGGGAGGTATAATTTCTTTTAGTTTTTTGTCTCTCCTCTACGTGATCCAACGTGTTACGTGAATATGCATGTCTACTTTGCTTTCTTATTTCCTTTCATTTATTTAATTTACTTTTGATTTTTATTAATGGGGTATGTGTACACCTCTTGGCTTGTAATAGATAGGGCGTAGCAAGTAATTTGGTCCATTTTCCCTTTCACCTTTGTTTTAGTTAGCAAATGTAATGGTTGCATGCCTATGTGTTATATGTTAAATGCTTTATTAGGATCTTGCATCTAGTCAAGCATGCTAAGTGTTATGTGCTACGTGTTTATAAGTGATTCGCATGTCTACTCACTTTTATAGTGTGGATGAATGGAATGGATGAATGTACGTCACCACACTAGTCCAACGCTAGTTGTGGCTTCTTTTATCGTTTCCACTAGTCCAACGCTAGTCGGAATTCATAGAATGGGCTAGTCCAACGCTAGACCCTTAGGGTTTTTCCCTTGTTAGTACATCATTTGCTTGTTCACCACATATCACGCATTTTCCTTAGTTTTATCATTTGGCATGAGCCTCGAACCCCTTTTCCCCTCACTTCAGGTTTTGCCTCTCATGCTAGCTATAGGGTTCATTTTGCTTGAGTGTCCCCTTCCGATAAGGAAAACGAGCGAGTGTGGCTACTCGATAGCCTTAGCACGCTAGTTTTGCCTTCTAATCAAAGGGAAAATAGAAGTCGAAAAGTTAGGAGTCAACCCCCGTACCCGACTTGTTGCATTCCCCTAGGGTCATACTTTCATTTTTATCACATCCATACACTTTTAACCACAATTTTGCACATTTCTCAAACCATATTTTTTTTACTACATTTTACCTATCACTTGCTTATTTTCACTTCACAAATGAAATTCCACTTTACCTTATATATCTATTATTCTATTTTCACACACTTGCACACAAAAAACACTTGAATTTTATACAATTTCACACATGCACCTTTTTATACATTCGCACACTTGTATTTACATTTCTTGCATCTTTCATACACTTTCACACTTGCACACTTGAATTTGAACTCTCATTTGCATTAATCGACCTCTATGAGGTTTTCCTTTGTTGGCCGCCACAATTCATGTGGTTTGGGACCAAAAACCTCACAAGAGACATCGTAGAATTTAGGATTGCATTTTCCTTTCCGTTTTGCATTCATATAGTCATATCCAACGTGCGATACATACATTGGGTAGAAAATTAGGAAAGGTAAGGTTAAGTCGCGCAACTAGCCTTGGCTAGGTCAAAGGGGTGCCTTGGATTCTATCCTTGCCTTCCCCTTTGTCAAACGTGACTCCCGAACCTTTTTCTTTGTCTTAAGTGGACTAGGAGTCGTTTTAAAAAGGGTTTATTACTACTTAACTCATTTTTAGGTGACTTGGTACACCTTAAATCATTACCAAGTGGCGACTCCAAACTTTTCATTTCAAAACCCTTTTTAAAACTATTTTTTGGGTCAAATCGTCGCTTTCCAAAGTCCCATTGAGACCCATGTCTTTTCAACTCACAAAAATCATTTTCCAATCAAAATTGAAACAATGCATCTTTCTCAAACCATTTATTTATTTATCAAAAAAATGGGGCGCGACAGGGGTTTTAGGGTTGAATGTCCCATATAAATAGAAAAAGAAAGAGAGCCGCAAGGGGAGGTTTTAGGGGAGAGAGTTTGAAACGGCAAGAGAAGAAAAAAGGAGGCGCGGCTGAGAGAGTTGTACGAGAAGAAATAGGACAGGAAAACTGGGTAGCTGGCGTGGAGTTTTGGTAGGGAAACTGAGGGAAGAAGAAGGAGGAGGAGAGTTCACGGGAGAAAGGGGAAAGAAACCAGAAAAAGGGGAGAGGTTCTCGGACGAGGTGAAAGAAAAACAGCGTAGGAAAGGGGGAGAGTTGACGGCCGCAAAAGAAAAAAATCTGAGCCGAAAATCTGGAAACGGAGGAGGAGGGAGAAGATCGGAAAAGATAGAAAGCATCGTAGAAAAAAAAGGGGCTGAGTTTCTGGGGGAGAGCATACGGGTTGAGAGGAAACAGAAACAAACAAGACAGAAGCAAAAGAGAGAACGAGAGAGAGAGCTGGGAGGAGGGCTTCGGCTGAAGTCAGAAAAGGAAGAGGAAGGAGCTTCGATTGGCATCGCCTGCATCAACGTTTGAGTCTTTTGCAACCCAGTTCGAGGATTTCAATTGCCAGAGCCGTGCGATTTCCAGGAGCCTCTACTGTTTCGTTTAGCAGTCTAGGTACTTTCAGGTAGTCATAAATCCTTTTCGATCTTAGCTTGGCAAAAGTTTCTTCCTTTCCTAAGTGTTGTCAATGCTGGAAGACAATGACTGTAAATCATTCTTCTCTTTCTTTAGTCGTCGAAGTTGTGGCCTGTTTGTCGTTCTTGCTTTTGTTTGTCGTTTGACTGAGGATGCCATGAACTTGTTTGCTATCAAAGCTGTGTTAGAATTTTCTTGTTGCAAACTTAGGAACCAAAAAGCTGTCAGCTTTCGTGCTTTCTTCCCATTGTGAAACTGAATGAGTGTGGTTCGTGAGTTGCAAGTGTCGTTCTTAATATTTTGTTTGCTCATATGATTTGGGTCTTGGGCTGCTTTCTTGAAGTTTTAGATTTAGAGTTGGCAGATGTTCATACGCTTTTATAATGCCGAACTTCAGTTGGGATTGTATGATCCCGTTCCATTTTCCCTGCTGCATTTCATGTTGCACTGCTGTATTTAATCTCCCCTCTCCCCTTCGTCCCAAGTCTTTGTGCTGGAGTGAGTTAGGAGTTGTATTAAGTCCCTTTTAGTTCATTACATCGAAGCTTAGAGTAGCCGAAAGTTACCCTGGGTCATGCGGCAGCCATACGAACAAATTTCTTTCGCCTTTGAGTTGCTGAAGTTTTTGGTTTGTTTGATTTTTGAGACCTGTTGCTTTATCTCTGAGTTGCATTTGTCTTTCCCGTTGCTTTGTTTTTAGTTTGGTGCAATGGGTGTGTAATGGGAATGGGGTCTTTTGCAAAGGAAATTTCTTTTTCTAGACCAGAAACTAGCAGGGAAGTTTGTGATTTTGATGTTCCTTGAACCAAGTTTAAAGCCACCTGTATTTGTTGTGCAGTCTGGATGCATTTATCTACCTTATCATAAGGCATCTGATTGTGTACAAATTACTTTGATCATGGTAAAATGCATAATGCTGATTCGGGTTGCTTAAGTAAGAAACTGAGAAAACTGCAGCAAAATAGAGGTTGCCGCATCTACCCTGCTGTTTTCCTTCGCCGTAACCATGCACTAGGTTTTAGTTTCTTCTAATCTGTTGGCTAGTCTTGTGTAGAAGGGGGGGGAGTGGAAGTTTGGTGCTGAAGTTTGCATGTTTGAGTCCTTAAAGCACTTGAACCATGATCAAATACCTGGCTGGAAGGTGAACAAATCTGGTTGCCGAATGCTTGCTGGAATTTTCTCTAGCATTTGTGTGATTTTCCTTCCATGTTTTGTTTTGTTAAGATTGTTGAATTTGTGTGTCATGAAGTTGCGTTTTTCCCTTCTCATTATGCCAAATCCTCCCAGTTTTGAGTTGGGTTGCTAATCTCATAATCCTTTCTCCATTGCATGATGGCGTCTAAGCTGACTGAAATTGCAGCAAGCTTTCTTTTCTGTTGCAGTAGTTTTCCTCGCAATGTTTACATGAAAAACTTCTAAGAATTGCCTTGCCATGAGGTGTTTAGTCATGTTTTGATTAGAGTTAGTTCAAAGTTTTGCTTGTTGAAGGTTTGAAATGAAACTTGCGTGTGAAATGGAAGCTGCCGCTGCATTTTGTTTGGATGGCAGAAGGCCTTCATTAGATGCTTCAATCTTTGTGGCAAAATGTTTCTCACGTCATTTTTTTTGCATGAGTTATGCATGGAAAATGTTCCAAAAGTTGCAAATCAACTCCACATGTTTCCCCTCATGCTACTATGGCCCCCCAAGTCTCCTTTTGTTGCACTATGGCCCTATTAACTCTCAATTTCTTTCGATTGGGTCCTTAACTTGATTGCAAGTAGACCCCGAATCTTTGTGATGATTATTATTTGACCCCAAAGCTTTGTTAATTTTTGCAATCAAGTCCTTTCTTCTTTTGGCTTCTCAAATGTAGGTTAGCTATATGATTTAATTGATTCAATTTCATGATTATCTTTTGATTAAAATGATGCCTTGACTTTTTTATTATTTTGGAGGGCAAATAAATAATTTCTCCTCATTAGGAGTGCCAATTCAAGGGAGGTACACCCTAATCCCTTATTTCTTACTTTATTTGACTCTATGTGCCCTATGTGACTTCACATGTTTAATTTGCATGCCTCTTGGATGTTTATTTATTTATTTCATTTATTTATTTATTTGCTTTATTAGTTTTAGCTTTGTATATCTATCATTTGAAAGGCACTTGAATGCCAAAGTTGTAATAGTTAGGGATTTAATTATTTTATTCCTTTTCGCCCTTTTAGATTGTAGTAGGGTCTCCCTAATGTAATAGATAGGGCTTGGAGGAGCATTCAATGAAGACCTATCGAAGTCATGTGCCTAGCTAGCAAATGTAATAGTTAGGGCTTTAATTGTCTTATGTGTCTTGCATGCTTAGTTGCTACGTGTTAATTTGCTTTGTTAGGGCCTTGCATCTAGTCGAGCATGCTAAATGTTATGTGCTATGTGTTTATAAGTGTTTGGCATGTCTACTCGCTTTCCATAGTCTGAATGAATGTGATGGATGAATGTACGTTTCCACTAGTCCAACGCTAGTCGGAATTCATAGAATGGGCTAGTCCAACGCTAGATGTGAGAACCCGTATTTTCCCTAATAATTTTCTTAGGATTTTTCCCATTTAAAGGCATCATTTTTTGCATTTTCTGGCTTAGGAAAATTCTCCTGGTAAATTTTATGAGCAATTATAGTTTTTAGATAATTTTTCTAGTATTGGAGAGTTTTTGAAAAATTAAGGATAAATAACGGACGTGGGACCCACTAGTGCGAAAAGTTCGGAAAAATTCGGCCAATTAGGTTAAATTCCGGATACTGTGTAAAATTTATCGGGTGTTAAGAGATAAGTAGAGAGTGAGATTTGATTGATGTGAGAGGAAAAAGAAAGATAAGATTGCATTTATGAAGGTGACAAGTGTCACCACTACATTGGTTTTGACTTAAGAGTTACTATTCACTTTTTTTGACTTTTGACCCATTTGAGTTAAATATCTTCAAAAATCACTAAAAATTCACCATTTCTTCTCCTTGATGGCCGGCCCTCTCTCTTGCAAGAAGGAAGAAAACTCTTCAACATTTCAAGCTTCCAACTAGCTCAATCTTCCAAAATCAATCACATAAATTAGTTTCTACTCCATACAATCTTGCCTTTTTGTGTTAGTGGTGAGTTTGGTGAAGTTTTTGGAAGAGCTAAGGTGGTCTACAACTCCTCTTCTCTTGTTTCCTAGGTAAGTGATGGTTGAACATCCTACTACACCTAATGATGCTTAAATTGTGCCTAATGGTAGTGATAGTGAAGCCTTTTGTGGTTTATTTCTTGATTTGAAGTGATTTAGTGAAGTTTTTATTTTATTGGTGAATTTTCTGGTTTAATATGAATGTGATGTTGTGGTCATCTATGATGGTTGATGATGAGGGGGAATGAATCTAGTAGGTGTGAATTAGTGATAATTGCAACCAATTTTGGGTTTGGATTGAAAAATGAAAAGTTAGGGTTCATAAACCCCTAATTCTGTCCGGTTTTGGATCATAGGGTTAGAGGCCGAATTGGACTTTGCTCAAAACATGAAAGTTGTAGGTATTGATGATTTTGAAGTGCCTGAAAAATTTCAGGTCATTTGGATTAGTGTAGAGTGAGATATGTCAATTTTACTGTTGCTATTATGGGTTGATCAGAATGCGAAAACTGCACTAGTAATTGGCCATTTTGACTGGAATTGGTTTGGATTTTGTTGTTGGTGTCTTCTGATGAAATGTATCTGAATGTCTTAGCTATCATATGCCCTTGGAATCAATGCATTTGGACTTGTATAGACTGAGTTGTACTGATTACAGCATTGTGTGATTTGTAAACCTGTTTTTGGTGGTTCTGGTGTAGTATTTGGCATATTTGACCTAGTTGTGCTAGGATTTCGATTAAGTGGCCTTCTACATTATTGTAGCCCTATTTCGTAGCTTCGAAACGGTGGGTCTTACACCCCCATCCGATAATCGTAGTGGACTTTGTGCCATTACCGTAAAAGTATGACGAAAACTGTTTTTTTGTTAAGGCCTAAGCTAATGCCATTTCTTAATTTCTGGTTACCTATGATGCTTATTTATGCTTATGAAACCCTATTAGGGTTATAATTGGTATGGCTATATGACTCGTTATCGAGTCTCATTGCATTTGTTTGCATGTTCTAGGAAGTGACGTTGGTGCACGACGTTCGTTTAACGGCGGTGCATGAAGTATCACTTACGTGATTGGTGAGTATACTACTCACTTAAATGTTACAATGTGGCTTTGTTATATGTGAAATTGATGCCTTGAAGGCTTATTTGGCTATTGGAAGTGATTGAGGTGAGGGTGTACTTGACCGCCCTCACCCCCTTGTGATTTCATTCATGACTGCTTACTGTTTTACTGAAATACTGCACTTGTTATATGAGATACTGAATTCCATTCATGGAAAACTGATTTGGTGTCGTTTGGACGAATGTCCAACGGCTTTACTGTATCACTGAGCTCAACCCCGTTTGGTAGTCAATTGGATCGAGCCGGCGAGGGCTTGGTCGTGAAAATTGTCATGCCACGGGGACTGTACTGGGGAATCTTGTAGTAATGAGACTCTTGATTCCGGTATACTCGAGTATTACCAAAAGTTACTGATTGGAGTGCGGGCCCAGTTGGGGTATGTTTGGTGGAAGGAATGGAGTGAAGTGAGGTCTACGGTCGGGTATTCTTAAACATTGACGGAGGGTCAATGAGATTTGATCAAGAATGTAAGCGTGGAAATGGGCTCTTGAGAGCCGTCCGTATCCTTTTACCGACTTGTTTTACTTCTTAATTGTGTACTTGAAATGAAAGATTATGCTTATGTGATCTTTGTTGCTTATGTGGTAGTAACTCACTGGGCTTAAGCTCATTCCGTTCCATTTGTTTTCCTTACAGGAAAATGATCACTTTTGGAAAGGTTGTACTTGCAAGTTGAGCTCATGTAAATGTATATTTTGAATAGCTCCTTGAGAGTGAAAACCCTAAGTGTTTTGTTTCCCCCCAATGGTTGGTTTGTAATCGGCTATTTGCACATGTATGGACTAGTTGGACATTTTGGTATGCCGTTTGGCTTGTAAACGTTGTATTTCAATGTACATATGTTTGGTTGATATTTGGTTGAATTTCGGATCAACTCGTATTTCAAACGGCAAACGAAAATTTTGGCTACTCTCGGCCTAGTATCTGGATTCTGACGTGGCCGGTACTGTTCATCATCGGCTTCGATTTTCGTTTTTTTATTTGTTTTTATTTGTGATTTTGACTTGTTTACACGCGTGGGTATGTTTCGGAACGTAGTAGATCGACGTGAACTGATCCGTAGTCCTGGCGAGAGCTGGGCAGACAGTCCGCTAGCCCCTTTGGTTCGCCTTAGGGGAAAGTGGGGCTGTTACACTAGACCCTTAGGGATTTCCCCTCGTTAGTACATGTTTGCATGTTCATTACATGTCATGCATTCTTTTTAGTTTTATCATTTTGCATCCCCATCGAACCCCTTTTCCCTCCATTTTAGGATTTTTGCATCTCATGCTAGTTATAAGGTTCATTTGCTTGAGAGTCCCCTTAAATATGGGATATAGACGAATGTGGCTTTTTCTAAGTCTTAGCACGCTTGTATTCCCTCTATAAAAGGGCAAATTGAGTCACGATTTAGGTCTCCCCGTACCCATTATGCATGAATTCCCTAGGTTCATGCATCCACTCTATCATTACACTTTCATTTTTTCCTCCCATTTTGCACATGTGCATCTTTATATTTTCACTTGCACACGAGCACTTTTGTCATTACTTGCACACATGCACTTCATATTATCATTTCACATACCGCACCTTGCCCACTCACGTGCACACTCTCACTTACACATTATTGTCTTTTATTACTTTTTCAAACTCATGCCTTCACATTGCATACATGCATTCCATTCATTTGCATCCCACTTGCATTATTCGTGACTCCTTCAAAGGATCGTTATTGGGCTTCACAATTAATGTGATTGGCACCACTCAACCTTTGAAGAGAAATTTCCCCCAATACCCCTAGGTCTAGGGTTTGCATTCATGTAGTGCATCCAAATGTAATAAATTCTTTGACTAAAACAAGAAAATCTTTGATTAAATCATGCAACTAGCCCTGGCTAGGTCAAAGGGGTGCCTTGGATTTTATCCTTGCCTTCCCTTTTGTCAAATGTGACTTCCGAACCTTTTTCTTTGGTTTACGTGGACTAGAAGTCGTTTAAAAGGGGTTTCTTCCTACTTTTTCCTATTTTTGCTCAAAAAAACAAAAAAAATCTTTTTTTAGGTGACTTGGTACCCCTTAACTCATTACCAAGTGGCGACTCCGTATTTAGTTTTAAAAACCCTTTTTAAACTATAATTTTGGGTCAAATCGTCGCATTCTCAAACCCCCATTTAGACCCATTTTTTTCTTTTAAATCACAATTCATTTTCCAATCACAAAAAATACATTTTTTTAAACCATTTATTTATTTATCAAAAAATGGGGCGCGACAGTTGGCGACTCCACTGGGGACATTCGAGAGTCCGAGCAAATTTGATTTAATCAACCTTTTTCTTCTTTTAATCTTTTCATATATCACATTTGGGTGTTCAGGATTGCATTTTTTCTTTTCTTAGGATTTTTGCATTTCACACGTGTCCAACTACTCCCTCGCTCGTGAATGTATGATTGGTTGAATTGGATGTATGTTTACTTGTTTACCTCGCGGTCGCATTGCATTTGGGGGGGTGTGTGTCACCTTAGAGTCTCACGTTGGTTCTTGATCCCTCCCCTCCAAACGAGCACTAGCATACGAGCATACGCTTTAATTTTTTCACCTTTCATTTATTTTTCTTTTAGTGGCTTGTCACGCCACTCCACCCTATTAGGATTTTAGGCGACCACTTGGACATGTGATCGTATCACGACGTGTGCGTAGCATGATCCGAGGGGTCACTCGATCTTCTGCTTTAAACTTTAGGTTGATGACCTATTAGTTTTTAGTCGAAGGTTGAGGATTCTTTTTTAGATTCGCCCAGACGGGTAGCCGTAACACGACGTGTGCGTAGCAACGTCTGGGGAATCGCTTGAGCCACCGACAAGGAACCTTGGGAGTGATGACCCTTGGTTTCCAAGTCTGAAGGCTCGGGGACCTATGACTTATCGAGTCTAGATGCATTAGTGAACCCCAACCTCATGCAACCATATTAGAATTGCCTAGGGTAGAGTCGACTTTACCCTAAATTAGGAAACACTATTCACGAGGAGAGGGGTCCCACCCCTTTTTCCTTATCTGTCTTTGTTGCTTTTTATTGTCCAAATGTGTTATGTGTTATGTGTTGAACTAACGTTTTCTTGTTTCTTATCCTTCGCATTCACAAACGTTAGGAAATAAGAGGTCTGGCATGATCCTCTTTTAGGACCTACCCTTATAGATAGGCCATTGCACGTTTAGAAATTTCGGTATATTTCATTCGTAAATTAATAACGGCATACCATTTTAGGCTTACCCTGGCAAATAAAGGGTTCCTTAGGTCACGTTTCATTTCGAATTACATTTTTTCTGCTTTGATAAAAATGGCATCATGCATAAACCTTAGAAAGGGAATGCCACATAGGGAATCCCGTGTTTAGGAATAAGCCACCTTGTGTCTCGGATACTTAATCCAGTGAGACTTGCACGTTTACATTTTGTACCATCCAAAGGGGTAGTGCACAAGGTAAGGTAGGATCCGATCATTTTCATAGAGTAATCTTTGGAATATGAGCATCTAATAATCACTTTTTGGCCATTTTATCAAAGTTGGTAAAAATTCCTTGCGTGAAGGACATTAATTTGAAGAAATTCACAAATGATTCCTCCTATTGAGACGATAAATAAATTGAGGCCAAAATTTGATTTTTAGATGGTCATAGACTAATGCACTTCAATAATTTTGAAATAACCAATGGCCGGACAATTCAACCAATCCATTTTGCCAATTCATTCAATAAATCATCAATTTGACTAATTTACCCTTTTTGGGTGATTTGGTCGATTTTTGAATAAATCATCAATTTCAATCAATTCATTTGATCAATTTACCCTTTTTAGGGTCATCCGGTCGATTTTTGAATTAATTTTTATTCCATTTGGCCAATTCACTCATTTTAGGGCAATCTAGTCAATTTTTGAATAAATCACCAATTTCATTCAATTCATTTGATTAGTTAGGGCAATTTTGTCAATTTTCGATAAATCATCAATTTCGTCCGATTCATTTGCCATTTGCCAAATTTACCCTTTTAGGGCGATCTGGTCAACTTTGAATAAATTCTCGATTTCATTGAATTCGTTTGACCAAGTTCCTTTTTTAGGATGATTCGGTCAATTTTGAGTAAGTTATTAAATTTCATTCAATTCATTTGACTAGTTTCCCTTTTTAGGGTAATCTGGTCGATTTTAAATAAATGGCCAATTTCATTCAACCCATTTGACCAATCAGGGTTTCAATGTCAATTTCAAATTGGGAAACTTAGTCGATTTTTGAAAAAACCATCCATTGCATCCAGCCATTTGATCAGTCGGAGTTTTGACCCGTGCTTCACTGAAAAATTTGGTCAACGAACTCCAATCTCTTCGATAGGAAGTTCGTCAAGATCAAACCCGTGCGTTTTTGCAAGTTCTTGTATCGATCAAAAGTAATCAATCCCTTCGGACGAGGTCCTCATTTTGACAAATGTATCTTCTCATTCCAATGGGCCAAAATTTTCAAATTATTTTTCACTCCATAAGTTGATCGGATCCATCAGGTATTGTATAGTGCCTGCTCTGGAGGATTGCATTTTCATGCTAGGCCTACCCTTGGCACAAAAAGAGTCCCCCCATAGGACATGCATACCGATTTTATATTCTTTCTTACTAACTCTGGGTATTTTCCTTTTGTTTTCCCCCTTCCCCCCTGCATTCATAAGAATATTTCAATAAGACAAAAACATTTTTCTATAGCTGATGATAATTTTGATCTAATAAAGTTTGAAAATCACAAGTATTATTTGATTCTTGGGCAGATCCAACAATGGAAACCTGAAAGACCCATCTGAAAGCTCTAGGCTAAGAGCTTCTAAGAGATTTCATAATTGTTTTCAAAGAAAATTCTATATATTTGACTTGTTAATATATTTTTGTGTCAAAAGAAAAAGAGACAAAAAGTGTATATGTGGAGCTCTTTACAAGTTTCTCTCTTCTCATTTGTATCATAATTGAATGAGAATTTTTGTTTCAAACTTTTTCAGCAATAAAATTTTTGGGACAATCATTGTCTTGTGTATATTTATGTACATTTCATTCTTTATTCTTATTCATTGGAGATTTCATGATGAATTTTGAGAAATAAAACAAATTGAGATTTTTTCAACCTCTAGCCTGAAAATTCACAAGTGTATGCTTCCTAAATCCTTACATTTGATCGGTGATCCAAGCTATACAATAAGAGTGCTCAGAGAACAAAAGGGTGAATGGCCACTCAAAAAGCCCGATGAGATACCTTTTCTCCTTCACTTAACCCCAGAATAAAATCAGTCACATTGATTGATAAATTGCAAATTAGGGCCATCTTTGCTTGAAAATATCCATTGTGTAACCGATTCAATTCACATCTAAGTGAAAGCAAAAATGTGCATTATTCTTGTTTGTTTTGAAAATTTGGAATGATACTTCGAGCATTCTTTTCTCTACCCATACACATTTTATCATTTGCTCTACCATTTGAGCCTTTGAAAGAGTAATTTCGTTTCAAATAAGAGCCCTACTGATCACTACCTTTCATTGGAAGATTTTCAAATATCAAAAGAGGAATGGATTTTCAATGACCATTGCGTTACTTTGGTTGTCATGAGGCATAAGAATGATACTTTGGCCATCGTTCCTACAACCTAAACACCATTTATCCCTTGCATCCACATTTGAGCCAAAAAATGGGTGGTTCTTTTCGAGTGCACATATGATCGCACCCCACATTGGGGAAGGAGATTGGGGAATTTTGAAAAAGAAAAAAGGGAGAAAGGGAACCGCAAATTGGGAAAATTTGATTCCACTTGGGTTCCAATTTTGTAAAAAAGAAGAAAATGAAGGGTTTTGTCCGACGAACCACTTATGGAGAGTCTTCCTCAGTCAATTAATTCAGATACATGCAAAAAATTTTCGCATTGACGAAAGTTTCCTTTCAGAGTTATTGTAAGGGACGGAACAAAGGTCAGGCCCTCTTCTTTTCCGATCAAGCATTCTATCCCTAGTTATCCCTTTTGAGCCATCAGAATAAAATACTTCATTTGGCAACCCCTGAGAATCGCAAACCCCACACTGGGGCAAGTTTGAGTTGAAAAGGAAAATTTCAAGAAGTGAAAAGTGAAAAGCCACCAAATCAAAAGACAAAAGAAGAAATGAGAACCTCAGTTCACAAATAAACTGGGGCAAATTTTGTGAAAGTTCAAAAGAATGGCAAAAGGCCGAAAAAGTCAAAAGAAGAAAGAAAATGAAAGAGAAAAAGCCTCAATTGAGCATAAACTGGGGCAAATTCTGATTTAACCCTAAAATAGGGTTGGCGCAACAATGCGATCTCAGACTACTTAAACCACTCTTGAAATCTGCCTTCAAGCCTTAACTTTTCTAAACACCCCACCAGACCCCATTACAAAAGCCGAAAGTCCTGACTTTTGTTCTTTGCAATGGCCCTGTCAAGAAAATTTCTGATGCCGGAAGATTTTAGCTGTATTTCTGAATTGCTTGAGTATGAGGTTGACGCTACTCACCATGTGAAAACCCATCAGCTCGAGGGAAAAGAAAAGAAGCGAAAGAAAAGCAAGAAAAGAAAATGCAGAAAAATTCGACGCTGAAGTCCCTAGTGAAGGATAAGAAAAATGCAATCAAAGTCTGAGATCTTTGAGTTCCAACGTAGGGGCAATTTTGAGAAAAGTGCGATCTTCGGTGCAATGTTCTTAAAATCTTATTTCTTTAACTATCGTTTTCAAGCTACATTACAAGCTAATAAAGTCCATCGTTGACTTATTCCTTCATGACAATCCAAAGTGAGGATTATGCTCGTAAGAATTCCATCAATCATTTGTGATCATGGGGGTATAACCAGTTTTCACAGGTTTAGCTATCGTTATCCATATTGTTGCAAGCCTATAAAGCTTATACGTTGACTAAGTTTTTCTTAAGAAATAAGGGTGACAAACTCTCTGCTTTCACTAAGATGTGACATTGAATGCATTACATACAATTGGGGCACAAAAAATGAGATAGATTCTGACCTCTCATTTTCCTTCAGCCACTTCCAAATCAAAAATAAAGTCACTTGATTGGTCCTGAAAGATGAGCCAACCAGAAGTGGTGACCCGTTACCCTAAACACCAATGCTAAAAGTGAGGAAGAAATCTTCTTGAATTTGGTGTTACTTCGAGGAATTCATCATGAAATTTCTGCATGAGTTCAAACTTGACGTTTAAAGTTTCTTCACATTGTTGTATATGTGCACTCTTTTCTAAAGTGCGGTTTTTCTTTGTTCAAATAAATGGGAAATCATCTGAACAAATTTTTGCAATCAAGGGAGCCTACACTGGGGCAAAAATTTTATTTGTGAGATTTCATGAAATAAGCCCATACTGGGGCAAATTTTTTGTAATACATTTGAAATTTTTGTCCAAAAATCAAATAATAACATTTTTCGAAACAATCCCGCGGCTCTTTTCATGGAATTTAAGTGCATGTCATGCTTTGTTAAGCCCCCCTGTGCAAGTATTCATGGTTCAAAATGGCGAAAAACATCCAGTGAGGCGGAAGGCCAATACTGCAAAGAGAAGCAAGGAGAAGGAGGAAAAAATGGACCCGACACTGGGGCAAATTATTTTGAAAAAATTCTCTCGGAAAAATCCGAAAGGAAGGAAAAAATCAAAAGAAAAAGAAAAATCAGAAAAAATCATCATCAGAAAGGTCAAAAATAAAAAAACTCAAGTTTAACTTCTTGCTTCTTGATAAATCAAATTCAATTTCTTGTTTCCAAAATCCCGTTGGGCCTGGATTTCGTGCCGCCAACTTCACAACATCTCGTTGGGCCTGGACTTCGTGCCGCCAACGTCCCAAACAACATCACGTTGGGCCTGGACTTCGTGCCGCCAACATCACAAGATCACGTTGGGCCTGGATTTCGTGCCGCCAACTCTACAAAAATCACGTTGGGCCTGGACTTGGTGCCGCCAACTTCACAAAATTCACGTTGGAACTGGGTTTTATCCCGCCAACCTCGGCAGAACTGGGTTCTATCCCGCTGACCGCTTATCACGTTGGAACTGGGTTTTATCCCGCCAACCTTGGCAGAATTGGGTTCTATCCCGCTGACCGCATACATCACGTTGGAACTGGGTTTTATCCCGCCAACCTCGGCAGAACTGGGTTCTATCCCGCTGACCGCTTATCACATTGGAACTGGGTTTTATCCCGCCAATCTCGGCAGAACTGGGTTCTATCCCGCTGACCGCTTACATCACGTTGGAACTGAGTTTTATCCTGCCAACCTCGGCAGAACTGGGTTCTATCTCGCAGACCGCTTACATCACGTTGGAACTGGGTTTTATCCCGCCAACCTCGGCAGAACTGGGTTCTATCCCGCTGACCGCTTATCACGTTGGAACTGGGTTTTATCCCGCCAACCTCGGCAGAACTGGGTTCTATCGCTCTGACCAATTCTTCACACTAAATCTTCGGATAATTTTTCGACAAGTCTCTCTCAGTCAGGAGAAATAAAAAAAATCAATCAAAAATCAAAAATAAAAAAAAATAAAAAAAATCAAATCAAGTTCATCACGGCAGGCTCGGGGTTGATCCCACTGTCCGATTGTCAAGACATTTCATTCTCATTGCTATTGGAGCTGGGTTTGTCCTACCAGTAAGCATTTCATTCTCATTGCTATTGGAGCTGGGTTTGTCCCGCCAATAAGCATTCCATTTTCATTGCTATTGGAGCTGGGTTTGTCCCGCCAATAAGCATTTCATTCTCATTGCCACTGGAGCGTGGGTTAGTCCCGCCAGTGAGCATTTCATTTTCACAGCCACTGGAACGTGGGTCAGTCCCGCCAGTGAGCATTTCACATCTTTCATTTGCATCACTAATAAACATGGGTCAATCCCACCAATACTCCATCTCACTTCAATTCGTGATTTTAAACTCCTGTTCGGGTCTATCCCGTTTTAAATTTCCTGTTCGGGTATATCCCGTTTTTAAATTCCTGTTCGGATCTATCCTGTTTTGAAATTCCTGTTCGGGTCTATCCCGTTTTGAAATTCCTGTTCGGGTCAGTCCCGTTTTAAATTCTGTTCGGGTCAGTCCCGTTTTAAATTCTTGTTCGGGTCAGTCCCGTTTAAATTCTTGTTCGGGTCAGTCCCGTTTTAAATGCTTGTTCGAGTCAGTCCCGTTTTAAATTCTTGTTCGGGTCAGTCCCGTTTAAATTCTGTTTGGGTCAGTCCCGTTTAAATTTCTGTTCGGGTCAGTCCCGTTTTAATTCTGTTCGGGTCAGTCCCGTTTAAATTTCTGTTCGGGTCAGTCCCGTTTAAATTTCTGTCTCGGGTCAGTCCCGATTTTAAAATTTCCTGTCAGGGGTCAGTCCCCATCGTTTGAGTAATTCGCAGCCGAATAACGCAGGTAAGTATTTGGTGTCTACTTCTTTGTCTCAAGTTTTTCCAAAACTCAAACAAAGAGGGGCAAACTGTAGACACCAAATTTTTGGTTTAATTTCATTTACTGTTTATTTTTAGTTTTTTATTTATCGTGTTAGTTTTATTCGATTGTTAGTTTTTAGTTTCTAGTTTCTAGTTTCTAGTTTTATTTTTATTTTTAAGTTTTAGCATAGAATTTCTTGAAAAAAAAGAGAAAAAAAGAAAAATCATAAAAAGGAAAAAAAAGGAAAAAGAAAAATAGCAATTTTGTTTTATTTGGCTTTATTTATCTATTTTTAGTCATTTCTACTTTATTTATCTTTTATTTTATTTTCGTTTGGTTCATTTAGAAAAAAAAATTAAAATGAAAAATGAAAAATGAAAATTGCACATTGTTGTTTCTAATGTTAATTAATTTGTTTTGTTATTTATTTTTACTATTTTCAATTTTGTTTAATTAAGTTATAAAAAAAAAAAAAGGTCACGCATGCCGAAAGCTGCGTGTTGCCGCAGCTTGCAAAGAAGGACTTGGCAGTCCTTTGGCTGTAATTTCAGAGGAAGTGGCTGGGGGTTTTAGGGTTGAATGTCCCATATAAATAGAAAAAGAAAGAGAGCCGCAAGGGGAGGTTTTAGGGGAGAGAGTTTGAAACGGCAAGAGAAGAAAAAAGGAGGCGCGGCTGAGAGAGTTGTACGGGAAGAAATAGGACAGGAAAACTGGGTAGCTGGCGTGGAGTTTTGGTAGGGAAGCTGAGGGAAGAAGAAGGAGGAGGAGAGTTCACGGGAGAAAGGGGAAAGAAACCAGAAAAAGGGGAGAGGTTCTCGGATGAGGTGAAAGAAAAACAGCTTAGGAAAGGGGGAGAGTTGACGGCCACAAAAGAAAAAAATCTGAGCCGAAAATCTGGAAACGGAGGAGGAGGGAGAAGATCGAAAAAGATAGAAAGCATCGTAGAAAAAAAAGGGGCTGAGTTTCTGGGGGAGAGCATACGGGTTGAGAGGAAACAGAAACAAACAAGACAGAAGCAAAAGAGAGAACGAGAGAGAGAGCTGGGAGGAGGGCTTCGGCTGAAGTCAGAAAAGGAAGAGGAAGGAGCTTCGATTGGCATCGCCTGCATCAACGTTTGAGTCTTTTGCAACCCAGTTCGAGGATTTCAATTGCCAGAGCCGTGCGATTTCCAGGAGCCTCTACTGTTTCGTTTAGCAGTCTAGGTACTTTCAGGTAGTCATAAATCCTTTTCGATCTTAGCTTGGCAAAAGTTTCTTCCTTTCCTAAGTGTTGTCAATGCTGGAAGACAATGACTGTAAATCATTCTTCTCTTTCTTTAGTCGTCGAAGTTGTGGCCTGTTTGTCGTTCTTGCTTTTGTTTGTCATTTGACTGAGGATGCCATGAACTTGTTTGCTATCAAAGCCGTGTTAGAATTTTCTTGTTGCAAACTTAGGAACCAAAAAGCTGTCAGCTTTCGTGCTTTCTTCCCATTGTGAAACTGAATGAGTGTGGTTCGTGAGTTGCAAGAGTCGTTCTTAATATTTTGTTTGCTCATATGATTTGGGTCTTGGGCTGCTTTCTTGAAGTTTTAGATTTAGAGTTGGCAGATGTTCATACGCTTTTATAATGCCGAACTTCAGTTGGGATTGTATGATCCCGTTCCATTTTCCCTGCTGCATTTCATGTTGCACTGCTGTATTTAATCTCCCCTCTCCCCTTCGTCCCAAGTCTTTGTGCTGGAGTGAGTTAGGAGTTGTATTAAGTCCCTTTTAGTTCATTACATCGAAGCTTAGAGTAGCCGAAAGTTACCCTGGGTCATGCGGCAGCCATACGAACAAATTTCTTTCGCCTTTGAGTTGCTGAAGTTTTTGGTTTGTTTGATTTTTGAGACCTGTTGCTTTATCTCTGAGTTGCATTTGTCTTTCCCGTTGCTTTGTTTTTAGTTTGGTGCAATGGGTGTGTAATGGTAATGGGGTCTTTTGCAAAGGAAATTTCTTTTTCCAGACCAGAAACTAGCAGGGAAGTTTGTGATTTTGATGTTCCTTGAACCAAGTTTAAAGCCACCTGTATTTGTTGTGCAGTCTGGATGCATTTATCTACCTTATCATAAGGCATCTGATTGTGTACAAATTACTTTGATCATGGTAAAATGCATAATGCTGATTCGGGTTGCTTAAGTAAGAAACTGAGAAAACTGCAGCAAAATAGAGGTTGCCGCATCTACCCTGCTGTTTTCCTTCGCCGTAACCATGCACTAGGTTTTCGTTTCTTCTACTCTGTTGGCTAGTCTTGTGTAGAAGGGGGGGAGTGGAAGTTTGGTGCTGAAGTTTGCATGTTTGAGTCCTTAAAGCACTTGAACCATGATCAAATACCTGGCTGGAAGGTGAACAAATCTGGTTGCCGAATGCTTGCTGGAATTTTCTCTAGCATTTGTGTGATTTTCCTTCCATGTTTTGTTTTGTTAAGATTGTTGAATTTGTGTGTCATGAAGTTGCGTTTTTCCCTTCTCATTATGCCAAATCCTCCCAGTTTTGAGTTGGGTTGCTAATCTCATAATCCTTTCTCCATTGCATGATGGCGTCTAAGCTGACTGAAATTGCAGCAAGCTTTCTTTTCTGTTGCAGTAGTTTTCCTCGCAATGTTTACATGAAAAACTTCTAAGAATTGCCTTGCCATGAGGTGTTTAGTCATGTTTTGATTAGAGTTAGTTCAAAGTTTTGCTTGCTGAAGGTTTGAAATGAAACTTGCGTGTGAAATGGAAGCTGCCGCTGCATTTTGTTTGGATGGCAAAAGGCCTTCATTAGATGCTTCAATCTTTGTGGCAAAATGTTTCTCACGTCATTTTTTTGCATGAGTTATGCATGGAAAATGTTCCAAAAGTTGCAAATCAACTCCACATGTTTCCCCTCATGCTACTATGGCCCCCCAAGTCTCCTTTTGTTGCACTATGGCCCTATTAACTCTCAATTTCTTTCGATTGGGTCCTTAACTTGATTGCAAGTAGACCCCGAATCTTTGTGATGATTATTATTTGACCCCAAAGCTTTGTTAATTTTTGCAATCAAGTCCTTTCTTCTTTTGGCTTCTCAAATGTGGGTTAGCTATATGATTTAATTGATTCAATTTCATGATTATCTTTTGATTAAAATGATGCCTTGACTTTTTTATTATTTTGGAGGGCAAATAAATAATTTCTCCTCATTAGGAGTGCCAATTCAAGGGAGGTACACCCTAATCCCTTATTTCTTACTTTATTTGACTCTATGTGCCCTATGTGACTTCACATGTTTAATTTGCATGCCTCTTGGATGTTTATTTATTTATTTCATTTATTTATTTATTTGCTTTATTAGTTTTAGCTTTGTATATCTATCATTTGAAAGGCACTTGAATGCCAAAGTTGTAATAGTTAGGGATTTAATTATTTTATTCCTTTTCGCCCTTTTAGATTGTAGTAGGGTCTCCCTAATGTAATAGATAGGGCTTGGAGGAGCATTCAATGAAGACCTATCGAAGTCATGTGCCTAGCTAGCAAATGTAATAGTTAGGGCTTTAATTGTCTTATGTGTCTTGCATGCTTAGTTGCTACGTGTTAATTTGCTTTGTTAGGGCCTTGCATCTAGTCGAGCATGCTAAATGTTATGTGCTATGTGTTTATAAGTGTTTGGCATGTCTACTCGTTTTCCATAGCCTGAATGAATGTGATGGATGAATGTACGTTTCCACTAGTCCAACGCTAGTCGGAATTCATAGAATGGGCTAGTCCAACGCTAGACCCTTAGGGATTTCCCCTCGTTAGTACATGTTTGCATGTTCATTACATGTCATGCATTCTTTTTAGTTTTATCATTTTGCATCCCCATCGAACCCCTTTTCCCTCCATTTTAGGATTTTTGCATCTCATGCTAGTTATAAGGTTCATTTGCTTGAGAGTCCCCTTAAATATGGGATATAGACGAGTGTGGCTTTTTCTAAGCCTTAGCACGCTTGTATTCCCTCTATAAAAGGGCAAATTGAGTCACGATTTAGGTCTCCCCGTACCCATTATGCATGAATTCCCTAGGTTCATGCATCCACTCTATCATTACACTTTCATTTTTTCCTCCCATTTTGCACATGTGCACCTTTATATTTTCACTTGCACACGAGCACTTTTGTCATTACTTGCACACATGCACTTCATATTATCATTTCACATACCGCACCTTGCCCACTCACGTGCACACTCTCACTTACACATTATTGTCTTTTATTACTTTTTCAAACTCATGCCTTCACATTGCATACATGCATTCCATTCATTTGCATCCCACTTGCATTATTCGTGACTCCTTCAAAGGATCGTTATTAGGCTTCACAATTAATGTGATTGGCACCACTCAACCTTTGAAGAGAAATTTCCCCCAATACCCCTAGGTCTAGGGTTTGCATTCATGTAGTGCATCCAGATGTAATAAATTCTTTGACTAAAACAAGAAAATCTTTGATTAAATCATGCAACTAGCCCTGGCTAGGTCAAAGGGGTGCCTTGGATTTTATCCTTGCCTTCCCCTTTGTCAAATGTGACTCCCGAACCTTTTTCTTTAGTTTACGTGGACTAGGAGTCGTTTAAAAGGGGTTTCTTCCTACTTTTTCCTATTTTTCCTCAAAAAAACAAAAAAAATCTTTTTTTAGGTGACTTGGTACACCTTAACTCATTACCAAGTGGCGACTCCGTATTTAGTTTTAAAAACCCTTTTTAAACTATAATTTTGGATCAAATCGTCGCATTCTCAAACCCCCATTTAGACCCATTTTTTTCTTTTAAATCACAATTCATTTTCCAATCACAAAAAATACATTTTTTTAAACCATTTATTTATTTATCAAAAAATGGGGCGCGACACTCGAGTACACCGAAATGGTGTCCCAGGGGTCCAACCTACCCGATCGAGCCCAGTCCTGGCTCGAGTAGGTCAATAACTAAGGGCAGGGCCCAGTTTAGCTTAGAGTTTACAACATGCACAAGTAATCAAGTAAATCGGTAAACAGTAAAAATTTATCAATTTTGTAGGTCGAGTGAGATGAAGTACACACTCACCGTAAAACTGTAGAAAAGTTTATGTGAACACGTAATTTACGGTAATCACATAATCAAATAATCAAGTAATCAAGTAAGCAGGTAATCAAGTAAATAATCAGGTAAATGGTGAGATTTATCATTTTAGTAGGTCGTCCATTCGCCGTTTCCCACTTTTACCACTTAAGAGTCGAAGAGATTCACTCCAATCGACTTATGCAACCATAGCATAATTAATCATTGAAACACTTCACGTAAGTATGCATTTCAAGTATTTCATGTCGAATAATTCAAGTACATTTTACTTAAGTGAGAATGAGTGTGGTAAGGTACACACTCGACTCAAAATGGTGGAAAAGTCCATAGAAACAATTATCGGTAGCATTTAACAATTAAACACATAATGACCATGGAGTATGTGAGAACCCTCACTTTAAAACACAATTTTTCCAAATTACTTGCCTTATTCTAGGATTTAAATCAAATATTATGTGCTATTGTATTATGTTCTACATGTGTTACAACATTTTCCATGCATTACATTTCATTTCCTTTTCTTGAAGTAAAATATTTTCTTGAGTTGATTTTATATAATTCACCACTTGCATTTTACCAAGTGTTCTTATATTAGTGGTAGAGACTCTACATGTAGGATTAGAGGTGTTAAAAAATTATTGGTACATTTGAAAAGGTTAGTATGTCATTAGTCAAAGATTAAGAAAGAAATGGACAAGAAAGGGGCTAAGTGGCAAAACCCTAGCCAAGTATCTTGTTTGACCCAAGATTAGAAGATTATTTAAACAAGCCTAAGCCATTTTTTTTCTCTCATGATGGCCGGCCCTCTTGAAGCTTAGAGAGGAAGAGAGAAACTCCATTTTCTTGCTTTCTAAACTTAGTTTGATCTTGAGAGAAAAATCAAAGAGAAAGATCTTGAGTTAGTAAGAAACTTTCCTCCAACCCTAAGTGTTTGATTCAAGCTTAAAGCTCTCTTTTGGTGGATTGATTTGGTGATTCAAGTTACCTATAAGAGAGGTAAATGTTCTTTAAATGATGGTTTTATGGTGTTTTATCATTTACTTGAAGTTTTAATGGCAATATATAAGTTGTTTGGTTGAGATTTGGGGTTAACCTATTGAATTAAACAAGTAGAAGTTGAGTTAGTTAGTATGCCTACCAAGTGTTTGATAAAATGTTTGCACCTCATTCATTGTTTATGATGTATTTACATGTTTTAAACTTCTTTTGAGTTAGATTGAACACTTGTTATGTGGTTTAAGTGAAAATCATTTGAGGATGAAGGTTGGATGAATAGAGAAAATTGTGGACTGTTTTCATCCTCTTGGCTGACCGGCATGAGAAGAAGGGGTTTCATCTTGATTTTGTGGTTTATTTACACCTTAATCATGCCTAAGAAACTTGGCTAGAGAATGGTTAAGCTCATGTGTGAATTGGAATGAAATTTGAGTAAGGAAAGTAGTGGTTTGGTCTATATAGTGGACTGGTTTGGATTTCTTGAAGGCTAGGCTGCTATGGTTATTTATTTCATGTTGATGTGTTATATTTTGAACTCCAATGGTCCTAGGTGATGTGACCCCCTGTATATGAACATTTGAGGACTGATTTGGGTGAACTTGGACTAAAACAAATGAAGATAGCGCCAAGAACCAATGTAGTTTTGATTGCGGTTAGGGCTGATCCAGGGTTGGAAAAACAGCCAACTTGTCTGAGATACTGGTATTGCTAGGAGATGAACTAGAGTGTGTAATTGGTACCATTGGAAATCCCTTTGAGTTTAGTTTCCAACGCCACTGACGGCACCTCATTCCGACCTTCCTACAGTGAGATATAACCGTTTTACCGAGACTGCGCGGACGCGACTGTTTTACACGCGAAGAACGATTTAACCTAACATGAAACTTTTCTTTTGCCCAACTTTCATGCACTTATTAAACTTGTTTTCTCATGAAATTTTACTGCATTTTGGGCCAAATTTGCATGATGAATTGTGTGGCTTTAACTACTCACTTGGCCTCTTAATGAGCCTATGATTGAGTGAGAAATGAACCTAATTGTTAATGGTTTTCACTCGCTGCCTAGGAGTGGGAAATGATGGTGGTCGTAACCGAGACACTTGACGTTTGACTACTACTTTGCTTGACAGGTGAGTGTTCCACTACCTGCTACCTGTTATGTGAAATATCTGAATACTTGAGACACTTGATTTTCCATTGTTTGAGCCAAACACTGTTTTAAATAAAATGGAGACAAGCGTGTACTTTATCGCACTCGACCTCCCTTGTTTCCGCTGAGGCTCTATATACTATTACTATGAGATGTGATTTCTCTATATATGACTTTGTTTGAGTTGCTTGGGTGATATCCCATCAACTACTGCTACTATTTGGGTACCCAACCTCATAGGTGAGTCGGTCGTATCGAGCTAGCTAGGGCTTGGTCGAAAAGGCTGATAAACCTTGGGGACTATTTACTGAACACTAGAAACCGGTATACTCGAGTACTACCAAATTACTGTTGTGGCGTGCAGGTCTAGTAGGGGGTTGATTGGTGGACGGAGATTGGTGAAAGCAGTGTTCTATGGACTTACATTCTATGAATATAAACATTGACGGAGAGTCAACGATCCAGTTATGATCAAGCTCCAGTGGTTATTGGCTTTTGAAGGTCACCTGTATCCTTGAATTGAATTGTGATTAAATTGTTATCTTACTGTACAGAATTTATTTGATTATTTTGCAACCTTATTTGGCTACGTGTTTACTTGTTTTACTTGGAACCTCACTGAGTTTTATCTCACCCCACTTCCTTTGTTTTCCTTAACAGATCGGGGATGGACTAACGGTTGAGCGCTTTCTTAGCTTTATTTTGCTTGAACTTGTAAACCCTTTTGTTAGAACGACTTTACTTTTGACTCTTGTAAGCTTGAATTCATAAGTTCGACTTATATTATGTTATTGTAGTATGGAGTGGTAAGTGTGACTTTTAGCTTGCCATTTTAAGTTTAGAAAGTTGACTTGACGTTTATATGCCATTAGGGTTTGTGCGTTTTGATTTGAAGTTTATTTTGAGTTGTTAGTTCTTTGATTGACTGAGCCTCGGCGAGAGCTGGGTAGGCAGTCCGCTGATACGTTAGGGTTCGCCCTAGGGAGAGGTGGGGCTGTCACATTTGGTATCAGAGTCTAGGTTTGAATTAGCCTGAGTGAGTTAGAAATTTCCGAATTGAGGATTATATTTGATTATTTCCCTTAAGAGTACTTAAGTTTGTCTACACTTTTGTGTAGGATAGACGGACATAGTGGCCCTAGTGATAGTCCAGTTGGTGAGCAGCCCCGTGGAGTACTCCTGATGATTAAGTATCAGATCCGGCCAAGAGGGGCCACTGTACGTTGGAGTCCGGCTAACCGCCATCGGCGTTGCGAGTGCCGCCATACCTATGCCTACTCCAATACAGTAGTTTTGGCCATGGTAGAGGAAAGGAAGGAGTTAGCAAAGGACAATGCTAGGTTTGAAGCCGAAGTGAATCAACTGAAGGAAACGAATAAAAAGCAAGCCGAGCGGATTAAGGAGCTCGAGTATGATATGGTCGAGAGCCAAGAAAAGATTGATGATTTGTGTGCACAGCTGGGGGAAGCTCAGGAGCGCATGATTACTAAAGCTAAGAGGATGAGGACTAGAGCGGAGTCCATTCTTAATGTTTGCGATGATCTTCTAGGGGAAGTAAGCGATGAGGCTTCTTTACATAGGAGGCGAGGTCGGAGATGAACCCGCCAAGTCTGGTGGGTCAACTAGTCCTACGGCTGACTAAGTCTTTACTCCTAGGCTACTATTTTGGATGATTTTGAGTACCGTATATAGAAAGGATAGGGGATGTGATGACTTGGTGGTTGTGCGGCTTTCTTTTGACTACTTGCACTATGCTTTTGCTGGATGTGACTATATGACTGTACATGTACTTCCGAGGCTCGTACTTACTACTTTTGGTCTTGTTATCTTGTAAATAACTGCTATGAGCCTTTAATATATAATGCTTGACTGTTGACTTTGACCTTTGACTTTTGACCATTGATTTTTGACACTGACATTGACTGTTGACTTTTGACATTTGCTTTGACTTTGCCCTTTGCCCTTTGCCCTTTGACTTTTGACTTAACTTTATTTTGGCATGGCATTTGATTGCTTCGCATTTTACTCGCTTATCGTGACTCCGATTTCACTTTTGTTTAGCCTTTAGAAATGAATAAGTACCTGTTATGTATCAACGCGTACTTACCCGTTAGTTTTATATTTGGACCCTAGACCAGTGAGTAAGAATGGAAACTAGGCGACAACGAGGTTGAGGCCGTGGACGAGAATCTAGGCAAGTCCCGGACCAAGGAGAGGAACAAGGTTCTGTAGCAAACCAAAACCAGGGACCCTAAGGTGAAGGTGGGGACCAGGTAGCTACGGCTATCAATCGAATGACTGACTTACTGGCTCGCTTGATTGACCAGCAGGGTCATGTACCTGGTAACCAGCAAAGGGACCCCGAAGTAGGTGAGGACAGGGCCTTAGAGAGGTTCCAAAAGTTTGCTCCTCCAAAATTTCTTGGAGGACCTGAACCCGAAGTTGTCGAAAATTGGTTCGAGCGAATGGAAGATATATTCGCCGCGCTACATTACACTAAAGAGAGGCAAGTTACCTTCGCCGGTTTCTAGCTGGAAGGCGTAGCCCGTTCCTGGTGGAACGTAGTACGGGCAAAGTGAGAGAGGGAGCAAACTCCCCGTACTTGGCTTAACTTTACTAGAGAGTTCAATGAGAAATTTCCCCCGCCCTTAATCTAGGAGAAAAGAGAGGACGAGTTTATCAAGCTACGTCAAGGTACTTCAAGTATAGCAGAATATGAGACCCAGTTCACTCGACTCTCCAAGTTTGCTCCAGAATTGGTGTTTAGTGAACAAAAGCACATAAAACGATTTGTACAAGGATTGAACGTGGAAATTCAAAAGGATTTAGCTACTGCTCAAATCGACACTTTTAAAGATGCTCTTGAAAAGGCTCAACGAGTGGAGCAGGCCCGATTTCAAGTTTGGACCTTTCAAGCTAAGAGACGTAGTACATCAAGTAGTGCTCCTGGGGGAGGTGATTAGAGTGTTCCACCTCCCAAGTTTGGAAGAGGTGCGGGTGGAGGCCGAACTGCTGGGACACCAAGAGGAGGAGCTCCATCTAGAGGAGCTCAAAGTGGAAGGGGACAGAGACAACAGAGGAATATTCCCCAAGGAGTTCCTGCACCCACAACTCATGCAAGTTGTGGATACTGTGGTAAGCCAGGCCACATCGAGGGCGCCTGCTGGTGAAAACTAAGGAAGTGCCTCCGTTGTGGTAGTTCCAAACATCAGCTTGCCGGATGCCCTGTTAAGAACCGTGACGGAAACGGGGGTGCTCAGTTGGAGAAGTCAAACCCTAAGCAACCAACTGCTAGTGGGAGTAGACCAAAATCCTCTGCTAGGGTTTTTGCTTTGGACTATTAGCGAGCCCCTGAGTCCTCTGAAGTGGTAGAAGGTACGATTCTTGTATTCCACCACTTAGCTAAGCTTTTAATTGACCAAGGAGCAACCCATTCTTTTGTGAATCCTGCCTTTATGTGTGGTATTGATGTGAATCCTGTTAAATTGCCGTACGACTTAGAAGTTAAAACTCCTACTGGGGATCAAAGCTTAATTACCAATATGGTTTATAAAAATTCTGAGATTTGGGTAGGAGAGCGGAAGTTGGTAGAAGACTTGATAAGTTTAGACCTTAAGGGGTACGACATGATCATAGGCATGGATTTGTTGGCCCGTTATAATGCACAACTGAATTGTAAAACTAAGGTGGTGGAATTCTCGATACCCGGTGAGGCAACTCTTAAGTTTGATGTGAGAGGTAAGTTAGCCTCGTCTGTACTAGTCTCGGGGATCCGAGCCAGAAAGTTGTTGAGTAAAGGGGCGTAAGGATACTTAGCCTTCTTAATTAATACTCCTGGAGATAAGATGAAACTGGAGGATGTGTTCGTAGTGAATGAGTTTCCCGATGTCTTCCCCGACGAGTTCAAGTCTATGCTGCTAGAGAGGAAAATAGAATTTACCATTGATTTGGTGCCTGGAACCACTCCGATTTCAAAAACACCATACCGAATGGCCCCAACTGAACTTAAGGAATTAAAACTACAGCTATAGGATTTGTTAGAGCGAGGGTTTTTCGAGAAAGTGAGTCACCCTGGGGAGCACCTATTTTATTCGTTAAAAAGAAAGACGGTAGTTTGAGACTGTGTATTTGTGACGCCCCAAAAGGATGAGTGTGAGAACTCGAAAATTTTTATGTATTTTCTAGACATTATTTTGTTTCCTTATCTATAATTTTGTACCTTTCTTCAATATTTTGATTTTCTATACATTTTTATAAGTAAATATAGTTTTCAAATCATTTTCTTGATACAAGTTAATCCACGTTAATTTTGAAGAGTATTATGAACGTGGGACCTGCTGGTGCGGTAAATACAATATATTTTTGACAACTTGATGGAGTTTTGTATTAAGTGATATTATTTTACAAGGTGCTAAGAGATAATTAGATGTTACCTACATGGATTAGTATTGGAGAGACAAAAAGATAAGTTTTAAACCAAAAGGTAAGTCTGGTAGGTTATTTTTTCTCTCTCTTCTTTCTAGTCTCCTCGCTAGGGTTTTTTAGGGTTTTCATGGCTTCCTCGGAGGCCACCCACCCGGGTGTTGGGGGGCAGCCTCTACCTGCGAAGATCCAGCAGTCCTTCTCGGATCTGTTCACGAGTCCTACTGCGCCAGCCTTCTCGGTTCAGGCGACGGCCTCCACACACCGTGGAGAGCCTGCTTTGATCTTTTCACAGGAGGTGATACACAAGCTGTCCGACCCCTTTCGATATGCGCTGGTTGGGAAGTTTGCTCGGGGTCGACCTTCGCTAGAGCTGGTTCGTAAATTTTTCGTCACGCTTGATCTCAAGCAGCCTGTCTCTGTTGGGCTGCTCAATCCCCGTCACATTCTCATCAGGGTTGCCGATGAGAGGGATTATCATCGTTTATGGCTTCGTGGGGTCTGGTATGTTCAGGGGCGGCCAATGAAGCTGTTCAAGTGGACGCCTTCGTTTCATGTGGACCGGGAGCAGTCTGTGGTTCCGGTGTGGGTGTCTTTGCCCAAACTTCCCATTCATCTTTTCAATCGAGAGTGCTTGTTTCAGATTGTTGCTACGTTGGGCGTGCCGCTCTACGTTGATGCTGCTACCGCAGCCTTGTCCCGTCCCAGCGTGGCTAGGGTTTGCGTAGAGGTTGATCTCCTGAAGCCGCTAGTGTCCTGGGTTTGGATTGGGAATGCCGGACAGGAGGGGTTCTGGCAGAATCTTGATATTGAGCATTTACCGGCCTACTGTTCTGGGTGCTTTCGACAGGGGCATAGCAAGGATGACTGCGTGATGCTTCATCCGGAGTTGAAGGCCCAGGCTCGGCCCACTGGGGAGGCGCAGCCTCAGGGACGACGCAATGGATGGCCGCCTGCTGCGGCTGTGGCGGGTGAGAAGGTAGCGGCGACGGGGGAATTGTTTGCGCCTGCGCTTGTGGGCGAGAAGCATAGGGTGTCGGGGGTGGTTCTCAGGCCTGATGCGGTGCCTGGGCCTGGGTCGAGTGCCCAGGCTGCTGAGCCAGTGGCGGCAGCATCCCCGTCTGCGGGGGATGGGCAGGGAGTCTCGGCCCTTCTGGGGATGCAGGCCACTCACAAGGGGACTCCGTTAGACCTGGATGATGTAGTTGTGGAGGAGGCTTCGGATGACGAACACCAGGATGGGGTGGAGGAGGCAGCGGTCCCTTTGTCGCTGCTTGCTACCGCAGGGCAGCAGGAGCCTGGTGCAGTGGTGGAGCAGCTGGTGGAGGACGCTATTGCCTTGGCTGCGGAGGCGATCTTTGATGACCTTGCCGACAAGGTAGCTGCGGAGGCGGTTAATGACGAGACCGCTTCGTCGGTGCGCATGCAGCAGGAGCAGGTTGCAATATTAGAATTGAATCTTTCTCCACGGAAAGCTGCTCCTCCCTTGGCGGCCATGGAGGCGCTTAAACGCCTGCGTGGCGACTTGAAACAGAGACAGCCTGGGGTGGTTGCGGCCCCGCCAGGTTTTCCCCCTCACTCTTCTTCTTTTCCTTTACATGATGTTTAAGTCATTGTTTTGGAATGTTCGGGGTTTAGATAACTCCATCACTATAGCTCGTTTAGGTAAGTTGCGTCTATTGCATAGATTTTCCTTGTTAGGGGTCTGTGAACCCAAAATGGATGCTTCTCGTTTTGATTGGATTCGCCAGAGGTTGGGCTTTGATGGTTGTTGTCCTACCAATGATGGCCGCCTTGTTGTTTTTTACTCTAGTGAATTTTCTTGCTCTATTGTGGGTCAATCTTCTCAGTATTTGGCCCTCCGCGTGACGCACTCTCAGATGAGTACTGAGGTGGTTGGGGTCTTTGTGCATGCAGCCTGCTCAGTCAGTGACCGCCGCGAGCTTTGGGCGGACTTACGTGCTTTGCAGGTGTTGGGTCTTCCTCTTCTCTTTCATGGTGACTTTAATGTAATCTTGTATGTGGAGGAGAAGAGAGGAGGTCTGCCTTTTCGCAGGGCTGAGTTGGAGGACTTCCATGCTTTCATTCAGGATTTGGACTTAACAGATGTGGGATTCTCTGGGAACCAGTTCACGTGGTGTAATAATCGTCAGGGTAGGGCGCGGGTCTGGAAGCGGTTGGATCGAGTCCTGGTTGATCGCGGCTGGTTGGGTAGTGGTGTGGTGCCTTCGGTTCATCACTTGGCGCGCACTGCTTCTGACCATTCTCCGTTACTGGTTTCTTACTTGATTTCAAGCTCGTCATCTCCGAGGAGCTTCCGGTTCCAAGATGTTTGGCTTCGGCATGCTAGTTTTAAGGGCATTGTTCAGGAGACCTGGCTCTCTGGTAGCACTGGCCGACCGATGCGACGCTTCTTGCATAAGTTGAAGGCGGTTAAGGCGGTTTTGACTGTTTGGAACAAAAATGTTTTCGGTAACGTGTTCGATGCCGTAAAACGGGCCGAGGAGGAGGTTGCTCAGTTGGAGGCTGAGGCGGAGGCCCGACCATCCCCGGAGGTGGACTTGCGGCTGGTGCAGGCTTCGTCGGTCTTGAAGGAAGCTTTGTTGCGTCAGGCCATCTTCTGGCGGCAGAAATCGAGGTTACGTTGGCTGAAGGAGGGAGATGCCAATTCTAAGTTTTTTCACTCTTATGTGCGTCAACGCAGGGTGAAGGTTCGTATTCATCGGCTTCAGACTTCCTCTGGTGCGTGGACTGATGATGTAGGTTCTATGCAGTCGCGGATTTCTTTGTTGGTGCTGATCTCCCGTGTGGGATTTCGGCCACTTTGTTGGCCTTGATTCCTAAACAGTCGGCCCCTAAGACCTTTGCCGATTTTAGGCCGATTAGTCTCTGTAATTTCTCGAACAAGATTATTTCCAAGATTCTTGCGGCTCGGCTGGAAAAAGTTCTACCCCGACGCATTTCCCCACAGCAAAGTGGTTTTGTTAAGGGAAGGGCCATTTCTGATAACATTCTGCTTGCTCAGGAGATGGTGTAGACACCAAATTTTTGGTGTAATTTCATTTACTTTTTGTTTTTAGTTTTTATTTGTCGTGTTAGTTTTATTCGCTTTTTAGTTTTTAGTTTCTAGTTTTATTTTTATTTTAAGTTTTTAGCATAGAATTTCTTGAAAAAAGAAAAGAAAAAGAAAAGGCATTAAAAAATATGATTTAGTCGTTTGTAACTTAAATTCAATGCTTTCTTGAAAGTGAAAAAAAAAGGAAATACGCGACGGCAAGCTGCGTTTTTACGCAGCTTGCAAGTAAGGGCTCGGGCAGCCCTTGGCTGCAATTTTAGAGGAGACAATGGGAGTTTTAGGGTTGAGGTCCCATATAAAAGGAATGCAGCCGCAGGGGTTTACAGTGGAGGGGTTTAGAAAAAAAAGAAAGACGCAGCCTGGGAGAAGAGAAAACATTCACGGCAGAGTTGGGGGGGAAAAAGGTGACGGCTGCAAACTGGAAGAAAAATCAGAAAGAGCGACTAGGAAAAAACAGAGACAAACAGAGGAAAAGTAAAAAGCTACGGGATTTTATCAAGGAAACTGGGGAGAAAAAGAAAATCTGGGGATCGAGAGAGAGGAAATAGTGACTAAGGAAAAGAGAACCGCGAGTGAAATAGAGGGAGAGGGTTTCATGAAAGCTATAGAAGCTACAGGGAGAGGACCGACGTAAGGAAGAAACGAGGAGGTATCTTTTCCAGAAATTCCATAGACGTCGACTCCGGCTCATCTCTTTTGGCCTCAGCCTTGTCAAAAGTCATTATCAGGTGATTGTAACCTCTTGGTTTAATACAGCGTTCATAGAGTTTGAGTCCCGTATGCGCTAAGATGTTTTCTTTTTAGAGTTTCTGTGTTTGTCAATAGCAATGATTCCGAATCTGCTTGTTGATATTGTGGTATTGTTGATAAACCTGGTAGCGCCATTTTTGTTCCTTTGAAGTGAATTTGAACCAAAGGAATGCCATCAAGAATCCATGAATAGGTTTTTCTTCTATACATGTAATCCATTGAACTAAATGTGGCACCTTTGGTCCTCTTCGGGGTGTACAAGTTGGGTCTGTGAATTCTTGGGTTTCCAAAATACAAGATTCAATCTTGATTGTTGCCTTGGGTTGGAAATTTGGTACTTGTCTGGATTTTTGGCATGAAACCCAGTGATTGCAGTGTAGGAAACCAGTTTTCTGCTAAGAAGATGCATGAGTTGTCGAGCTTCTTGCCGCTGATTTATTAAGTTTGTTCCGTAGCCTTCCCATGTTTGCTATTTGCTGTCTCTCTTGCCTTTGTTTTCTTCTCCTCTTGTTCTGTATATCTTGGGCATTGGCTGTATGATTTGACTGGGGGGCGGTGCACGAAAATCTGCTGGTACTGCATGACAGTAGGCTGCGACAAGGCATTGGTTTGTTGCAGCAATATTGTCAAACGCATTGTCTAGATGGTTTAGAATCTGAGTCTACGTGGTGTTTGGGGAGTTTGTTTTGCTATTTTTTGAGTTGCGTAGTGTGGAAAAGGGGTTGAAGTTTCCTTTGTAAAGAAAAGTGTCTTTTCTCTTATTGCTGAAGTTCTCTTTTGGGTTTTGCACACTCCTGTCTTGGCAATCTTTTTGGTCGATGTGGAAATAATTCATTTTATCCCTTTGATGCTAATTCTCGGTTGTTCATGTTCGGAGAATCCTAGGGTCATCTTGCTATTTTGATATTTTTGCTGGTATCTAAGACAGTGGTTTGAAACTGCAATTTTTGCAGCAAAAGAAAAATTTTGCAGAAATGCGTTGAGGCTGTTTCGTAGCTTTGCATGAATTTCTTCCAATTATTTGCATTGTTAAGGGATGTTCAACCATGTTTAATTGAAGTAATTGCAAAGCTAATTGTATGAATTTGTTTGGCTGGAATTGCGGAACTTTGTGCATGGAAGATTGCCGCAAAGCTTAGAAAACAAAAATGCAGCCGGCATGTGTTTAGTTGCAGAAAGCTTCAAAATGCAGAAATCTTTTACGTTGCATGCATGAAATAATTCTTAAATTTATGCTTTAACCCCTAATTTTTCAATCATTTCTTCAAAGGCCCAAATATATGCTGATTTCTTGCAATTAGGCCCTAAAATATTTGCATTTGAACCATTGCTTGATCCTTTCTTGGCTCTTGGGACCTTTGAAATTCTTAAATGTTTCGATTGAATTAATTGGTTGATTAATGGTCGCTATTGGGTCTTAAAATGCAAGGTAAATCATTCATTGACCCTTATTCACTCTTGGACCCTTGAAATGTAATGTTTGATCGGGTTTGAGCGATTGTTAATGTATACAAATGAGTCATTATGAGTGTTTACTTTAGGACTTGGTTAGTAATCTCTCTTTCTTGGTAACCATGCATTATTTGATTGCATTTTGAGATGATTTTGATGATTGATTGGTCTAACTTGTTTTGTTTGATTATAATTTACTATTAAATTGGTGCATTAATCTTTTGTTTTGATGGTTTTAGCTCAAGTTATCCCTTTCTTTGGTGACTATAGCCCAAGTTAAGTCTTGTCCACCTTATTAGCACCACAAAAGGGGGCGGTATAATTTCTTTTATCCTTTTTGTCTCCCCTATGTGATCCAACGTGCTAAGTGAGAATTGCATGTCTACTTTGTTTTCCTTGCTTTTCCTTAATCTCTTTCATTTATTTCATTTACTTTTGCTTTTAATTAAGTTATTCTTTTATGGGGTATGTGTACACCTCTTGGCTTGTAATAGATAGGGCTTGGAGGAGCATTGGATGAAGACCTATTGAAGACGTGTGCCTAGCTAGCAAATGTAATAGGTTCATTAGCTTGATTGCTTGCTTTTGTTGCTATGTGTTAATTTGCTTTATTAGGCTCTTGCATCTAGTCGAGCATGCTAAGTGTTATGTGCTATGTGTTTTTGAGTGTTTGGCATGTCTACTTGCTTTCTATGGTCGTAGATGAATGTGATGGATGAATGTACGTCACCACACTAGTCCAATGCTAGTTGTGGCTCATTATTCCGTTAGGAATTCATAGAAAGGGCTAGTCCAATGCTAGACCCAATAGGCCATCCCCATTTCACTAGTGCATACTTGCATGTTCACTACATTTCATGCATTTTCCTTAGTTTTATCATTTGGCATGCTCCTCCAATCCTTTTTCCCTCATTTTAGGCTTTTTACACCTCATGCTAGTTATAGGATACATTTGCTTGAAGAGTCCCCTTTCGATAAGGGAAACGAGCGAGTGTGGCTACAAAATAGCCTTAGCACGCTAGTTCTCCCTTCTAATCAAAGGGAAAATTTAAGTCATAAAGTTAGGACTCCCCGTTCCCGTCTTGATGCATTCCTATAGGATTCATGCATTTTACTCATTCGCTATCACATACACTTCTACTTTATATTCTAACCATTTTTCCACATTCTCACTTCACACTACTTTAATTTAGCACGTTTTCACTCAACTACTTACACTTTATAATATCACTCGCACACATGCACTTTATGTTATCTCACATACATTTTCACATTATTACTTTACTCACCTTATATTGTACATCCATTTGCACACTTCCACTTACACACTCTTGTTTTTATCACTTTTTCACTTCACACAAACTCACATTTTCACATAGCATGCATTCATTTCACTCATTTTTACGTCATTTAGGATTATGTGTGACCTCTCCAAAGGATCATTATTGGGCTTCACAATTAATGTGATTGGCATCACTCAAGCTTTGGAGAGAAATTTTACCCCCCATGTCCTCCTAGGTCTAGGTTTTGCATTCATATAGTCATATCCAACATGCGATACATACCTTGGGTAAAAAATTAGGAAAAGTGGGGCTAAGTCATGCAACTAGCTCTTGCTAGGGTAAGGGAGTGCCTTAGGCTTTGCCTTTGCCTTCTCCCTTATCAAATGTGACCCCCGATCCCTTTCTTTGGTTGCGTAGACTTAAAAGTTCTTTAAAAGGGTTTATTTACTTTTTCGTTCAAAAACAAAAATCGTTTTTTGGGTGACTTGGTACACCCTAACTCCATACCAAGTGGCAACTCCATTTTTCATCCAAAAACCCTTTTTGAACTTTATTTGGCTAAACCGTCGCATTTCACAATCCCACGGCCTTTATTTTCACTTTCACACGTTCACATACATATCTCACACACTCCACACACACCACATCAAAAAGTGGGGCGCGACAACTTGGCGACTCCACTGGGGACTTCCTAAGTGGGTCCAAGCATTTGATTTAGCCATTCTTTTCCCTTTTCTACCCTTGTTATGCATGGCATGTGGATATTAGGGTTGCATCTTCCATTTTTAGGACCTTTTTGTCTCACGTACGCATTAAACTACCTCCTCGCTCGTGTATGTATGATTGATTGTTTGGATGTATGTTTACTTGTTTATCTCGCGCTTGCATTGCATTTAGGAAGGGTGTGTCACCCTAGAGCCTCGCGTTGGTTCTTGATCCCTCCCCTCCAAACGAGCACTAGCATACGAGCATACGTTTTAATCTTTTCACCCCCCATTTATTTTTTCTTTAGTGGCTTGTCACGCCACTCCACCCTGTTAGGATTTTAGGCGACCCACTTGGACGTGTGATCGTGACACGACGTGTGCGTAGCACGATCCGAGGGGTCACTTAATCTTCCGCTTTAAGCTTTGGGTTAATAGCCTTTAGCTTTTAGTCGAAGATTGAGGATTTTTGATAGATTCACTCAAACACACAGCCGTGACACGACGTGTGCGTAGCGGTGTTTGGGGAATCGCTCGAGCCACCGACAAGGAACCTTGGGAGTGATGACCTTTGGTTTCCAAGTCTGAAGGCTCGGGGACCTGAGCTTATCGAGTTTAGATGCATTAGCGAACCCCAGCCTCATGCATCCATATTAGAATTGCCTAGGGTAGAGTCGACCTCACCCTAAATTAGGAACACCATTCACGAGGGGAGGGATCCCACCCCCTTTCCTTATATATCTTTGTTGCTTTTTAATTGTCCAACGTGTTATGTGATTATGTGTTATGAACTAACGTTTCCTTGTCTTTTGTCTTTTGCATTCACAAACATTAAGAGATAAAAGGTCTGGCATGACCTTCTTTTAGGACCTACCCTTGTAGATAGGATATTGCACGTTTAAAAAGTTGTGGTATATTTCGTTCATAAATTAATAATGTCATATCATTTTAGGCCTACCCTGGCATATAAAGGGTCCCTTAGGCCATATTTTATTTCAAATTGCATGTTTTACTGCTTTAATAAACTGGCATCACGCAAAAACCCTAGAAAGGGAATGCCATTTAGGGGATCCCGCGTTAGGAATAAACCACCTTGTGTCTCGGATACTTAATCCAAAGAGACTTGCACGTTTACATTTTGTACCATCCAAAGGGGTAGTGCACAAGATAAGGTAGGATCCGATCGTCTTCATAAGAGCGATTTTTGGAATATGAGCCTCTAATAATCACTTTTTGGCCATTTTATCAAAGATTGGTAAAAATCCCTTGCGCAAAGGACATTAATTTGAAGAAAATTCACAAATGACTCCTCCTATTGAGACGACAAAAAATTGGGGCCAAAAATCTGATTTTAGAAGGCTCATAGGCTAATGCATCGCAATAAAATTTTGAAACTACCAATGGGTGGACAATTCAACCCATATTTGAATAAACCATCAATTCCATTCAAGTCATTTGATCAAGTTATTTATCAATTTCATCCAACCCGTTCTGTCATTTTTTAAATCATCAATTCATTTGACCAATTTACCCTTTTTAGGGTCATCCGGTCGATTTTTGAATAAATCATCAATTCATTTGACCAATTTACCCCTTTTAGGGTCATCCGGTCGATTTTTGAATAAATCATCAATTCATTTGACCAATTTACCCCTTTTAGGGTCATCCGGTCGATTTTTGAATAAATCATCAATTCATTTGGCCAATTCACCCCTTTTAAGGCAATTCGGTCGATTTTTGAATAACCCACCAATTTCATTCAATTCATTTGATTAGTTAGGGCAATTTTGTCGATTTTTGATCAATTTCGTCCGATTCATTTGACCGATTTACCCTTTTAGGGCGATCTGGTCAATTTTGAATAAATTCTCGATTTCATTCAATTCATTTGACCAATTTCATTTTTAGGATGATCCGGTCCATTTTGAATAAAATTCTCAATTGCATTCGATCAAGTTCCTTTTTTAGGATGATTCGGTCAATTTTGAGTAAGTTTTTAAATTTCACTCAATTCATTTGACCCGTTTCCCTTTTTTAGGGTAATTCGGTCGATTTTAAATAAATTGTCAATTTCATTCAACCCATTTGACCAATTAGGATTTCAATGTCAAATTTCAAATGGGGAAATCTAGTCGATTTTTGAGAAAAACATCCATTGCATCCAGACATTTGATCAGTTGGGGTTTTGACCCGCGCTTTACTGAGGAAATTTTATCAAACGAATTCCAGTCTCTTCAATAGGAAGTTCTCAAGGTCAAAACCCATGCGTTTTTGCAAATTTTTGTATCGATCAAGAGTGATCAATCCATTCAGATGTTGACCTCTTTTTGACAAAGTGTCTTTCGTCATTCCAGTTGACCAATTTTTTTCAAATTTATTTTTCACTCAATGAGTTGATCAGATCCATCAGGTATGGTATAGTGCCTACCCTAGAGGATTGCATTTTCATGCTAGGCCTACCCTTAGCACAAAAAGGGTTCCCCCATAGGACATGCATCCGCATTTTCTGGATATCTACTAACTCTTGCCTTTTTCTTTTCTTTTTCTTTATTTTATTGAAATAACTAAGCAAGGGTTAAATCTAAAGGCAATTCCTTTCAAAATTCTCAGGTAATATTTAAACATAGCTTCTCGTCGAAGCCCCATCATAACACGATCCCGTAGTCAAGCCCAGAGGAGTCGTGTAAACATGAGTTCACAACCGGAACCATCAGACAGGTCCGCTACTACCGCTCAACCTGAGACGGCGAGTTTGGGGGTTCAGTTGACTGAAATGCTTACTAAGTTCGATGAGATGGCTACTGAGATGGCAACCCAAAGGAAGTTGATTGATGAACTAATTAGCAGCGGAGTTCAACCTGAACCTATACCTGACAGGCAGCCTGAGCCAGAGCCATTTGTCATCCCTCCGACTCAAATCACCGTTACTCCATCTTTTCCTATTCCACCCGAAGGAACTTTCACATATCCCACCATATATTTGCCATACACTTACCCTCCTGATCCTTCATTTTTCCCTACTTACATGCAAGGCCCACAACCTCACATCACCTCAAATATACCACCTGAGCCACATACTTTTTACCACGCTACTGCTGAGCCTTTCTTGCCAGACCATACCATTCAAAACAAGCCGGAGATAGGAGAATGTTCTGCTCCTGTTGATACGAAGCTTCTCAAACGCCTGGACCGTTTCGATGAGTTTATGAGGAAAAGTCAGGGGTTGAACAAACAAGGAGTCTTGGATTACGATGAGCTTTGCCTTTTCCCAAATGTGCAATTGCCTGAGGGGTTCAAAACTCCGAAGTTTAACAAGTATGATGGGACAGGCAATCCCAAGACACACCTCCGATTGTTCGCCAACAAGTTGGGCAGGCCAACAGATGATGAAAATCTGCCTTTGAGGCTATTCCCAGAAAGTCTGGAGGGGGATGCACTCGACTGGTATTCCAAGCTGAAACCCGAAGAAGCGAAGACCTGGCTTGACTTGTCCAACGCTTTTGTAAAGCAGTACGAGTATAATTGCGAGCTGGCTCCAACACGAACCACGTTGGAAGGGACAAAGAGGAAGCCATCTGAAGATCACAAGACTTATGCCAAGAGGTGGAGGAAAATAGCTGCAAAAGTCGAGCCACCAATGACGGAGGACGAAATCATACGCACTTTCATTAAGGCACATGATCCGCCGTACTTTGAAGAAAATTTTCGCATGATTGGATGCTCATTTGCCGCAATTGTTAATAAGCTTGAGGAATTTGATGATTTCGTGAAGGCTGGAAAGATTGTTAATGTGTCTGCCCTCAAATCGCAGTTGGATGCTTTGCAAAGCCAAGGTAATAATGGGAAGAAGCAATTCCAAAAGAAAGAGGGGGAAATCGCTTTTGCCTGGGATCGAAACCCTGTCTCAAAGCCCAGACCTCGACAATACCCTACCTACTCCAACCCTTACCCTTACTATTCAAACTTTCATCCTGTTTATCACACCAACACCAATCATCCTTGACCTCGCCCTAACTACACCAACTCGCCTTTAGCCCCTTTTCAAATTTCTCAACCAAATCCTCACCAAAATTGGCATCGACCTCCATTCAATCCAAGAATGCCTCCGCCAAGCAGACCCGTTTACAACTATCCTCAACCCCCTAAAGCCAACAACCTGGGACGTTACCGCACATTCACCAATCTCGACAGGCCTTTGGACCAATTATATGATAAATTGAAGGCTGCCGGGAAAATAGGTGTCATTTCCCCTCCAACCTATCCGTATGGCATACCCGTTGGGTATAACTCACAAGCTGTTTGTGCTTATCATTCAGGGGCACCCAGCCATCCGATTGCTGAGTGTAAAGCACTCAAGCATAAAATTCAAGACATGATTGAAGCTGGAGAGATTGTAATTAGAAGAAAAGAGGCACAAGCGCCAAATGTGGATAAGAACCCCCTGCCAGAGTACGATAACACCATTGGGGTTATTATGGACAATACGGAATTTAAGGAGCCTGTTAAAAACTCGTCAAGTGAGGCTGAGGTGTTTGTAAATTGGACAGCCAAATTTCTACCCATTCAGAAGGAGTTCCGGTAAACCAAGGGGTTTGTCATTTATGTGAATTCATGAAAAATACTTTTGCATCTGTAATTAGCTAATGAAAGCATCTTTACTTTTGACTAAAATTTGCGCATGTTAATATTTTTTAAGTTTTTATTTCATTTCCATTTGCTTTCAATCAAAGGTTTTATGAAAATGCACAAGTCATTCTTGTCAGGTTATTTTGTTTATTCATTTGTTTATATTTCGGTCATATTGCTTGTTTGTTGTATACTTGTTTGCTTATTATTCCAAATTCATTAATTCTTTCAAATGGCCAAAGATGAAATTATTTGACCCTTTGGATATCACTTTTTTGGAATTCAATAATGGCAATGTAACATCCCGAATATTAGGAGGTTGTTTGTGAAGAAAATATTAAAGTATATTTCTTCGGGTTTGATTTAAAACCTTATTTTGTTTTAAAAGACTAGAAACCCTAATATTTTAGTCAAAAACCCTATTTTACTTGTGACTAACCGGTTCTCTTAAATCTCTCACATTTTGATTGAAACCCTAAATTTAATCATTGGAATTGGAAAATTCCTCACGTTTTCTTAAAAATTTCCTTTTATTTGAAAATTATTATTTATTAAAGCCCTACTACCCAATTGTTCAACAATAAGTGCAGATGAACCTGGAAAATAGGGTTTTACACTTCGGTTTCAAGATTTGAGCAAAATTAGGGTTTTCGCGATTTTCCGCCGGATGAATTTTCGGTACAGAGTAAGGACCAAATTTGGTGATTAAAAGTGACTTTTAAGTGAGAAATAATATGTGAGTAGTAGCCATGAGATAAGGTTAGTGAATGGAAAGTAAAAACCCTAGTACGGGTGTTTTTAAGAAAAACGGCGCGAACCGACGGGTACCGTGCACTACCGATTGAACGCACTACTTGATCACCACTTTCTTGCCATACAAGTTTATCATTAATGGAGCAAAATATCTTTCCCCCCTCTTAGCTCTCCTATTGGCCGAAATTAGTGGTTAAAATGCAAGGAAAGAAAGAGAAAATTTTGTGGTTGTAATTCAACCAAGTGTTAGACAAACTTGTGGCTAGAATTAATTCTCATCTTTCTACCTTCTTATAAAACAAACTTAGCTTAATTTCCTTCATTATTTTCTGCATCTTGGCCGACCAAAAGAGAGAGAGAAAGTGAGAGCAAGAATCAATTCCATCTTCTTGATTTGCTTCAACCCAAGTAACAAATCCAATTCTAAACCGATTAAAGTACTAAGTGTGAGTTGGGAAGCTTGAGGAACCAAGAAATTTCAAAGGGGGTGAAGGATCACTCTACCAAGCCTTGCTTTTGAGGTACGAACATTTGATCATGATCTTTGTTGCTTTGAATCTTGCTTTAAGATGTGTTTTTAGCTTAAGTTTGGCTTGATTTCATGATTATGCAAGTGGGTGTGATGAATTTGGAAGTTTCCCCTTTTATATGATGAACTAGGGTTTGAGGAATTCTGCCCAAATTGTTGTAAGATGCTTATATGTTGCAATTGAGGTTTCATAAGGTGTTGTGGTAGTGATTAGACCAAGAAATTAAGGAAAGTTCCACTAAAAACTAAAGATTTCAGATTTCTGGAAATTCTTGCTTACATTCTGTCCGAATTTGTATCTGTGTGTTAGAGGCTGATTTGGCCTTAGGTCAAAGAAGGAAAGTTGTATAGAATGGTATTTTATAGGTGCCTACAAAATTTCAGCTCAATCGGAGCAACATAGGTCATGAAAAGTCCGAAATACCCTTACTGTTTCAAATATTTCCCAGCAGTCCGTTTCATCAGTTAAGTCCAGTTTATCACGTTTTTTGACCAGGATCCATTATGATTTAGCTTTTTACTAAAACATGAAAGTTGTAGAACTCTGACTTAGCTTTAAAATGCCTCTAAGAACACCTGATTCGGACTTTTGTACACTGAGTTATGTCCATTACAGTGTAATGCGTTTAAACAGCCGACGAATTGGTTTCTGGTTTAGTAATTTGAGAATTTGACCAAGTTACATTAGAAACTGGACTAAGTGATCTTCATAAATGTTGTAGCTCTGTGTCTCAGCTTCGAAACGGCCTAGGTTTTGTTTTAATCCGATAAGCGTAGCCTCGGATATGTTATTACCGCATTTGTATGTCAAATCTGTCTTGAACTAAATTGAGTTTCTGCACTTGTACTTAATACGATTCTTGTTATTATGATATTGTGAGCCTATGGAACGGCTCTTGACATGAATTGTTGATATATGTGATGTTGGGTTGTGGTTGAAAATAATAATGAAGCCTAAATGGCTGGAAAATTAGGTAAACACAAAGGGCATGCTGCCCAAATTTACGCTCGAAGACTAGAGAACTACTTGCAACTTGAGCAAGGGTTAAGAGTGATTACTGCTTGAACCATCTAGGGTACTTGAGTATTCTTGTTCCGAGGTATATAAGGAAGGACTTGGCCGAGCTTGTACCCTTGAGAAATGAAATAATGACTATTTGGAATATGTTTCTCTTGTACTTTCGACTCGCCAGACAATTTCAAGTATAAATGTTACAAAGTTTTATAGTTTAAAAAGCGAGCAAGTGTTTCACGACTACTATTCGAGCGAATTTCAATCTCTTGATTTTATTGAACGAAACGTCTAAGTTTTGAATCTTAGTCATGTTTCAAAGTTCTCAAACTGAGTTTTATCGCAGATTTGGACTCCGAACCCGGAGTATAACCTGAAAGTGACCAGTAAAGGCACTATATCTTTTGGTGAGTGCTTTCAAATACCGAATTGAACTTGATACTTGAACTTGATACGTGACCAATCTGATTACATGTTATATACATGAATTGTAAGGGCAAGGGTGTACTTTATCGCACTTGCCCTTACGTGATATACTTGTTTATTGTTGCAATTGACTTGATATACTTGATTATGATGCGCGCACTTCCTGGAATTCCAGAAACCCTGTGGCGAGTTACTCTAGTCGAGCCGGCAAGGGCTTGGTCGATTGGGTAACGAACCCTGGGTCTCTTGTATTGTCGAGTGGAGTGATATCTCCTCGACTAATCGGTATACTCGAGTATTACCACCCGTGTTTATTGAGGATTTTGGGCCCAGCTGGGGGTTGAACGGTGGACGGAGAGTCGTTTAAGTGGTGTTCTACTGGATTGGTTACTTACTTGAAAGTTGACGGAGTGTCAACTACTACGTGATCAAGCTTCTGGTAATGCAAAGGGGAATTTGGCTCCTGAGAGCCATCCGTATCCTTATGCTTTGGAATACTTATTGTTTGTTGGATTATTGTTTCTTTTGAAAAACTTTTACACTCGCTCATTTTAAGATTGCTACTTGACGTGTTACTGTTCACATTTATGAACACTTCATGAACACTTTATGCTCGTTACTTGGCTATATCGAAAACTCGTACTTATAAATAATGGTCAATTTGCTATTTGGAACCTCACTGGGCTTTTAGCTCATTCCACTCCATTTGTTTTCCTTTCAGGGGTACGAGCGAGGTGCGAGATATGTAAAGTCTAGCATAGACTAGTTGTTTGATTTTTTGACTTGTACTCGTGCTATTCCTCGAATAGAATGTTTTGTATTTGGATTGTATACGCCTTGAACCAGTTTGAGTATATTGAGACTTTGTACCTCGATTTCTATCAATGTAAATTATAAGCTTGAATTGGGATTGTTATTTATGGTTCATGGTTGTGTGTACATTATTCGATAGAGATAGTGAGTGAGTCCTGGCGAGAGCTGGGCAGGCGGTCCGCCGAACCCTTTGGTACGCCTTAGGGGGAGGTGGGGTCGTCACAGGCAATCTCTATCTCACTCACGACTTGAGAATTTTGGAACCCAGATTTCAAAGCGAGAGTGATAAAGAGAAAGTATTTGATTCTTTTTCAAAAATCTTGAACAAAATGAGGAGAAATTCGAACCAAACCTAGAAGCCATAGCAATTGTTCACATTGGCACTGAGAATGAGGTCAAAAGGACATAAATCAGCATTCGTTTGGACAAAAGCAGAAAAGGAGATGATTAAGAGTTTGACTATGTGTCAAGGTGTACAGATGGTTGGAGGCAGTCTCGTTTGCAGTAGCAGAAATTCTATCTTTGCACACTCTAATGGGAGGTCAACCAAGAATGCCGTTTGTCATGAAATGTTACAAACATGCCTGGCCTGAGCCTACGACAAGAAGTTTCATCAGCATACATTTTGAGGAAGGCGACAAAGCACTCAAGCGAACTTTGCCAATACAAGACGAAAGCAGAGACAAATTCGGTCAAAATCAGAAAGGGCCGTTCGTTGTCCAAAAGGTATTACCTGGTATGACGCCCCGAAAAAAAAAATGAGTTTGAGAACCCGGAAATTTTCTAAATTTCTAGGGTTTATTTTATTTCATCGCCCGCCTTTTCTATATTTTCTTTATTAGAAAAATTCTCCACATAAAGTTTATGAGCAAAGACAGTTTTAAAATGATTTTTCTAGTATCAGTTAGTTTTTGACAAATTAAGAGCGTATTTTGGACGTGGGACCCGCTAGTGCGGTAAATGCATTATATTTTTTACAACTTGTTGGAATTTTGTATTAAGTGATATTATTTTACAAAGTGTTAAGATATTTGTATTGGAGAGACAAAAAGATAAGTTTTAAACCTAAAGGTGACAAGTATCACCATAAGATTAAGTCTTGGACTTTGACTACACTATTCACTACTTTACCAAATAAATCAAAAAAATTGCCAAAAATCATCCTTATTTCTAAAGCTTCATAGCCAGCTCTCTCTCAAAGGAAAAGAAAGAAAAGCTCTCAATTTCTTCCTTCTATTTCTTGCTCAATCTTCAAATCCAACCAATAAAACTCCAAATCATTCCATAAAATCTCTTTGCTAAGTGGTCTTGAGGTGTTTTGTGGAGTTGTTTGGAAAGCTAAGGTGACTAGTTGCTCTATCTCTTGTATTGCTAAGGTGAGTTGTGAAGGACCCCTCTCCTTCCTCTAATGATGTTCAATTCATGATTGGTGGTGGTATGAGATGCAATATTATGGATTATTTCTTGATTTGTGGTTGAAGTGATGAAGTTTTATTATTTTTGGGGATTTTTCTGTTTTAATATAAGCATGGTTGTGTGGCTATCTATGATGATTGGAAATGGTATATAATGATTCTAGAAGGTGGAAAAAGTGGACAATTGCAATCAATTTCTGTTTTGGAAGAAATTTCAGAAAATTAGGTTTTGTGAAGGAACATTCTGCCCGAATTTTTAGCTCCTAGTTAGAGGCCGAATTGGCCTTGGCTTAAAACATGAAAGGTTTAGGTAATGACATTTTAGAGGTGCCTACAAAATTTGAGGTCAATCGGAGTAGTGTAGAATGAGAAAAGTCGAAATTACTATTGCTGTTCTGGTTTTACCCGAATGTAAGAATTGCGCCTGTAATTGGTTGTTTTGGCAGGAATTGCTTCGGAATTGGTTGTTGAGGCCTTCTGATGAAATTTATCCCTGTTTCTTAGCTTTCAACCGGTTTTGGAATTTCTGGATTTGGACTTAGGTAGACTGATTTATGATGTTTCCGCTAGAATGCGTTCTGTGAATCTGTTTTCCCGGTTCTGGTGTAGTTTCTTGCATTTTTGACCTGGTTACACTAGAAACTGGGTTGAGTGACCTTCTGCAATATTGTAGCCCTATCTCTTAGCTTCGAAACGGTGGGTCTTGAACCTTCATCCGACAGTCGTAGCGCCTTTGGTACCATTACCGCAAAATGACGTCAAAACTGTTTTTCTGGTTTTGAGCTTAACTTTCATTTCTAGACTTTTCCCTAGCTTGACTTGTACTAGTACTACTTGGAGCTTGCTGAATGGCTATTGGATGAACTTATTTGTGTGACTTTGGAACTGGCTGAGGAAATAATGAAGCCTTGACGGCTGGAAAAGTAAGCAAATTTAGGGGAAGTGCTGTCCGAACTTTTAAAGGACTTGTTTGCATTGAGTTTGTGATCTAAGACTTGGATTTGAGCAAGGCAATGATATATGATGAATGGTTTCTAAGCCATGGAGGTGAGTGACCTCAAACTATTTCTGAAGTTATTTATGAACCGTTTCCTGCATTATTTACTTTTGAGTTGTTTCTAAAGTTACTTTTGTACCGTTTTCTTGCATTATTTACCTTTAAACTGTTTCCAAAGTTACATTTGAACTGTTTTCTTGCATATCATGCGTGCTTGCATGTGAGTGTTCCTTATTTGCTATATTTTCTTGACTTCATGACTTGTATTATTGATTGATAACGTGTTAAGTGCTTTGAATGATTTCCAAAACGAGCTTTTTAGGCGAGTGTGTACTTCATCGCACTCGACCTAAATAACTGTGCAATTTTCAAGGATTTAATTATTGAAATGCTAGTTGCGCATGAATGTAAGTCGTTTGGCTGAATTGGCCACTGCCCTTTGTTACCGATTGACTCGAGCCAGAAGCGGACTTGGTCGGGCAATATGGTGACCCTGGGTGAATTTGGTATACTCGAGTATTACCTTGTAGTCCGGCTACGTCCGGATGGGTGGAGTCCGGCCAATGGTCGGATGGGTGGAGTTCGGTCAACGTCCGGAAAAGGGGATGAACGAACAAAAGGATGAACGAGAGATTCTACTTACAAAAAAATGTATTTTCAAACGATTGGAGGAATAAGAGGAAATGTCAGGGGAACGAACGAACAAACGAATAGCTCCATGTGAGCCCGTATCCTTTTAATGAATGTTACTATCGCTTTCCATTGTAAATCTTCCTTGAATTATTGATACTCCATTTTAATGTATTGTAAATGTTGTAATTGTTTCTGGATTTATCATTTGATTTATGACATCATTGAAATGAACTATTGTGAAACCGATTTGATTACTGATTTTAATGGTTACTCGCTGAGCTTCTAGCTCACCCCAAAAATATTTTATTCCCCTCCACAGGGCTCGTGGCGAAGGAAGGGCTTGTAGTACTTGTTCACGTGACTGGATGGCATATATCTTGTATAATTTGGATTTGGAATCATTTTATGTATAGTTGAGAATCGTTTCCGCTTCGCTTATGACATGTAATTATTGGAGACTTGGATGTATGTTTGTGGACCATGTGATGTATATTTGAGATTTATATTGTAATCTATTTGAGGAATGTAGTGAACGACTGAGTCCCGGTGAGAGCTGGGCAGGCGACCCGCCGAACCCTCTGGTTCGCCTTAGGGGGAGGTGGGGCCGTCACACCTGGCGGAACACTCATTTTGGCGGAAATGCATGGTCAAACATTCCCTCAACCCATCAAATCAGATATGTGCAAGAAGATTTTCATTTGATCATGCAAATTTTCCTTAGAAATTCATGCAAATGATGAAATGCAAGTCAGGCCCTCTTCTTTTACATTTAAAGCATTTTATCCCTACTTGTCCCCTTTGAGCCATCAGAATTGACAAATTTTCGTTTGGCAGCCCCTGAGAATTGCAAACCCCACACTGGGGCAAATTCATTTTGAAAAGAGATGATCGGAAAGAAAAGGAAAACCTCACACTGGGGCAAATTTATTTTGAAAAGAAAGATGGAAAAAGAAAGAACCCCACACTGGGGCAAATTTAGTTTTTGAAGAAAAATGCAAAAGTGAGGAAATGCAATGAAAAATGCAAAGAGAAGAATTCAATCAAACTGGGGCAAATCTTCCTCGGTTTCGTTCAAAAATTGGAGATAGTCTCAAAATGATGCAATCTCAGGTTATTTCACACCTTTAAGCAAAATTTGCTTTCAAGCCTCAACTTTTCTTGAAAACACCCCACCTGACCTCATTACAAAAAACCAAAAGTCCTGGCTTTCGTCACTTGCTGTATTTCTATTAGGGATTTCGCTAATCAATTTGCAAGTGATGTCCATAATGCCTTCGCTTAATTTTATAAGGAAAACGCATTTTACTGATGCCGGCAGTCTTCAACTTACATTCCTGAGTCAATTATGGTCGAGCTCTTCCATTGCTTCCTTAGGTGAAAACCCGAAAGGGCACCTCAAAAAAAAAAAAAAAAAGGGTGGGGGGCAACTTTGGTGAAAACCCGAGAGGGCGCCAAGGCAATTTTTCTCAACAGACGAGCACGAGAAGGAACAGCTGGTGACCTGGTTCATTTGGACCTTTTTCCTCATTTTTGTCATACTTCGGCCAATGTTGAATTCCAGAACAAAGATATCCAGAGGTTTGAATATGACATCTGTTGGCCAAAACTGTGTTACTTTGTAAAAATATTCTTTTCCAAATACATCTTTTCTCATTTGCTTGTATTCATGGCATTTTGTAGGATTAAGCATAGTTGGATGTGTTTTACATTCTTTGGCATATTAATTCCTGCATAACATAGGAAATCATTTTGCATATATTATTGATTTTTCATGCATCATTCTTTCACCATTGGATTCGAATGAATGATAAACCCTAAGGTTTGTGCATGGATATGGGATTCAATCATATATTAAAGTGAGTAAAATGCAACAAAGCTGCTACATGGATTTGGTGACATGGTAAATGTGTGACAGCCCCACCTCCCCCTAAGGCGAACCAAAGGGTTCGGCGGGCCGCCTGCCCAGATCTGATTCCAATCGTGGAACGTATACTTTCATCCATATCAATTTCAAATATTTACACAAGACCAACTCATACATAAAATAGATCCAAACTTAAACTGTACACGATATAAGCCATCCAGTCACGTGAATAAGCACTCCAAGCTTTTCTTCGCCTTGAGCCCTGTGGGGGGGAAATAAAACATTTTTGGGGTGAGCTAGAAGCTCAGCGAGTAACCATTAAAATCAGTAATCAAATCGGTTTCACAATAGTTCATTTCAATGATGTCATATAGCAATGATGTCATAAATCAAATGATAAATCCGGAACAACTACAACATTTGCAAAACAGTAAATATGGATTATCAATAATTCAAGAAACATTTACAATGGAAAGCGATAGTAACATTCATGAAAGGATACATTCATTCTCCTGACATTTCCTCGCTCATTTGGTCATTCATTTCATTTCATTCACCCCGTCCCTGGCTTTTGGCCAGGCTCCACCAACCTACATAGGTAATACTCGAGTATACCAAACGTTCACCCAAGTTTCTAATCGCCTGACCGAGTCCGCTTCTGGCTCAAGACGACCGGTAACAAGGGGCAATGGCCAGTTCAGCCCAAAAGGCTTACATTCATGCGCAAGTAACATTTCAATCGAAAATTTCACATTTATCGAGGTCGAGTGCGATAAAGTACACACTCGCCTCGAAAACTCGTTTTGGAAATCATTATAAGCGCTTAACACGTTATCAACCAAAACACAAGTCATGAAGTCAAGAAATATAGCAAACAAGGCACACTCACATGCCAGCACGCATGATATGCAAGAAAACATTTCAAAAGTAACTTTGAAAACAGTTCAAAAGTAAATAATGTAAGAAACGGTTCATAAATAACTTTAGAAGTAGTTTGAGGTCACTCACCTCCACGGCTCAGAAATCATCCATCACATAACATTGCCTTGCTCAAATCCAAGTCTTAGATCACAAACTCAATGCAAACAAGTCCTTTAAAACTTCGGATAGCACTTCCCCTAAATTTGCTTACTTTCCAGCCATCATGGCTTCATTATTTCCTCAGCCAGTCCCAAAGTCACACAAATAAGTTCATCTAATATCCATTCAGCAAGCTCCAAGTAGTACTAGTACAAGTCAAGTTAGGAAAAAGTCCGGAAATGAAGGTTAAGCTCAAAACCAGAAAAACAGTTTTGACGTCATTTTGCGGTAACGGTGTCAATTTCACTATGATTATCGGATGGGGGTGTAAGACCCACCGTTTCGAAGCTATGAAACAGGGCTACAACAATGTAGAAGGCCACTCAATCCAAATCCTAGCACAACTAGGTCAAATATGCCAAATACTACACCAGAACCACCAAAAACAGGTTTACAAATCACACAATGCTGTAATGAACACAACTCAGTCTATACAGGTCCAAATGCCGAAATTCCACAGGAATATGTTAGCTAAGACCTCCAGCTACATTTCCTCAGAAGATACCAACAACAAAATCCAAACCAATTCCAGTCAAAACAAACGATTACAAGCGCAGTTTTCACATTCTGAGCAACCCAGATCAGCAACAGTAAAATCGACATATCTCACTCTACACTAATCCAAATGACCTGAAATTTTGCAGGCACTTCCAACTCATCAATACCTACAACCTTCATGTTTTGAGAAAAGTCCAATTCGGCCTCTAACCCTATGATCCAAAATCGGACAGAATTAGGGGTTTATGAACCCTAACTTTTCACAATTCATTCCAAACCCAAAATTGATTGCAAATATCAACAATTCACACCTACTAGTGTCATTATAGGCCATTGCCAATCATCATAAACAACCACACCATCATATTCCAATTAAATCAGAAAAATCATCAATAAAATAAAAACTTCACCAAATCACTTCAAACCAAGATGAAAACCAGAAATTTCAGCACTTTAATCACTAATAAGCATAACTTAAGTTTCATTAAGTGCAAGAGGGAATTCACACACCACTCACCTAGTAACAAGAGAGGTAGAGATGTTGGACACCTTAACTCTTCAAACAAACTTCACTAAACTACTTACTAGCACCCAAGGGAGGAATTTTATGGAGTGGAATCTAGTTTAGGCATTTGTTTTGGAAGATTGAAGCAAATGGAAGCTTGAAAATTGATGAAGTTCTCTTCCTTTCTTAGCACAAGAGGGCCGGCCATCAAGGAGAAGAAATGGTGAATTTTTGAGCAATTTTTAAGATATTTACCCTTTGGTCAAAAAAAGTCAAAAATTGGAATAGTAAATCTTAACTTGGAACCACTAAGAGGGTGACACTTGTCACACCATTAATGCAATCTTATCACTTCCTTTTCCTCTCACATCAATCATTTCACACACTCTACTTATCTCTTAACACCCGATAAATTTTACACAGTATCCGGAATTTAACCTAATTGGCCGAATTTTTCCGAACTTTTCGCACTAGTAGGTCCCACGTCCATTATACACTCTTAATTTTCCAAAAACTCTCCAAGGCAAGAAAAATCATCTAAAAACTATAATTACTCATAAAAATTTCTCAGGAAAATTTCCTAAGCCAGGAAATGCAGAAAACATGCTATTAAAGGAAATAAAACCCTCGGAAAAGATTAGGGTTTTTTTACGGGTTCTCAAACTCTTTTTTTTCGGGGCGTCACAATCTCCCCTCCCTAAAAAAATGTCGTCCTCGACATTCCATCTTGTACTAATCAAGTCAAAACATCCCGCAAGAATCACTGATATTGAAACCAAACCCACAGTCCGGCATCCTAACTTCAAGCCTAGGATACACTACAGAGATCTGAAGCCTAAGCTCTGATACCACTGTGACAGCCCCACCTCCCCCTAAGGCGAACCAAAGGGTTCGGCGGGCCGCCTGCCCAGATCTGATTCCAATCGTGGAACGTATACTTACATCCATATCAATTTCAAATATTTACACAAGACCAACTCATACATAAAATAGATCCAAACTTAAACTGTACACGATATAAGCCATCCAGTCACGTGAATAAGCACTCCAAGCTTTTCTTCGCCTTGAGCCCTGTGGGGGGGGAAATAAAACATTTTTGGGGTGAGTTAGAAGCTCAGCGAGTAACCATTAAAATCAGTAATCAAATCGGTTTCACAATAGTTCATTTCAATGATGTCATATAGCAATGATGTCATAAATCAAATGATAAATCCGGAACAACTACAACATTTGCAAAACAGTAAATATGGATTATCAATAATTCAAGAAACATTTACAATGGAAAGCGATAGTAACATTCATGAAAGGATACATTCATTCTCCTGACATTTCCTCGCTCATTTGGTCATTCATTTCATTTCATTCACCCCGTCCCTGGCTTTTGGCCAGGCTCCACCAACCTACATAGGTAATACTCGAGTATACCAAACGTTCACCCAAGTTCCTAATCGCCTGACCGAGTCCGCTTCTGGCTCAAGACGACCGGTAACAAGGGGCAATGGCCAGTTCAGCCCAAAAGGCTTACATTCATGCGCAAGTAACATTTCAATCGAAAATTTCACATTTATCGAGGTCGAGTGCGATAAAGTACACACTCGCCTCGAAAACTCGTTTTGGAAATCATTATAAGCGCTTAACACGTTATCAACCAAAACACAAGTCATGAAGTCAAGAAATATAGCAAACAAGGCACACTCACATGCCAGCACGCATGATATGCAAGAAAACATTTCAAAAGTAACTTTGAAAACAGTTCAAAAGTAAATAATGTAAGAAACGGTTCATAAATAACTTTAGAAGTAGTTTGAGGTCACTCACCTCCACGGCTCAGAAATCATCCATCACATAACATTGCCTTGCTCAAATCCAAGTCTTAGATCACAAACTCAATGCAAACAAGTCCTTTAAAACTTCGGATAGCACTTCCCCTAAATTTGCTTACTTTCCAGCCATCATGGCTTCATTATTTCCTCAGCCAGTCCCAAAGTCGCACAAATAAGTTCATCTAATATCCATTCAGCAAGCTCCAAGTAGTACTAGTACAAGTCAAGCTAGGAAAAAGTCCGGAAATGAAGGTTAAGCTCAAAACCAGAAAAAACAGTTTTGACGTCATTTTTGCGGTAATGGTGTCAATTTCACTATGATTATCGGATGGGGGTGTAAGACCCACCGTTTCGAAGCTATGAAACAGGGCTACAACAATGTAGAAGGCCACTCAATCCAAATCCTAGCACAACTAGGTCAAATATGCCAAATACTACACCAGAACCACCAAAAACAGGTTTACAAATCACACAATGCTGTAATGAACACAACTCAGTCTATACAGGTCCAAATGCCGAAATTCCACAGGAATATGTTAGCTAAGACCTCCAGCTACATTTCCTCAGAAGACACCAACAACAAAATCCAAACCAATTCCAGTCAAAACAAACGATTACAAGCGCAGTTTTCACATTCTGAGCAACCCAGATCAGCAACAGTAAAATCGACATATCTCACTCTACACTAATCCAAATGACCTGAAATTTTGCAGGCACTTCAAGCTCATCAATACCTACAACCTTCATGTTTTGAGAAAAGTCCAATTCGGCCTCTAACCCTATGATCCAAAACCGGACAGAATTAGGGGTTTATGAACCCTAACTTTTCACAATTCATTCCAAACCCAAAATTGATTGCAAATATCAACAATTCACACCTACTAGTGTCATTATAGGCCATTGCCAATCATCATAAACAACCACACCATCATATTCCAATTAAATCAGAAAAATCATCAATAAAATAAAAACTTCACCAAATCACTTCAAACCAAGATGAAAACCAGAAATTTCAGCACTTTAATCACTAATAAGCATAACTTAAGTTTCATTAAGTGCAAGAGGGAATTCACACACCACTCACCTAGTAACAAGAGAGGTAGAGATGTTGGACACCTTAACTCTTCAAACAAACTTCACTAAACTACTTACTAGCACCCAAGGGAGGAATTTTATGGAGTGGAATCTAGTTTAGGCATTTGTTTTGGAAGATTGAAGCAAATGGAAGCTTGAAAATTGATGAAGTTCTCTTCCTTTCTTAGCACAAGAGGGCCGGCCATCAAGGAGAAGAAATGGTGAATTTTTGAGCAATTTTTAAGATATTTACCCTTTGGTCAAAAAAAGTCAAAAATTGGAATAGTAAATCTTAACTTGGAACCACTAAGAGGGTGACACTTGTCACACCATTAATGCAATCTTATCACTTCCTTTTCCTCTCACATCAATCATTTCACACACTCTACTTATCTCTTAACACCCGATAAATTTTACACAGTATCCGGAATTTAACCTAATTGGCCGAATTTTTCCGAACTTTTCGCACTAGTAGGTCCCACGTCCATTATACACTCTTAATTTTCCAAAAACTCTCCAAGGCAAGAAAAATCATCTAAAAACTATAATTACTCATAAAAATTTCTCAGGAAAATTTCCTAAGCCAGGAAATGCAGAAAACATGCTATTAAAGGAAATAAAACCCTCGGAAAAGATTAGGGTTTTTTTACGGGTTCTCAAACTCTTTTTTTTCGGGGCGTCACAATCTCCCCTCCCTAAAAAAATGTCGTCCTCGACATTCCATCTTGTACTAATCAAGTCAAAACATCCCGCAAGAATCACTGATATTGAAACCAAACCCACAGTCCGGCATCCTAACTTCAAGCCTAGGATACACTACAGAGATCTGAAGCCTAAGCTCTGATACCACTGTGACAGCCCCACCTCCCCCTAAGGCGAACCAAAGGGTTCGGCGGGCCGCCTGCCCAGATCTGATTCCAATCGTGGAACGTATACTTACATCCATATCAATTTCAAATATTTACACAAGACCAACTCATACATAAAATAGATCCAAACTTAAACTGTACACGATATAAGCCATCCAGTCACGTGAATAAGCACTCCAAGCTTTTCTTCGCCTTGAGCCCTGTGGGGGGGGAAATAAAACATTTTTGGGGTGAGCTAGAAGCTCAGCGAGTAACCATTAAAATCAGTAATCAAATCGGTTTCACAATAGTTCATTTCAATGATGTCATATAGCAATGATGTCATAAATCAAATGATAAATCCGGAACAACTACAACATTTGCAAAACAGTAAATATGGATTATCAATAATTCAAGAAACATTTACAATGGAAAGCGATAGTAACATTCATGAAAGGATACATTCATTCTCCTGACATTTCCTCGCTCATTTGGTCATTCATTTCATTTCATTCACCCCGTCCCTGGCTTTTGGCCAGGCTCCACCAACCTACATAGGTAATACTCGAGTATACCAAACGTTCACCCAAGTTCCTAATCGCCTGACCGAGTCCGCTTCTGGCTCAAGACGACCGGTAACAAGGGGCAATGGCCAGTTCAGCCCAAAAGGCTTACATTCATGCGCAAGTAACATTTCAATCGAAAATTTCACATTTATCGAGGTCGAGTGCGATAAAGTACACACTCGCCTCGAAAACTCGTTTTGGAAATCATTATAAGCGCTTAACACGTTATCAACCAAAACACAAGTTATGAAGTCAAGAAATATAGCAAACAAGGCACACTCACATGCCAGCACGCATGATATGCAAGAAAACATTTCAAAAGTAACTTTGAAAACAGTTCAAAAGTAAATAATGTAAGAAACGGTTCATAAATAACTTTAGAAGTAGTTTGAGGTCACTCACCTCCACGGCTCAGAAATCATCCATCACATAACATTGCCTTGCTCAAATCCAAGTCTTAGATCACAAACTCAATGCAAACAAGTCCTTTAAAACTTCGGATAGCACTTCCCCTAAATTTGCTTACTTTCCAGCCATCATGGCTTCATTATTTCTTCAGCCAGTCCCAAAGTCACACAAATAAGTTCATCTAATATCCATTCAGCAAGCTCCAAGTAGTACTAGTACAAGTCAAGCTAGGAAAAAGTCCGGAAATGAAGGTTAAGCTCAAAACCAGAAAAACAGTTTTGACGTCATTTTACGGTAATGGTGTCAATTTCACTATGATTATCAGATGGGGGTGTAAGACCCACCGTTTCGAAGCTATGAAATAGGGCTACAACAATGTAGAAGGCCACTCAATCCAAATCCTAGCACAACTAGGTCAAATATGCCAAATACTAAACCAGAACCACCAAAAACAAGTTTACAAATCACACAATACTGTAATGAACACAACTCAGTCTATACAGGTCCAAATGCTGAAATTCCAAAGGTATATGTTAGCTAAGACATCCAGCTACATTTCCTGAGAAGACACCAACAACAAAATCCAAACCAATTCCAGTCAAAACAAACGATTACAAGCGCAGTTTTCACATTCTGAGCAACCCAGATCGGCAACAGTAAAATTGACATATCTCACTCTACACTAATCCAAATGACCTGAAATTTTGCAAGCACTTCAAACTCATCAATACCTACAACCTTCATGTTTTGAGCAAAGTCCAATTCGGCCTCTAACCCTATGATCCAAAACCGGACAGAATTAGGGGTTTATGAACCCTAACTTTTCACAATTCATTCCAAACCCAAAATTGATTGCAAATATCAACAATTCACACCTACTAGTGTCATTATAGGCCATTGCCAATCATCATAAACAACCACACCATCATAATCCAATTAAACCAGAAAAATCATCAATAAAATAAAAACTTCACCAAATCACTTCAAACCAAGATGAAAACCAGAAATTTCAGCACTTTAATCACTAATAAGCATAACTTAAGCTTCATTAAGTGCAAGACGGAATTCACACACCACTTGTGACGGCCCCACCTCCCCCTAAGGCGAACCAGAGGGTTCGGCGGGCCGCCTGCCCAGCTCTCGCCGGGACTCAGTCGTTCACTACAATCCTCAAATATATTACAATATAACTCTCAAAATTACATCAAATTCTCCAATAATATAAAAACTTCTCCAAAACTCCTCAAATCAAGAAACAAATCATATATTTCAACACCCATGCCACCATTAAGCACAAAATAACCATCATTAGCTATAGGGGAGAGGTTGAAGCATCACTTACCAAGAAACAAGAGAGAGGAGGATGTTGGACACCTTAAACCTTCAAACAAAGTTCACCAAACAACTTACTAGCTCTAGAAGGAAGAATTTTATGGAGTGAAATGGATGGAAACAAATGTTTTTGGTTGATTTGCACCAAGTAGAAGCTTGAAAATTGAAGAAATCTCCTTCCTTTCTTGCTCAAGGTGGCCGGCCAACAAGGAGAGAAAAATGGTGATTTTTTTGGTGAATTTTGGATATTTAATCCCTTGGTCAAATAAGTCAAGACAATGAATAGTAATTCTTAAAAGTTCAACCAATAAGAAAGTGACATGTGTCACTCTATTAAATGCATCCTTATCATTCTTTTCTCTCTCACATCAATCACTTCACACACCCTACTTATCTCTTAATACCCGATAAACTTTTAACAGTATCCGAAACTTAACCTTATTGGCCGAATTTTTCCGAACTTTTCGCACTAGTGGGTCCCACGTCCAATATTTATTCTTAATTTTCTAAAATCTCACCAATGCTAGAAAAATCATCTTAAAACTATAATTGCTCATAAATCCACCCAGATAATATTTCTAAGCCAGAAATGCAAAAATTATGCAATTAAAGGAACTAAAACCCTAGGAAAATAATAGGGTTTTTACGGGTTCTCACACTCTTTTTTTCGGGGCGTCACAATCTCCCCTCCTTAAAAGAATGTCGTCCTCGACATTCCATCTTGTACTAATCAAGTCAAGTCAACCCGCAAGAATCACTAATATTTCAAACCAAACCCACAGTCCGGCATCCTAAACTTCAAGTCTAGGATACACTACAGAGATCTGAAGCCTAAGCTCTGATACCAACTGTGACGGCCCCACCTCCCCCTAAGGCGAACCAGAGGGTTCGGCGGGCCGCCTGCCCAGCTCTCGCCGGGACTCAGTCGTTCACTACAATCCTCAAATATATTACAATATAACTCTCAAAATTACATCAAATTCTCCAATAATATAAAAACTTCTCCAAAACTCCTCAAATCAAGAAACAAATCATATATTTCAACACCCATGCCACCATTAAGCACAAAATAACCATCATTAGCTATAGGGGAGAGGTTGAAGCATCACTTACCAAGAAACAAGAGAGAGGAGGATGTTGGACACCTTAAACCTTCAAACAAAGTTCACCAAACAACTTACTAGCTCTAGAAGGAAGAATTTTATGGAGTGAAATGGATGGAAGCAAATGTTTTTGGTTGATTTGCACCAAGTAGAAGCTTGAAAATTGAAGAAATCTCCTTCCTTTCTTGCTCAAGGTGGCCGGCCAACAAGGAGAGAAAAATGGTGATTTTTTTGGTGAATTTTGGATATTTAATCCCTTGGTCAAATAAGTCAAGACAATGAATAGTAATTCTTAAAAGTTCAACCAATAAGAAAGTGACATGTGTCACTCTATTAAATGCATCCTTATCATTCTTTTCTCTCTCACATCAATCACTTCACACACCCTACTTATCTCTTAATACCCGATAAACTTTTAACAGTATCCGAAACTTAACCTTATTGGCCGAATTTTTCCGAACTTTTCGCACTAGTGGGTCCCACGTCCAATATTTATTCTTAATTTTCTAAAATCTCACCAATGCTAGAAAAATCATCTTAAAACTATAATTGCTCATAAATCCACCCAGATAATATTTCTAAGCCAGAAATGCAAAAATTATGCAATTAAAGAAACTAAAACCCTAGGAAAATAATAGGGTTTTTACGGGTTCTCACACTCTTTTTTTCGGGGCGTCACACCACTCACCTAGTAACAAGAGAGGTAGAGATGTTGGACACCTTAACTCTTCAAACAAACTTCACCAAACTACTTACTACCACCCAAGGGAGGAATTTTATGGAGTGGAATCTAGTTTAGGCATTTGTTTTGGAAGATTGAAGCAAATGGAAGCTTGAAAATTGATGAAGTTCTCTTCCTTTCTTAGCACAAGAGGGCCGGCCATCAAGGAGAAGAAATGGTGAATTTTTGAGCAATTTTTAAGATATTTACCCTTTGGTCAAAAAAAGTCAAAAATTGGAATAGTAAATCTTAACTTGGAACCACTAAGAGGGTGACACTTGTCACACCATTAATGCAATATTATCACTTCCTTTTCCTCTCACATCAATCATTTCACACACTCTAGTTATCTCTTAACACCCGATAAATTTTACACAGTATCCGGAATTTAACCTAATTGGCCGAATTTTTTCGAACTTTTCGCACTAGTGGGTCCCACGTCCATTATACACTCTTAATTTTCCAAAAACTCTCCAAGGCAAGAAAAATCATCTAAAAACTATAATTACTCCAAAAAATTCCTCAGGAAAATTTCCTAAGCCAGGAAATGCAGAAAACATGCTATTAAAGGAAATAAAACCCTCGGAAAAGATTAGGGTTTTTTTACGGGTTCTCAAACTCTTTTTTTTCGGGGCGTCACAAAATGCGCACTTTATTGGTCTCCAGAATCGAAAGGGTTCAAAATTACAAGGTCGACTAAGCCAAAGGTCACAGAATAGAAGCAAAACCATCATAAGACTCATGTTTACACGATTCTCAAGGCAAACCGGGTCAAATGATGGTGGCAAGTCCATTATTTCTTCTTTTCTTGCAGGAACGTCGCATTTGCAAACAAAAAACAACCACACTTCTTTTCGCACCTAAATCGACGTCAGAAAAAGCTCCCCAGTAAGCAAAGACGAAATGATAATTTGGCAAAGATTGATCATAAGAAATAACATCAGCAATCGCTCCAGCTACAGAGATCAAAATCTCCCTCTTGGTATAAAAGTTTGAGCTGCTCCCAGGTAAAAACTCAATTCATTGTGTAAACTTCCCCAGTGAAATCCCATTTTACATTTCTGTTTGGGTCTATCCCGTGGGTCTATCCCATTTAATTTTCTGTTCGGGTTTATCCCGTGGGTCTATCCCATTTAAATTTCTTATTCGGGTCTATCCCGTTTACATTTCTGTTCGGGTCTATCCCATTTTACATTTCTGTTCGGGTCTATCCCGTGGGTCTATCCCATTTAAATTTCTGTCTGGGTCTATCCCATTTACATTTCTGTCCGGGTCTATCCCATTTAAATTTCTTGTTCGGGTCTATCCCGTTTGCATTTCTGTTCGGGTCTATCCCGTGGGTCTACCCCATTTTACATTTCTGTTCGGGTCTATCCCATTTAAATTTCTGTCTGGGTCTATCCCATTTACATTTCTGTCCGGGTCTATCCCATTTGTTCGGGTCTATCCCGTTTACATTTCTGTTCGGGTCTATCCCGTGGGTCTATCCCATTTTACATTTCTGTTCGGGTCTATCCCGTGGGTCTATCCCATTTAAATTTCTATCTGGGTCTATCCCATTTACATTTCTGTCCGGGTCTATCCCATTTGTTCGGGTCTATCCCGTTTACATTTCTGTTCGGGTCTATCCTGTGGGTCTATTCCATTTACATTTCTGTCCGGGTCTATCCCGTGGGTCTATCCCATTTAAATTTCTGTCTGGGTCTATCCCATTTTACATTTCTGTTCGGGTCTATCCCATTTGAATTTCTGTCAGGGTTTATCCCATTTAATTTTCTGTTCGGGTCTATCCCGTGGGTCTATCCCATTTAAATTTCTGTCTGGGTCTATCCCATTTACATTTCTGTCTAGGTCTATCCCATTTAAATTTCTGTCCGGGTCTATCCCGTGGGTCTATCTCATTTACATTTATGTCTGGGTCTGTCCCATTCAAATTTCTATTCGGGTCAGTCCCGTTTTAATTTTCTGTTCGGGCCAGTCCCGTTTTCTGTTAGGGTCAGTCCCGTTCTAGAATTCTTGTTCGTTGGAATCACTTTGCAGCCGAATAATGCCGGTAAGTATTTGGTGTCTACTTTTTTGTCTCAATTTTTCCAAAACTCAGACAAAGAGGGGCAAACTGTAGACACCAAAATTTTGGTGTAATTTCATTTACTTTTTGTTTTTAGTTTTTATTTGTCGTGTTAGTTTTATTCGCTTTTTAGTTTTTAGTTTCTAGTTTTATTTTTATTTTAAGTTTTTAGCATAGAATTTCTTGAAAAAAGAAAAGAAAAAGAAAAAGCATTAAAAAATATGATTTAGTCGTTTGTAACTTAAATTCAATGCTTTCTTGAAAGTGAAAAAAAAAAAAGGAAATACGCGACGGCAAGCTGCGTTTTTACGCAGCTTGCAAGTAAGGGCTCGGGCAGCCCTTGGCTGCAATTTTAGAGGAGACAATGGGAGTTTTAGGGTTGAGGTCCCATATAAAAGGAATGCAGCCGCAGGGGTTTACAGTGGAGGGGTTTAGAAAAAAAAGAAAGACGCAGCCTGGGAGAAGAGAAAACATTCATGGCAGAGTTGGGGGGGAAAAAGGTGACGGCTGCAAACTGGAAGAAAAATCAGAAAGAGCGACTAGGAAAAAACAGAGAGAAACAGAGGAAAAGTAAAAAGCTACGGGATTTTATCAAGGAAACTGGGGAGAAAAAGAAAATCTGGGGATCGAGAGAGAGGAAATAGTGACTAAGGAAAAGAGAACCGCAAGTGAAATAGTGGGAGAGGGTTTCATGAAAGCTATAGAAGCTACAGGGGGAGGACCGACGTAAGGAAGAAACGAGGAGGTATCTTTTCCAGAAATTCCATAGACGTCGACTCCGGCTCATCTCTTTTGGCCTCAGCCTTGTCAAAAGTCATTATCAGGTGATTGTAACCTCTTGGTTTAATACAGCGTTCATAGAGTTTGAGTCCCGTATGCACTAAGATGTTTTCTTTTTAGAGTTTCTGTGTTTGTCAATAGCAATGATTCCGAATCTGCTTGTTGATATTGTGGTATTGTTGATAAACCTGGTAGCGCCATTTTTGTTCCTTTGAAGTGAATTTGAACCAAAGGAATGCCATCAAGAATCCATGAATAGGTTTTTCTTCTATACATGTAATCCATTGAACTAAAGGTGGCACCTTTGGTCCTCTTCGGGGTGCACAAGTTGGGTCTGTGAATTCTTGGGTTTCCAAAATACAAGATTCAATCTTGATTGTTGCCTTGGGTTGGAAATTTGGTACTTGTCTGGATTTTTGGCATGAAACCCAGTGATTGCAGTGTAGGAAACCAGTTTTCTGCTAAGAAGATGCATGAGTTGTCGAGCTTCTTGCCGCTGATTTATTAAGTTTGTTCCGTAGCCTTCCCATGTTTGCTATTTGCTGTCTCTCTTGCCTTTGTTTTCTTCTCCTCTTGTTCTGTATATCTTGGGCATTGGCTGTATGATTTGACTGGGGGGCGGTGCACGAAAATCTGCTGGTACTGCACGACAGTAGGCTGCGACAAGGCATTGGTTTGTTACAGCAATATTGTCAAACGCATTGTCTAGATGGTTTAGAATCTGAGTCTACGTGGTGTTTGGGGAGTTTGTTTTGCTATTTTTTGAGTTGCGTAGTGTGGAAAAGGGGTTGAAGTTTCCTTTGTAAAGAAAAGTGTCTTTTCTCTTATTGCTGAAGTTCTCTTTTGGGTTTTGCACACTCCTGTCTTGGCAATCTTTTTGGTCGATGTGGAAATAATTCATTTTATCCCTTTGATGCTAATTCTCGGTTGTTCATGTTAGGAGAATCCTAGGGTCATCTTGCTATTTTGATATTTTTGCTGGTATCTAAGACAGTGGTTTGAAACTGCAATTTTTGCAGCAAAAGAAAAATTTTGCAGAAATGCGTTGAGGCTGTTTCGTAGCTTTGCATGAATTTCTTCCAATTATTTGCATTGTTAAGGGATGTTCAACCATGTTTAATTGAAGTAATTGCAAAGCTAATTGTATGAATTTGTTTGGCTGGAATTGCGGAACTTTGTGCATGGAAGATTGCCGCAAAGCTTAGAAAACGAAAATGCAGCCGGCATGTGTTTAGTTGCAGAAAGCTTCAAAATGCAGAAATCTTTTACGTTGCATGCATGAAATAATTCTGAAATTTATGCTTTAACCCCTGATTTTTCAATCATTTCTTCAAAGGCCCAAATATGTGTTGATTTCTTGCAATTAGGCCCTAAAATATTTGCATTTGAACCATTGCTTGATCCTTTCTTGGCTCTTGGGACCTTTGAAATTCTTAAATGTTTCGATTGAATTAATTGGTTGATTAATGGTCGCTATTGGGTCTTAAAATGCAAGGTAAATCATTCATTGACCCTTATTCACTCTTGGACCCTTGAAATGTAATGTTTGATCGGGTTTGAGCGATTGTTAATGTATACAAATGAGTCATTATGAGTGTTTACTTTAGGACTTGGTTGGTAATCTCTCTTTCTTGGTAACCATGCATTATTTGATTGCATTTTGAGATGATTTTGATGATTGATTGGTCTAACTTGTTTTGTTTGATTATAATTTACTATTAAATTGGTGCATTAATCTTTTGTTTTGATGGTTTTAGCTCAAGTTATCCCTTTCTTTGGTGACTATAGCCCAAGTTAAGTCTTGTCCACCTTATTAGCACCACAAAAGGGGGCGGTATAATTTCTTTTATCTTTTTTGTCTCCCCTATGTGATCCAACGTGCTAAGTGAGAATTGCATGTCTACTTTGTTTTCCTTGCTTTTCCTTAATCTCTTTCATTTATTTCATTTACTTTTGCTTTTAATTAAGTTATTCTTTTATGGGGTATGTGTACACCTCTTGGCTTGTAATAGATAGGGCTTGGAGGAGCATTGGATGAAGACCTATTGAAGACGTGTGCCTAGCTAGCAAATGTAATAGGTTCATTAGCTTGATTGCTTGCTTTTGTTGCTATGTGTTAATTTGCTTTATTAGGCTCTTGCATCTAGTCGAGCATGCTAAGTGTTATGTGCTATGTGTTTATGAGTGTTTGGCATGTCTACTTGCTTTCTATAGTCGTAGATGAATGTGATGGATGAATGTACGTCACCACACTAGTCCAATGCTAGTTGTGGCTTATTATTCCGTTAGGAATTCATAGAAAGGGCTAGTCCAATGCTAGACCCAATAGGCCATCCCCCTTTCACTAGTGCATACTTGCATGTTCACTACATTTCATGCATTTTCCTTAGTTTTATCATTTGGCATGCTCCTCCAATCCTTTTCCCCTCATTTTAGGCTTTTTGCACCTCATGCTAGTTATAGGATACATTTGCTTGAAGAGTCCCCTTTCGATAAGGGAAACGAGCGAGTGTGGCTACAAAATAGCCTTAGCACGCTAGTTCTCCCTTCTAATCAAAGGGAAAATTAAAGTCACAAAGTTAGGACTCCCCGTTCCCGTCTTGATGCATTCCTATAGGATTCATGCATTTTACTCATTCGCTATCACATACACTTCTACTTTATATTCTAACCCTTTTTCCACATTCTCACTTCACACTACTTTAATTTTGCACGTTTTCACTCAACTACTTACACTTTATAATATCACTCGCACACATGCACTTTATGTTATCTCACATACATTTTCACATTATTACTTTACTTACCTTATCTTGTATATCCATTTGCACACTTCCACTTACACACTCTTATTTTTATTACTTTTTCATTACACACAAACTCACATTTTCACATGGCATGCATTCATTCCACTCATTTTTACGTCATTTAGGATTGTACGTGACCTCTCCAAAGGATCATTATTGGGCTTCACAATTAATGTGATTGGCACCACTCAACCTTGGAAGAGAAATTTCCCCCATGTCCCCCTAGGTCTAGGTTTTTGCATTCATATAGTCATATCCAACACGCGATACATTCTTTGGGTAGAATAATTAGGAAAAGTAGGGCTAAGTCACGCAACTAGCTTTGGCTAGGGTAATGGAGTGCCTTAGGCTTTGCCTTTGCCTTCTCCCTTATCAAATGTGACCCCCGACCCCTTTCTTTGGTTGCGTAGACCTAAAAGTTCTTTAAAAGGGTTTATTTACTTTTTCGTTCAAAAACAAAAATCGTTTTTTGGGTGACTTGGTACACCCTAACTCCATACCAAGTGGCGACTCCATTTTTCATCCAAAAACCCTTTTTGAACTTTATTTGGCTAAACCGTCGCATTTCACAATCCCACGGCCTTTATTTTCACTTTCACACGTTCACATACATATCTCACACACTCCACACACTCCACACACACCACATCAAAAAGTGGGGCGCGACAACTTGGCGACTCCACTGGGGACTTCCTAAGTGGGTCCAAGCATTTGATTTAGCCATTCTTTTCCCTTTTCTACCCTTGTTATGCATGGCATGTGGATATTAGGGTTGCATCTTCCATTTTTAGGACCTTTTTGTCTCACGTACGCATTAAACTACCCCCTCGCTCGTGTATGTATGATTGATTGTTTGGATGTATGTTTACTTGTTTATCTCGCGCTTGCATTGCATTTAGGGGGGGTGTGTCACCCTAGAGCCTCGCGTTGGTTCTTGATCCCTCCCCTCCAAACGAGCACTAGCATACGAGCATACGTTTTAATCTTTTCACCCCCCATTTATTTTTTCTTTAGTGGCTTGTCACGCCACTCCACCCTGTTAGGATTTTAGGCGACCCACTTGGACGTGTGATCGTGACACGACGTGTGCGTAGCACGATCCGAGGGGTCACTTAATCTTCCGCTTTAAGCTTTGGGTTAATAGCCTTTAGCTTTTAGTCGAAGATTGAGGATTTTTGATAGATTCACTCAAACACGCAGCCGTGACACGACGTGTGCGTAGCGGTGTTTGGGGAATCGCTCGAGCCACCGACAAGGAACCTTGGGAGTGATGACCTTTGGTTTCCAAGTCTGAAGGCTCGGGGACCTGAGCTTATCGAGTTTAGATGCATTAGCGAACCCCAGCCTCATGCATCCATATTAGAATTGCCTAGGGTAGAGTCGACCTCACCCTAAATTAGGAACACCATTCACGAGGTGAGGGATCCCACCCCCTTTCCTTATATATCTTTGTTGCTTTTTAATTGTCCAACGTGTTATGTGATTATGTGTTATGAACTAACGTTTCCTTGTCTTTTGTCTTTTGCATTCACAAACATTAAGAGATAAAAGGTCTGGCATGACCTTCTTTTAGGACCTACCCTTGTAGATAGGATATTGCACGTTTTAAAAGTTGTGGTATATTTCGTTCATAAATTAATAATGTCATATCATTTTAGGCCTACCCTGGCATATAAAGGGTCCCTTAGGCCATATTTTATTTCAAATTGCATGTTTTACTGCTTTAATAAACTGGCATCACGCAAAAACCCTAGAAAGGGAATGCCATTTAGGGGATCCCGCGTTGGGAATAAACCACCTTGTGTCTCGGATATTTAATCCAAAGAGACTTGCACGTTTACATTTTGTACCATCCAAAGGGGTAGTGCACAAGGTAAGGTAGGATCCGATCGTCTTCATAAGAGCGATTTTTGGAATATGAGCCTCTAATAATCACTTTTTGGCCATTTTATCAAAGATTGGTAAAAAATCCCTTGCGCAAAGGACATTAATTTGAAGAAAATTCACAAATGACTCCTCCTATTGAGACGGTAAAAAATTGGGGCCAAAAATCTGATTTTAGAAGGCTCATAGGCTAATGCATCGCAATAAAATTTTGAAACTACCAATGGGTGGACAATTCAACCCATATTTGAATAAACCATCAATTCCATTCAAGTCATTTGATCAAGTTATTTATCAATTTCATCCAACCCGTTCTGTCATTTTTTAAATCATCAATTCATTTGACCAATTTACCCTTTTTAGGGTCATTCGGTCGATTTTTGAATAAATCATCAATTCATTTGACCAATTTACCCCTTTTAGGGTCATCCGGTCGATTTTTGAATAAATCATCAATTCATTTGGCCAATTCACCCCTTTTAGGGCAATCCGGTCGATTTTTGAATAACCCACCAATTTCATTCAATTCACTTGATTAGTTAGGGCAATTTTGTCGATTTTTGATCAATTTCGTCCGATTCATTTGACCGATTTACTCTTTTAGGGCGATCTGGTCAATTTTGAATAAATTCTCGATTTCATTCAATTCATTTGACCAATTTCATTTTTAGGATGATCCGGTCCATTTTGAATAAAATTCTCAATTGCATTCGATCAAGTTCCTTTTTTAGGATGATTCGGTCAATTTTGAGTAAGTTTTTAAATTTCACTCAATTCATTTGACCCGTTTCCCTTTTTTAGGGTAATTCGGTCGATTTTAAATAAATTGTCAATTTCATTCAACCCATTTGACCAATTAGGATTTCAATGTCAAATTTCAAATGGGGAAATCTAGTCGATTTTTGAGAAAAACATCCATTGCATCCAGACATTTGATCAGTTGGGGTTTTGACCCGCGCTTTACTGAGGAAATTTTATCAAACGAATTCCAGTCTCTTCAATAGGAAGTTCTCAAGGTCAAAACCCATGCGTTTTTGCAAATTTTTGTATCGATCAAGAGTGATCAATCCATTCAGATGTTGACCTCTTTTTGACAAAGTGTCTTTCGTCATTCCAGTTGACCAATTTTTTTCAAATTTATTTTTCACTCAATGAGTTGATCAGATCCATCAGGTATGGTATAGTGCCTACCCTAGAGGATTGCATTTTCATGCTAGGCCTACCCTTAGCACAAAAAGGGTTCCCCCATAGGACATGCATCCGCATTTTCTGGATATCTACTAACTCTTGACTTTTTCTTTTCTTTTTCTTTATTTTATTGAAATAACTAAGCAAGGGTTAAATCTAAAGGCAATTCCTTTCAAAATTCTCAGGTAATATTTAAACATAGCTTCTCGTCGAAGCCCCATCATAACACGATCCCGTAGTCAAGCCCAGAGGAGTCGTGTAAACATGAGTTCACAACCGGAACCATCAGACAGGTCCGCTACTACCGCTCAACCTGAGACGGCGAGTTTGGGGGTTCAGTTGACTGAAATGCTTACTAAGTTCGGTGAGATGGCTACTGAGATGGCAACCCAAAGGAAGTTGATTGATGAACTAATTAGCAGCGGAGTTCAACCTGAACCTATACCTGACAGGCAGCCTGAGCCTGAGCCATTTGTCATCCCTCCGACTCAAATCACCGTTACTCCATCTTTTCCTATTCCACCCGAAGGAACTTTCACATATCCCACCATACATTTGCCATACACTTACCCTCCGGATCCTTCATTTTTCCCTACTTACATGCAAGGCCCACAATCTCACATCACCTCAAATATACCACCTGAGCCACATACTTTTTACCACGCTACTGCTGAGCCTTTCTTCCCAGACCATACCATTCAAAACAAGCCGGAGATAGGACAATGTTCTGCTCCTGTTGATACGAAGCTTCTCAAACGCCTGGATGTGACAGCCCCACCTCCTCCTAGGGCGAACCAGAGGGTTCGGCGGGCCGCCTGCCCAACTCTCGCTGGGACTCAGTCGCTCACTACAGTCCTCATGTGACGCCCCGAAAAGTACGAGTGTGAGAACCCGGAAATTTTCTAATTTTCTAGGGTTTATTTTATTTAATCGCCCGCATTTTCAGCATTTTCTTTGTTAGAAAAATTCCCCAGATAAAGTTTATGAGCAAATATAGTTTTTAAATGATTTTTCTAGTATCAGTTAGTTTTTGAGAAATTAAGAGCGTATATCGGACGTGGGACCCGCTAGTGCGGCAAATGTAATATATTTTTGATAACTTGTTGGAGTTTTGTGCTAAGTAATATTTTTCTACAAGGTGTTAAGAGATATTTATGGATTGGTATGAGAGAAACAAAAAAAAAAGATAAGTTTTAACCAAAAGGTGACATGTGTCACCTTCTTATTCAAAGTTGGACCTTGACTTTGACTTGGACTTGTCTTAACCTTTACTAAACCAAATTTTGACCCAATTTCTTTCCATTTTATTGTCTTGGCCGACTCTCTCTCTCTCCAAGAAAAGAAAAGAAAGCTCTCAACTTGTTTCTTCAATTTCTTGCTCAAATCTAGCAAATCAACCGTTTAAACTTCCAATTTCTCCATAAAAACCCTTAGTTTAGTGGTTGTGAAGTGGTTTGGAAGAAAATGGTGCTAAGTTGCTTCCTTTCTTGAGGTTTCAAGGTGAGTGGCTTATGAATTCCTTCTTTGGTCTTGCTAATGTCAAATTAATGGTTTGTATTGGTTAAAGATGTGATTTTATGGAAGATTAGCACTTGAATGCAAAAATTTCCAGATTAGGGTTTTCAATTTCCCCAATTCTGCCTGACACTGTTCATCATAGTTAGAGGCCAAATTGGCCTTAGCACAAAACATGAAAGTTGTAGAGAATGAGGTTTTATAGTTGCCTGAAAAATTTCAGCTCAATCCAAGTTTGGTAGCCTGTGAAAAGACCAAAATACCCCTGCTGCCCTGTTTCTGTCCGAACCTGGAAGTCAGCTTTGGTAATTGATTAGTTTGACTGGGAATACTACTGATTTGGTTGTTGATGTCTTCTTACGAATTCTAGCCTTGTATCTTAGCTTTTAAATGGCTTTGGAATTACCTGATTTGGAGTTGTGTGTGCTGAGTTATGACTGAATGAATCAGGACTGCCACAGTGAGCTTCGAACTAGAAAATCTGGGGTTGTTTTGGTAAATATGACCTAGTTAGGGTGAGAACTAGACTGAGTTGTCTTCATGAAAGTTGTATGGAATGATATTGTAGAGGTGCTTGCAAAATTTCAGGTCAATCGGAGTTGCGTAGCTTGAGAAACGATGGAATTACCCTTGCTGCCCTGGTTTTACCCGAATTTGGGAATTGCTTCTGTAATGGGTTATTTTGGTTGGGAATGCTTTGGAATTGGTTGTTGAGGTCTTCTGATGTATTGTAGCCCTGTTTCTTAGCTTTCAGCTGGTTTTGGAATTTCTGGATTTGGACTTGGATAGCCTGATTTATGATGTTTCCGCTAGAATGCGTTCTGTGAATATGTTTTTGTCATTCTGGTATAGTTTCTTGCATTTTTGACCTTGTTACACTCGAAACTGGGTTGAGTGATCTTCTGTAATATTGTATCCCTATCTCTTAGTTTCGAAACGGTGTATCTTGCACCTTCATCCGACAATCGTAGCGCCTTTGGTACCATTACCGTAAAATGACGTCAAAACTGTTTTTCTGGTTTTGAGCTTAACTTTCATTTCCGGACTTTTCCCTAGCTTGACTTGTACTAGTACTACTTGGAGCTTGCTGAATGGCTATTGGAGGAACTTGTTGTTGTGTGTGTACCTTTGGGACTGGCTGAAGAAATAATGAAGCCATGATGGCTGGAAAAGTAAGCAAATTTAGGGGAAGTGCTGTCCGAACTTTTAAAGGACTTGTTTGCATTGAGTTTGTGATCTAAGACTTGGATTTGAGCAAGGCAATGATACATGATGGATGGTTTCTGAGCCGTGGAGGTGAGTGACCCCAAACTACTGTTAAAGCTTCTTATGAACCGTTTCTTACATTATTTACTTTTGAACTGTTTCCAAAGTTACTTTTGAAATGTTTTCTTGCATATCATGCGTGCTGGCATGTGAGTGTGCCTTGTTTGCTATATTTCTTGACTTCAAGACTTGTATTTTGGTTGATAACGTGTTAAGCGCTTATAATGATTTCCAAAACGAGTTTTCGAGGCGAGTGTGTACTTTATCGCACTCGACCTCGATAAATGTGAAATTTTCGATTGAAATGTTACTTGCGCATGAATGTAAGCCTTTTGGGCTGAACTGGCCATTGCCCCTTGTTACCGGTCGTCTTGAGCCAGAAGCGGACTCGGTCAGGCGATTAGGAACTTGGGTGAACGTTTGGTATACTCGAGTATTACCTATGTAGGTTGGTGGAGCCTGGCCAAAAGCCAGGGACGGGGTGAATGAAATGAAATGAATGACCAAATGAGCGAGGAAATGTCAGGAGAATGAATGTATCCTTTCATGAATGTTACTATCGCTTTCCATTGTAAATGTTTCTTGAATTATTGATAATCCATATTTACTGTTTTGCAAATGATGTAGTTGTTTCCGGATTTATCATTTAATTTATGACATCATTGCTATATGACATCATTGAAATGAACTATTGTGAAACCGATTTGATTACTGATTTTCTGGTTACTCGCTGAGCTTTTAGCTCACCCCAAAAATTATTTTATTCCCCTCCACAGGGCTCGTGGCGAAGGAAGGACTTGTAGTACTTGTGCACGTGTAGGGATGGCCTACTTTGTACAATTTTGGATTTGGAATTATTTTATGTATATTTGGGATTAGTTTCCGCTGCATTTGTGACATGTAATTATTGGAGACGGATGTGTATTTGTGGACCATTTGATGTATACTTGAGATTTGTATTGTATTTATTTGAGGACTGTAGTGAACGACTGAGTCCCGGCGAGAGCTGGGCGGGCGGCCCGCCGAACCCTGGGGTACGCCCTAGGGGGAGGTGGGGTCGTCACACCTCAACCCAATTACAATATAAATCTCAAAATTACATCAAATTCTCCAATGGTTACATATTACAAATGCAGCGGAAACTGATTCCATTCGTGGAACGTATACTTACATATCAATTTCAAATATTTATACAAGACCAACTCGTACATAAAATAGATCCAAACTTAAACTATACACGATATAAGCCATCCAGTCACGTGAATAAGCACTCCAAGCTTTTCTTCGCCTTGAGCCCTGTGGGGGGGAAATAAAACATTTTTGGGGTGAGCTAGAAGCTCAGCGAGTAACCATTAAAATCAGTAATCAAATCGGTTTCACAATAGTTCATTTCAATGATGTCATATCAAATGATAAATCCGGAAACAACTACAACATTTGCAAAACAGTAAATATGGATTATCAATAATTCAAGAAACATTTACAATGGAAAGCGATAGTAACATTCATGAAAGGATACATTCATTCTCCTGACATTTCCTCGCTCATTTGGTCATTCATTTCATTTCATTCACCCCGTCCCTGGCTTTTGGCCAGGCTCCACCAACCTACATAGGTAATACTCGAGTATACCAAACGTTCACCCAAGTTCCTAATCGCCTGACCGAGTCCGCTTCTGGCTCAAGACGACCGGTAACAAGGGGCAATGGCCAGTTCAGCCCAAAAGGCTTACATTCATGCGCAAGTAACATTTCAATCGAAAATTTCACATTTATCGAGGTCGAGTGCGATAAAGTACACACTCGCCTCGAAAACTCGTTTTGGAAATCATTATAAGCGCTTAACACGTTATCAACCAAAATACAAGTCTTGAAGTCAAGAAATATAGCAAACAAGGCACACTCACATGCCAGCACGCATGATATGCAAGAAAACATTTCAAAAGTAACTTTGGAAACAGTTCAAAAGTAAATAATGTAAGAAACGGTTCATAAGAAGCTTTAACAGTAGTTTGGGGTCACTCACCTCCACGGCTCAGAAACCATCCATCATGTATCATTGCCTTGCTCAAATCCAAGTCTTAGATCACAAACTCAATGCAAACAAGTCCTTTAAAAGTTCGGACAGCACTTCCCCTGAATTTGCTTACTTTCCCAGCCATCATGGCCTCATTATTTCCTCAGCCAGTCCCAAAGGTACACACACAACAACAAGTTCATCCAATAGTCATTCAGCAAGCTCCAAGTAGTACAAAGACAAGTCAAGCTAGGGAAAAGTCTGGAAATGAAAGTTAAGTTCAAAACCAGAAAAAACAGGTTTTGACGTCATTTTACGGTAATGGTACCAAAGGCACTACGATTGTCGGATGAGGGTGTAAGACCCACCGTTTCGAAGCTAAGAACCAGGGCTACAACAATGTAGAAGGTCACTCAGTCCAGTTCCTAGCACAACTAGGTCAAATATGCCAAAAATACCAAACCAGAACCACTAAAACAGGTTCACAAATCACACAATGCTGTAATGAACACAACTCAGTCTATACAGGTCCAAATGCCGAAATTCCAAAGGCATATGTTAACTAAGACATCCAACTACATTTCCTCAGAAGACACCAACAACAAAATCCAAACCAATTGCAGTCAAAACAAACGATTACAAGCGCAGTTTTCACATTCTGAGCAACCCAGATCAGCAATAGTAAAATCGACATATCTCACTCTACACTAATCCAAATGACCTGAAATTTTGAAGGCACTTCAAACTCATCAATACCTACAACTTTTATGTTTTGAGCAAAGTCCAATTCGGCCTCTAACCCTATGATCTAAAACCGGCCAGAATTAGGGGTTTATGAACCCTAACTTTTCACAATTCATTCCAAACCCAAAATTGATTGCAAATATCAACAATTCACACCTACTAGTGTCATTATAGGCCATTTCCAATCATCATAAACAACCACACCATCATAATCCAATTAAACCAGAAAAATCATCAATAAAATAAAAACTTCACCAAATCACTTCAAACCAAGATGAAAACCAGAAATTTCAGCACTTTAATCACTAATAAGCATAACTTAAGCTTCATTAAGTGCAAGAGGGAATTCACACACCACTCACCTAGTAACCAAGAGAGATAGAGATGTTGGACACCTTAGCTCTTCAAACAAACTTCACTAAACTACCTACTAGCACCCAAGGAAGGAATTTTATGGAGTAAAAACTAATTTAGGCAAGTAGCTTGGATGATTTGAGCTAGGAATTTGCCAAGATGTTGAAGAGTTTTGTCTTTCTTCTTGCTAGAGAGGGCCGGCCATCCAAAGGTAAGAAATGGTGATTTTTGGGCAATTTTTAAGATATGTAACCTTTGGTCAAAAAAAAGTCAAAAATTGGAATAGTAAATCTTAAAGTAAAACCAATAAGAGGGTGACACTTGTCACCTCATTAATGCAATCTTATCACTTCTTTTTCCTCTCACATCAATCAAATCTCACTCTTTACTTATCTCTTAACACCCGATAAATTTTACACAGTATCCGAAACTTAACCTTATTGGCCGAATTTTTCCGAACTTTTCGCACTAGTGGGTCCCACGTCCATTATACACTCTTAATTTTTCAAAAACTCACCAAGGCTAGAAAAATCATCAAAAACTATAATTACTCATAAAAATTCCTCATGAAAATTTCCTAAGCCAGAAAACGCAGAAAACATGCTATTAAAGGAAATAAAACCCTCGGAAAGGATTAGGGTTTTTACGGGTTCTCACACTCATACTTTTCGGGGCGTCACACTGGACCGTTTCGATGAGTTTATGAGGAAAAGTCAGGGGTTGAACAAACAAGGAGTCTTGGATTACGATGAGCTTTGCCTTTTCCCGAATGTGCAATTGCCTGAGGGGTTCAAAACTCCGAAGTTTAACAAGTATGATGGGACAGGCAATCCCAAGACACACCTCCGATTGTTCGCCAACAAGTTGGGTAGGCCAACAGATGATGAAAATCTGCCTTTGAGGCTATTCCTAGAAAGTCTGGAGGGGGATGCACTCGACTGGTATTCCAAGCTGAAACCCGAAGAAGCGAAGACCTGGCTTGACTTGTCCAACGCTTTTGTAAAGCAGTACGAGTATAATTGCGAGCTGGCTCCAACACGAACCACGTTGGAAGGGACAAAGAGGAAGCCATCTGAAGATCACAAGACTTATGCCAAGAAGTGGAGGAAAATAGCTGCAAAAGTCGAGCCACCAATGACGGAGGACGAAATCATACGCACTTTCATTAAGGCACATGATCCGCCGTACTTTGAAGAAATTTTTCGCATGACTGGATGCTCATTTGCCGCAATTGTTAATAAGCTTGAGGAATTTGATGATTTCGTGAAGGCTGGAAAGATTGTTAATGTGTCTGCCCTCAAATCGCAGTTGGATGCTTTGCAAAGCCAAGGTAATAATGGGAAGAAGCAATTCCAAAAGAAAGAGGGGGAAATCGCTTTTGCCTGGGATCAAAACCCTGTCTCAAAGCCCAGACCTCGACAATACCTTGCCTACTCCAACCCTTACCCTTACTATTCAAACCTTCATCCTGTTTATCACACCAACACCAATCATCCTTGACCTCGCCCTAACTACACCAACTCGCCCTTAGCCCCTTTTCAAATTTCTCAACCAAATCCTCACCAAAATTGGCATCGATCTCCATTCAATCCAAGAATGCCTTCGCCAAGCAGACCCGTTTACAACTATCATCAACCCCCTAAAGCCAACAACCTGGGACGTAACCGCACATTCACCAATCTCGACAGGCCTTTGGACCAATTATATGATCAATTGAAGGCTGCCGGGAAAATAGGTGTCATTCCCCCTCCAACCTATCCGTATGGCATACCCGTTGGGTATAACTCACAAGCTATTTGTGCTTATCATTCAGGGGCACTCAGCCATCCGATTGCTGAGTGTAAAGCACTCAAGCATAAAATTCAAGACATGATTGAAGCTGGAGAGATTGTAATTAGAAGAAAAGAGGCACAAGCTCCAAATGTGGATAAGAACCCCCTGCCAGAGTACGATAACACCATTGGGGTTATTATGGACAATACGGAATTTAAGGAGCCTGTTAAAAACTCGTCAAGTGAGGCTGAGGTGTTTGTAAATTGGACAGCCAAATTTCTACCCATTCAGAAGGAGTTCCGGTAAACCAAGGGGTTTGTCATTTATGCGAATTCATGAAAAATACTTTTGCATCTGTAATTAGCTAATGAAAGCATCTTTACTTTTGACTAAAATTTGCGCATGTTAATATTTTTTAAGTTTTTATTTCATTTCCATTTGCTTTCAATCAAAGGTTTTATGAAAATGCACAAGTCATTCTTGTCAGGTTATTTTGTTTATTCATTTGTTTATATTTCGGTCATATTGCTTGTTTGTTGTATACTTGTTTGCTTATTATTCCAAATTCATTAATTCTTTCAAATGGCCAAAGATGAAATTATTTGACCCTTTGGATATCACTTTTTTGGAATTCAATAATGGCAATCTCTATCTCACTCACGACTTGAGAATTTTGGAACCCAGATTTCAAAGCGAGAGTGATAAAGATAAAGTATTTGATTCTTTTTCAAAAATCTTGAACAAAATGAGGAGAAATTCGAACCAAACCTAGAAGCCATAGCAATTGTTCACATTGGCACTGAGAATGAGGTCAAAAGGACATAAATCAGCATTCGTTTGGACAAAAGCAGAAAAGGAGATGATTAAGAGTTTGACTATGTGTCAAGGTGTACAGATGGTTGGAGGCAGTCTCGTTTGCAGTAGCAGAAATTCTATCTTTGCATACTCTAATGGGAGTTCAGCCAAGAATGCCGTTTGTCATGAAATGTTACAAACATGCCTGGCCTGAGCCTACGACAAGAAGTTTCATCAGCATACATTTTGAGGAAGGCGACAAAGCACTCAAGCGAACTTTGCCAATACAAGACGAAGGCAGAGACAAATTCGCTCAAAATCAGAAAGGGCCGTTCGTTGTCCAAAAGGTATTACCTGGTATGACGCCCTGAAAAAAAAAATGAGTTTGAGAACCCGAAAATTTTCTAAATTTCTATGGTTTATTTTATTTCATCGCCCGCATTTTCTATATTTTCTTTATTAGAAAAATTCTCCACATAAAGTTTATGAGCAAAGACAGTTTTAAAATGATTTTTCTAGTATCAGTTAGTTTTTGACAAATTAAGAGCGTATTTTGGACGTGGGACCCGCTAGTGCGGTAAATGCATTATATTTTTGACAACTTGTTGGAATTTTGTATTAAGTGATATTATTTTACAAAGTGTTAAGATATTTGTATTGGAGAGACAAAAAGATAAGTTTTAAACCTAAAGGTGACAAGTGTCACCATAAGATTAAGTCTTGGACTTTGACTACACTATTCACTACTTTACCAAATAAATCAAAAAAATTGCCAAAAATCATCCTTATTTCTAAAGCTTCATAGCCAGCTCTCTCTCAAAGGAAAAGAAAGAAAAGCACTCAATTTCTTCCTTCTATTTCTTGCTCAATCTTCAAATCCAACCAATAAAACTCCAAATCATTCCATAAAATCTCTTTGCTAAGTGGTCTTGAGGTGTTTTGTGGAGTTGTTTGGAAAGCTAAGATGACTAGTTGCTCTATCTCTTGTATTGCTAAGGTGAGTTGTGAAGGACCCCTCTCCTTCCTCTAATGATGTTCAATTCATGATTGGTGGTGGTATGAGATGCAATATTATGGATTATTTCTTGATTTGTGGTTGAAGTGATGAAGTTTTATTATTTTTGGGGATTTTTCTGTTTTAATATAAGCATGGTTGTGTGGCTATCTATGATGATTGGAAATAGTATATAATGATTCTAGAAGGTGGAAAAAGTGGACAATTGCAATCAATTTCTGTTTTGGAAGAAATTTCAGAAAATTAGGTTTTGTGAAGGAACATTCTGCCCGAATTTTTAGCTCCTAGTTAGAGACCGAATTGGCCTTGGCTTAAAACATTAAAGTTTTAGGGAATGACATTTTAGAGGTGCCTACAAAATTTCAGGTCAATCGGAGTAGTGTAGAATGAGAAAAGTCGAAATTACTATTGCTGTTCTGGTTTTACCCGAATGTAAGAATTGCGCCTGTAATTGGTTGTTTTGGCTGGAATTGCTTCCGAATTGGTTGTTGAGGCCTTCTGATGAAATTTATCCCTGTTTCTTAGCTTTCAATTGGTTTTGGAATTTCTGGATTTGGACTTAGGTAGACTGATTTATGATGTTTCCGCTAGAATGCGTTCTGTGAATCTGTTTTCCTGGTTCTGGTGTAGTTTCTTGCATTTTTGACCTGGTTACACTCGAAACTGGGTTGAGTGACATTCTGCAATATTGTAGCCCTGTCTCTTAGCTTCGAAACGGTGGGTCTTGAACCTTCATCTGACAGTCGTAGCGGCTTTGGTACCATTACCGCAAAATGACGTCAAAACTATTTTTCTGGTTTTGAGCTTAACTTTCATTTCCGGACTTTTCCCTAGCTTGACTTGTACTAGTACTACTTGGAGCTTGCTGAATGGCTATTGGATGAACTTATTTGTGTGACTTTGGAACTGGCTGAGGAAATAATGAAGCCTTGACGACTGGAAAAGTAAGCAAATTTAGGGGAAGTGCTGTCCGAACTTTTAAAGGACTTGTTTGCATTGAGTTTGTGATCTAAGACTTGGATTTGAGCAAGGCAATGATATATGATGAATGGTTTCTGAGCCATGGAGGTGAGTGACCTCAAACTATTTCTGAAGTTATTTATGAACCGTTTCCTGCATTATTTACTTTTGAGCTGTTTCCAAAGTTACTTTTGTACCGTTTTCTTGCATTATTTACCTTTAAACTGTTTCCAAAGTTACATTTGAACTGTTTTCTTGCATATCATGCGTGCTTGCATGTGAGTGTTCCTTATTTGCTATATTTTCTTGACTTCATGACTTGTATTATTGATTGATAACGTGTTAAGTGCTTTGAATGATTTCCAAAACGAGCTTTCTAGGCAAGTGTGTACTTCATCGCACTCGACCTAAATAACTGTGCAATTTTCAAGGATTTAATTATTGAAATGCTAGTTGCGCATGAATGTAAGCCGTTTGGCTGAATTGGCCACTGCCCTTTGTTACCGATCGACTCGAGCCAGAAGCGGACTTGGTCGGGCAATATGGTGACCTTGGGTGAATTTGGTATACTCGAGTATTACCTTGTAGTCCGGCTACGTCCGGATGGGTGGAGTCCGGCCAATGGTCGGATGGGTGGAGTCCGGTCAACGTCCGGAGAAGGGGATGAACGAACAAAAGGATGAACGAGGGATTCTACTTACAAAAAAATGTATTTTCAAACGATTGGAGGAATAAGAGGAAATGTCAGGGGAACGAACGAACAAACGAATAGCTCCATGTGAGCCCGTATCCTTTTAATGAATGTTACTATCGCTTTCCATTGTAAATGTTCCTTGAATTATTGATACTCCATTTTAATGTATTGTAAATGTTGTAATTGTTTCTGGATTTATCATTTGATTTATGACATCATTGAAATGAACTATTGTGAAACCGATTTGATTACTGATTTTAATGGTTACTGGCTGAGCTTCTAGCTCACCCCAAAAATATTTTATTCCCCTCCACAGGGCTCGTAGCGAAGGAAGGGCTTGTAGTACTTGTTCACGTGACTGTATGGCATATATCTTGTATAATTTGGATTTGGAATCATTTTATGTATAGTTGAGAATCGTTTCCGCTTCGCTTATGACATGTAATTATTGGAGACTTGGATGTATGTTTGTGGACCATGTGATGTATATTTGAGATTTATATTGTAATCTGTTTGAGGAATGTAGTGAACGACTGAGTCCCGGCGAGAGTTGGGCAGGCGACCCGCCGAACCCTCTGGTTCGCCTTAGGGGGAGGTGGGGCCGTCACACCTGGCGGAACACTCATTTTGGCGGAAATGCATGGTCAAACATTCCCTCAACCCATCAAATCAGATATGTGCAAGAAGATTGTCATTTGATCATGCAAATTTTCCTTAGAAATTCATGCAAATGACGAAATGCAAGTCAGGCCCTCTTCTTTTACATTTAAAGCATTTTATCCCTACTTGTCCCCTTTGAGCCATCAGAATTGACAAATTTTCGTTTGGCAGCCCCTGAGAATTGCAAACCCCACACTGGGGCAAATTCATTTTGAAAAGAGATGATCGGAAAGAAAAAGAAAACCTCACACTGGGGCAAATTTATTTTGAAAAGAAAGATGGAAAAAGAAAGAACCCCACACTGGGGCAAATTTAGTTTTTGAAGAAAAATGCAAAAGTGAGGAAATGCAATGAAAAATGCAAAGAGAAGAATTCAATCAAACTGTGGCAAATCTTCCTCGGTTTCGTTCAAAAATTGGAGATAGTCTCAAAATGATGCAATCTCAGGTTATTTCACACCTTTAAGCAAAATTTGCTTTCAAGCCTCAACTTTTCTTGAAAACACCCCACCTGACCTCATTACAAAAAACCAAAAGTCCTGGCTTTCGTCACTTGCTGTATTTCTATTAGGGATTTCGCTAATCAATTGGCAAGTGATGTCCATAATGCCTTCGCTTAATTTTATAAGGGAAACGCATTTTACTGATGCCGACAGTCTTCAACTTACGTTCCTGAGTCAATTATGGTCGAGCTCTTCCATTGCTTCCTTAGGTGAAAACCCGAAAGGGCATCTCAAAAAAAAAAAAAAAAAAGGGTGGGGGGCAACTTTGGTGAAAACCCGAGAGGGCGCCAAGGCAATTTTTCTCAACAGACGAGTACGAGAAGGAACAGCTGGTGACCTGGTTCATTTGGACCGTTTTCCTCAATTTTGTCATACTTCGGCCAATGTTGAATTCCAGAACAAAGATATCCAGAGGTTTGAATATGACATCTGTCGCGCCCCACTTTTTGATGTGTTGAGTGTGTGGAAGTAGTGTGTGTGAACGTGTGTAGAAGTGAAAGCAAAGACCGTGGGATTGTAAAATGCGACGGTTTTGGTCAAGTAAAGTTCAAAAGGGTTTTATGTATGAAAAATGGAGTCGCCACTTGGTATAGAGTTAGGGTGTACCAAGTCACCCAAAAATGAATTTTGTTTTTGAATGAAAAAAGTAAATAAACCCTTTTTGAAAACTTTTAGGTCTACGTAACCAAAGAAAGGGATCGAGGGTCACGTTTGGTAAGGGAGAAGGCAAAGGCGGAGCCTAAGGCACTCCATTACCCTAGCCAAAGCTAGTTGCGTGACTTAGCCCTACTTTTCCTAATTATTCTACCCAAAGAATGTATCGCGTGTTGGATATGACTATATGAATGCAAAAACCTAGACCTAGGGGGACATGGGGGAAATTTCTCTTCCAAGGTTGAGTGGTGCCAATCACATTAATTGTGAAGCCCAATAATGATCCTTTGGAGAGGTCACGTACAATCCTAAATGACGTAAAAATGAGTGGAATGAATGCATGCCATGTGAAAATGTGAGTTTGTGTGTAATGAAAAAGTAATAAAAATAAGAGTGTGTAAGTGGAAGTGTGCAAATGGATATACAAGATAAGGTAAGTAAAGTAATAATGTGAAAATGTATGTGAGATAACATAAAGTGCATGTGTGCGAGTGATATTATAAAGTGTAAGTAGTTGAGTGAAAACGTGCAAAATTAAAGTAGTGTGAAGTGAGAATGTGGAAAAAGGATTAGAATATAAAGTAGAAGTGTATGTGATAGCGAATAAATGAAATGCATGAACCCTAGAGGAATGCACGCAAAACGGGTACGGGGACTCCTAAATTTGTGACTTTAATTTTCCCTTTGATTAGAAGGGAGAACTAGCGTGCTAAGGCTATTTTTAGCCACACTCGCTCGTTTCCCTTATCGAAAGGGGACTCTTCAAGCAAATGTACCCTATAACTAGCATGAGGTGCAAAAATCCTAAAATGAGGGGGAAAAAGGGTTCGAGGAGCATGCCAAATGATAAAACTAAGAAAAATGCATGACATGTAGTGAACATGCAAGGATGCACTAGTGAAAGGGAGACGGCCTATTGGGTCTAGCGTTGGACTAGCCCATTCTATGAATTCCTACTAGCGTTGGACTAGTGGAAACGTACATTCATCCATCACATTCATTCATGGCTATGGAAAGCAAGTAGATATGTCAAACACTTATAAACACATAGCACATAACACTTAGCATGCTCGACTAGATGCAAGAACCTAATAAAGCAAGTAACACATAACATATAGCAAGCCACCAAACTAATGGACCTATTACATTTGCTAGCTAGGCACACGTCTTCAATAGGTCTTCATCGAATGCTCCTCCAAACCCTATCTATTACAAGCCAAGAGGTGTACACATACCCCATAAAAGAATAACTTAATTAAAGGCAAAAGTAAATGAAATAAAGGAATTAAAGAAAGGTAAAGAAAGCAAATTAGACATGCAATTCTCACTTAGCACATTGGTTCACATAGAAGAGACAAAAAATAAAAGAGATTATACCTCCCCCCTTTGTGGTGCTAATAAAGTGGACAAGACTTAAATTGGGCTATAGTCACCAAGTAACGGGATAACTCGGGCTAAAACCATTCAAAGCAAAGGATTAATGCACCAATTTAACGGTAAAAATATAAACAAGACAATTTGAGTCCAGCGAATTCTCCAATCCTTCTTCAATTGCAACTCAAAGTAATCAAATAGTGCATAATTTCCAGGAAAAATGAAATATTGGTCAAATTCCTAGAATAGAAAATTACTAAGGTTCCCATTGCAAATATTCAATCATCTAAACCCAATTGACACATTTTTTTTTGAAACTTCAAAGGTCAAATAGCAAAGAAAAGTCAAACAATAGTCCCAACTGCAATTAATTTAGGACTCAATTGCAAAAGATTGGAATGTAATTTGGCCACAATGAGACAAAGGGAGACTTGGGGGGGTCAAAGTGCAATTTTTAAAAATAGTTTCATGCAAAACCATGCAAAGCTACGTAAACAATGTCGGCAATAAGAACATTTATTGGTGAAGCTTTCTGCAATCCCAAACAATGCCGCACCAGCTATCAATCTCAACCAATTTTTGATCAAAAACTTTTCAACCCAAACACTCAAAATTTAATCTAAGCAACCTGACACACCATTCCAACATCCAAACAAACCAAAACATAGAACGAAAAACACACAAATGCTTGAAGAAAAGTCCAGCAATCATTCGGCAACTAGAGTTGATCATTTTACAACAAGGTTGTGATCCTAGCTCAAGTGTTTAAGACCCAAATATGCAAACTCAACACCACTCACCCACTTCCCCTACAACATCAAATTAAGCTAGCAAAAGAAAATGGCCAAAACCAGCAACAGCAAATTATGAGTATGAAAACGCAGCAAAAGAAAAGACAAGAAATTCAGCAAGAGTTTCTGGAACAAAACAAGCAGGCAGCTGCATTTTCCTTCTCAAACTAAGATTTCTTAATCACAGCCTTGATTCGAATTTTCCCAAATCAACATCATACATTCAAACTAAACAACCAATTTCACTAAAAACAGAAAAATTTAGCAAGACATCATGCAAATCTGCTGCACAATAAGAAACCAAAGAAAACCTACAACCTGGATAGGAGCAACAATGTGGGAAAGAAGCTAAAAGCACAAGAGATTTGGGAAAGCAATCATGTATGACTGAAGTGAATGCAAAATTAAAACCAGAAACAACCCAAACATGAACTCAGATTCTGGTGGGAAACGCTAAGAGTTAAGAACGCAGCTGCCACAGGCGTGAAAAATTGCAACAAAAGGAGAAAAAGAAGAAGAAACTGGCGGCATGCCTATCTGGAAACATAAACTTTATGTAAAAAGAATTCAGCAGCCAGTTTGTGATATGATGAAGACTTAGATAAACAGACCCACAGGAAGAAACTTGACCAAAACAAAATTTACAACTACTTCAGAAAAACCAACCTACACGTATCGATGCAACAAAAATGAAAATTTCTGAACTTGCTGCAGCGAATTTATGCGCAAACAAACTCAGTTGAAACCATCTAACTCAGGCAACAAGACCCCCAAACATTCTTTCCCATTTTGCCGACATGAAACCTTAAGATTTCAGCATACAAACAAGAATAAAAACACAAACATGGGAATTTTCTGCTATATATGAACCCAGATGCCTTCTCGAATGAGCCAGCCATGAAAAATGTCATTTTTCTGTTTAAAGTTAACATCTTGCAACTAACCACAACCTAATAACAAAGTCTAACAACAGCACCAAACAAATCCTAAGCATTAACGTAATGGACATGCATATAAACAGCAAAAGATCCCAACTTTAGGGTATAAACACAAGAATAATACAAGATGAAGCAAGCGACAACCCACAGACGATGGAAAACATGCTTACCAACTTCGATCAACTAGAACTGACCAAAAATCCTCTCATAAAAACCAAAAATGATGTCTGAATACTAAAACTTAAATCCCAGGAAAAAGAAAGAGTTCTTACCGTAAGAAAGAAAAACTTGGTTGCCGACGTAGTTGATGATTGAAGCTTTACTTCTCTGATGCCGTCCTTTGTTTCTTCTTTGCCTCCTCCTCCCCTCTATTCTTGCCTTTCAGTTCTAATCTAGCCCACCACTCTTGCGGTTTTCTTTCTCTGATTTCCCCTTGTTCCCGTCTCTCCCTTTTTGTTTCCCTCAAAACTCTCCGCCGTCGTCTATTCTTTTCGTGTCTTTCTTTTGCTGTCCTTCCCAATCTCCTCCGTCACAGAACACCTTCTCACGCTCCACTCTTTTCTTTCTCAACTCTCTCTCGGTCACTCCCTGATTTACTTTCCCGTTTTCCTTTAGCCTTCCCTCTCTCTTGTTTTCTTCTCCCCCTGTCACCTTTTGCTTTTCTTTCTCCACCCCTCAAACTCTCCCTGCTCTTTCTAGTTTTAGCCGTCAAAAAACCTCTTCCATCTCTCGGCTGTCTCTTCCCTTTTATATGGGGACATCTATCCTCTAAACCCTCATCTCAACGTTGAGGATGAGGGGCTTGTTACTACCGTAAAATCTAGCCCTCCGCTGGGGCGTGCGTGACTGTCCTTGCAAGCTGCGTTTCCGCAGCTTGCATGTAAAAATCTATATATATATATATATATATATATTTAAACTTAAATAACAAAATTGAAAATAATAAACATTAAAAACAAAAACAATTTAATTAACATTAGAAAAAAAAACAAAATGTAAATCCAATTTTCCCTTTTTCCATTTTCCATTTTCATTGTTTTTCTCATTTTTTCTCTTTTTTTCTTTGTTTTCCTTTTTTTCAAATAATTATTTGAAACAAAATAATAACAAAAACAAAAACATTAAATTTGAATCTAAAAGAAAATAAAACATATTTTTGTGAGTGACTTTCCCTTTTCGATAAATTCTATGCTAAAAACCTTAAAAATAAAAAACTAACTAAAAGAAACTAAAAAGTGAATAAAATTTAACACAACAAATAAAAACTAAGAAATAAATAGTAAATAAAATCACGCTAAAATTTGGTGTCTACAGTTTGCCCCTCTTTGTCTGAGTTTTGGAAAAACTTGAGACAAAGAAGTAGACACCAAATACTTACCTGTGTTATTTGGCTACAAAATGATCTCAATGAACAGGAATTTTAGAATGGGAATGACCTGACCATGAATTTAAAACGGGACTGACCCGAACAAGAATTTAAAACAGGACTGACCCGAACAAGAATTTAAAAACGGGACTGACCCGAACAAGAATTTAAAAACGGGACTGACCCGAACAGGAATTTAAAACGGGACTGGCCTGAACAAGAATTTAAAACGGGACTGGCCCGAACAAAAATTTTAAAACGGGACTGACCCGAACAGGAATTTAAAACGGGACTGGCCCGAACAATTTAAAACGGGACTTCACTGGGGAAGTTTAAACAATGGATTGAGTCTTTACCTGAGAGTGTTTCAACTTTTGTACCAAGAGGGAAATTTGGATCTCTGTGACTGAAGCGATAGCTGATGTTGTTTCTTATGATCGAGCTTTGCAAATAACATCGATCCTTGCTTACTGGGAAGCTTTTTCTGTCATTGATTTAGGTGCCAAAAGGAGAGTGGTCGCTTTTGTTTGTAAATGCAACGTTCCTGCAAGAAAAGAAGAAATAATGGATTTGCCACCATCATTTGATCCGGTTTGCCTTGAGAATCGTGTAAACATGAGTCTTGTGATGCTTTTGCCTCTGTTCTGCGGCGTCTGCCTTAGTCGAACTTGTAATTTTGAAACCTCTCAATTTCTGAGACTGATAAAGTGCACATTTACCACGTCACCAAATCTATGTAGCAGCTTTGTTGCATTTTATCCACTTTAATAGATGATTGAATCCCCTATCCTTGCACAAACCTTAGGGTTTATCATCCATTCGAATCCAATGGTGAAAGAATGATGCATGAAAATTGGTCATATAAAAAAATCAATGATATATGCAAGACGATTTCCTATGTCAGGTAAAAATGAACATGCGAAAGAATGCAGACAACCACAAGTAGTAAAACGCAAATAATTGAAAGAAACCAGGAGATTTACATCTTGCAAAAGGATATTTGTAAAGACAAAATACAAATTTGGCCAACGAATATCATATTCAAGACTTTGGATATTTTGCTTTAGAATTCGATACTGGCAGAAGTATCACAAACATGAGAAAAAGCCTAAATGAACCAGGTCACCAGCTGTTCCTTCCCGTGCTTGTTTGTTGAGAAAACCTACCTTGGCGCCCTTTCGGGTTTTCACCAAGGTTGCCCCCACCCCTTTTATTGTTTTTTTCTTTTCTTTTTCTTTTTTTTTCTTTTTTTTTTCAAGGCGCCCTTTTGGGTTTTCACCTAAAGAACAATGAAATATCTCGACCATGATCGATTCAGAAACATGAGTTAAAGATTTCTGGCATCAGTAAAATGCACTTCCCTTATGAGATTAGGCGAAAGCATTATAGACATCACCTGCCAGTTGATTAACAAATTTTCTAATAGAAATGCAGCAAGTGACGAAAGCCAGGACTTTGGGCTTTGTAATGAGGTCAGGTGGGGTGTTTTTCAAGAAAAGTTGAGGCTTGAAAGCAGATTTGATACAAGGGGTGAAATAACTTGAGATTGCACTATTTTGAAATTGTCTTCGATTTTGAAGAAACTGAAGAAAATTTGCCCCAGTCCAATTGTGAGAACCCAGAAACAAAAAAAAAAAAAAAAAATTTATTATTTATTTATTTATTTATTTATTATTTTATTCCTGTGCACCGTTTTCTTGTATTTTCTTTATTATATTACTTTTATCAACATTTTATCAGTAAATATAGTTTTAAAATCATTTTTCTAGTATAAGGTAGTTCGTGAGGAATTTGGAACGTATTTTGGACGTGGGACCCGCTAGTGCATTTAGTGAGAGAAATTCGGCCGATTCGGTTAAATTTTGCATAAAGGGATTTTATTACTAGGTGTTAGGAGATGATTAGAGGTTACCTAGATGGATTAACTCTGGAGGGACAAGAGGATAACACTAAACAAACAAGGTGCCACGTGTCCAAATGTGGTTGGACCAAGCTTGCCTAACTTTGCCTAACTTTTTTTAACTTTAATAAAAGACCAAAAAAATTGACTAAATCATCTTCATTTCAGCCTTGTCTTGGCCGAACCTCTCCAGCAAGCTAAGGAAAAAATTCTTCAACCTTCCATCTTCTAATCTTGCTTCAATCTTGAAAATCAACCGATTACTTCTTGAATTAGTCCATAAAATCATCTTGCTAGGAGTGTTTGAAGACCTTGGTGGTGTTGTTTTGGAAGAAAACTCTCTAAGCTTCAACCTTTCTTGAAGAACTAAGGTATCTTGCTTGGAACTCATCTTTTGTTTCTAATTTTGGCCAAGTGGTGCCTTATAGTAGCTATATGCGTGATTGTACGGAAGATTTGGTGGATTGGAGTGAAGTTTCCTAATTTTCTGATTTTTCTTGGAATTTTCTGGTTTCATATGAATGTGATGTTGTGGTCATCTATGTTGGTTGATAATAAGGGGGAATGACTCTAGTAGGTGTGAATTAGTGATGATTGCAACCAATTTTGAAGTTGGATTGAAAAATGAAAAGTTAGGGTTTCCAAACCCCTAATTCTGTCCGGTTTTGTATCTCAGGCTTAGAGGCCGAATTTGACTTTGCTCAAAACATGAAAGTTGTAGGTATTGATGTGTTTGAGGTCCCTGTAAAATTTCAGGTCATTTGGATTAATGTAGAATGAGTTATGACGAAATTACTGTAGCTGTTCTGCTTTGGACAGAATGCGAAAACTGCGATAGTAATTGGCTATTTTGACTGGAATTGGTTTGGATTTTGGAGTTGGTGTCTTCTGATGAAATGTATCTGGATGACTTAGCTAACTTATGCCTTTGGAATTTCGGCATTTGGACTTGTATGGACTAAGTTATAGTAATTACAGTTTTGTGTGATTTGCAAACCTGTTTTGGTAATTCTGGTATAGTATTTGGCATTTTCGACCTAGTTAAGCTAGGAACTGGATTGAGTAGCCTTCTACATTGTTGTAGCCCTGGTTCTTAGCTTCGAAACGGTAGGTCTTACACCCTAATCCGATAAGCGTAGCGCAATTTGTGCCATTACCGTATTAGGAGGTCAAAACTGTTTTTTTGTCGTTGGAACAAATGAGTTACATTTCCTGATTTTCTGGTTTGCTTTCATGCTTAAAATGCATATGAAACCCTATTGGGGTTGTGATTGGTATTGCTTTATGACTCGTGTTTGAGTCTTAATTGTACTTTCTTGATTATTATAGGGCGTGCCGGTGATCCGAGGCTCACGTCGGGCGGAAACTTGTGAAATTACTTTGTTTGACTTGGTGAGTGTACTACTCACATATTTGTTATTCCGTGGCTTTCTTGTACTTGAATTCTGTGATTTGGACTAGTTGTGATGATTGTTTGGACTAGGTGAGGCGGGGGTGTACTTTACCACTCTCGTACTCTCTAGTCTCTTGACTGTTTATTATATCACTTGAATACTCTTGAATGTACTTGATTTGGTGTCGATTGGATACCATTGTTTACTGTATCTCTGAACCTTTACTGTTCACTCTGAGCTCTACCTCATTGGAAGTCAATGGACTCGAGCCAGTAAGGACTTGGTCGGGGACATTTGACAAGCCATGGGGACTGTATTTGGGAATCTTTGGGTATGAGACCCTTGATTCCGGTATACTCGAGTAATACCAATTCTGTACTATGTGGTGTTCGGGCCCGGTAAGGGGAAAGTGAGGTGGACGGATAATTGGAGTAAAGAGGGGTCTACGGTCATGATTACCTGGTATACATTGACGGAGAGTCAATGAGATGAGATCAAGTATGGCAAAAGAGGAAAAGGGCTCTTGAGAGCCATCCGTATCCTTTTATTCCTTACACTTGGGTGTTATTGCTTTTACGTACTTGACGAACATATTTGGATTGAATATTCTTGTGTTTATGTGCTTTTGGTGTATTTACGTGATAGTACCTCATTGGGCGAAAGCTCACTCCGTTAATTTTGTTTTCCTTACAGGGAATTATATTTTGGACTTTTGACTGTGAAGAGTGAGTTGAGTAGAGCTAGTTGAGAGATTTTGTATAGCTCCTCAATAGTTGGAACCTTTGTTTGTACTTGGATCTAAATGCTTTCCTTTGGCTTGTAACCATATAAATGTGGTTTGTAACAGAGTGTATTCCTATCCAGTGGATTGTACTTGGCTTGTATATATTCTTTTCAGTGATTGTTGGAAATTTCTTGTAATCAATGGGCTCTTGGCGGATTGTGACGTGGCAGCCACTATTCGCTTTACGTTTTGCCTTTTGTTTTCCCGTTTCTCGTTTATTGGGTTGATTAAGCGCGCCAATATTTTCCCGAACGACTTGAGTTAGTGTTTGACCGTTTTAGTAGTCCTGGCGAGAGTTGGGCAGGCAGGCCGCTAACTCCTTTGGTACGCCTTAGGGGAAGGTGGGGCTGTCACAAGTGGTATCAGAGCCTAGGTTAGAAATAACCTGGGCGAACCTGAAACCTGTTTCTTAGAACTCTTGGGGATTGTGTTTAGACACCATTAAGTGTGAATATATTGTTTAAGCTATCAACCTTTGCTATCTTTGTAGGTTATGGCCGGTACCAGTGGAGCAGGCGGAGGTGAGCCACCTCAGAGGCGCCCCCCAGTCATCGACTATCAGGAGAGACCGGGAGGTCCGATCCGACTGTGGCATACCGCTAGTCGGACCCGCCGCTGTAGGCGTTGCCAGTTTTACTCCTACGCGGACCACGTGGTGGTGGCGGTACTTGCCGAGCGTCAGAGGCTTAGATGTGACGCCGCCAGAGAGCGTACTGAGACCCTTAGGCTTAGGGGCATCATGCGGATGCAGGCAGATAGGATTGGAGAGCTCCAGGGGGACGTGGCCATGGAGCAGGAGAGGACGGACGCTCTGAGAGAGCAGTTGCAGGTGGTTAACGACCGCCTTGTTCGAGTAGTCCGAGAGGTGTGAGACCGATCCGGTGCTATTATCGATGAGTGCGGGGCGCTGATCCAGGAGGTGATTGGCGCCAATGCGCCAGGGGGAGCTCCAGGTGGCGGAGCTCCAGGTCAGGGAGGCGCCCCTAGCTCTAGCTCTGGGGGGGAGTCGGTTGGCTCCGTCGAGGACTAGATTAGGGTTTTTGAGCCTTGTTTTGATCCCGTGTGAGGGATACCTAGGAAAACCTTTTGGTTAGTTGTTTTATACTTTTGAGACCTAGGTTGTACAGTGTATTTTGGCAGACCCTCTTTTGGCTTCACGGGAGTACTTTTGTATATATTTGCTTGACTGCTTATGTACGACTGTTTGACACAGTTATGTGTTTCATGTATAAATGTGCTATGTGTATACATGCCTTATGTGGTGTTTACTTTTGCTTTTCGTTCATGCTTATATGACTATATTGATATGCCTTTTGATATTAGTTTGTGCCTCGATTTTAGAGTGACTTAGAGAATGGAAGGCACTCGTAGCGGACGAGGCCGCGGGCGTGGGGTTAGGCAACCCACAACTGACGAGGGTATTAGGAATACCACGACTGAATCAAACCCTGAACCTAGGGTTGACCCTAATGCCCAGATAGCCGCTGCTATGCAGCAAATGACTGACCTGTTAGCCCACGTAGTGCAACAGCAGGGCCAACCTCCTGTCCAGCAACCTGGGAACCCTGGCCACGTAGTGGAGAGTGAAGATCGGGCCCTAGAGCGATTTCAGAAGTTCTCTCCACCCAAATTTCTGGGCGGGCCAGATCCGGACGTGGCCGAAAAGTGGTTAGAGAAAATGATAGATATTTTTGCCGCCCTACACTACTCAGAGGAGAGACAGGTTACTTTTGCTGTCTTTCAATTGGAAGGAGCCGCGCGTTCTTGGTGGAACGTGATACGCATGAAATGGGACCGGGAACAAACCCCAAGAACATGGGTAAATTTTGTGAGGGACTTCAATGCGAAATATTTTCCCCCTCTCGTCCAGGAAAAGAAGGAGGACGAGTTTATTAGGCTCCGTCAGGGGACTCAATCGGTGGCTGAGTACGAGAGCCAGTTTACGCGTTTATCGAAATTTGCCCCTGAACTCATTCTAACGGAACAAAGGAGAGTTCGGCGTTTTACTCAAGGGCTCAATGTGGAAATTCAAAAGGATCTGGCGGTAGCCCAGATCCATACTTTTAGTGACGCCGTGGAGAAAGCTTTGCGAGTTGAAAATGCAAGGCTTCAAGTGAGGAATTTTCAGGTGAAAAAACGGGGGTTCTCTGCGAGTAGTTCGACCCAAGGGGATAAAGGGACCCCTCCCAAGTTTGGAAGAGGAGCCGGTGGAGGAAGGCAACCGGGGATGACACGAGGGACTCCGCCAAGGGGTGGTCACAATGGACGGGGCCCACAGAAAAGCACCTCACAAGGAAGTTCGGCCTCAGTTGCACGTGGACCCTGTGGATTTTGTGGAAAACCAAACCATACTGAGGACAACTGTTGGAGGAAGGAGAGAAGGTGCTTGCGCTGCGGGAGTGCAGAGCATCAAATAGCTAATTGCCCAGTGTTACCTCGGGAGGCGAGAACAACCACCCAATTGTCAAAAGCCAACTCGGGGCAGTCCAAGGTAGAAGGGACAAAGCCAAAGGTGCCAGCTCGGGTTTACTCCCTTGAGCAACAACAAGTCCCTAATCCCTCTGGGGTTGTAGAAGGTACGATCCCTATTTTCCATCGTCTAGCTAGGATTTTGATAGACCCTGGCGCTACCCATTCCTTTGTTAACCCCAATTTTATGTGCGGCATTGACATAACCCCTGTTAGCTTGCCTTATGACTTAGAGGTTAGTACTCCTACGGGGGACCAACGTTTGATTACTGGATTGATGTATTCAAATTGTGAAATTTGGGTAGGAGAGAGGAAGCTTTTGGGAAATCTTATAAGTTTAGCTATTAAGGGGTACGACGTTATATTGGGTATGGATTGGTTAGCTAAGTACAATGCACAGCTCGATTGTAAGAGGAAAGTAGTGGAATTTCGTATACCGGAGGAGGCGACCTTAAGGCTAGATGTAAGAGGTAGTTTAGCCTCATCTGCATTGATCTCGGGTATTAGGGCTAGAAAATTTCTGTACAGAGGGGCCCAAGGATTTCTAGCTTTTCTTATAAATACTCCCACTGATAAGCTGAGGGTTGAAGATGTGCCTATTGTAAGTGAATATCCGGATGTGTTTCCTGATGAATTAGTAACTTTACCTCCGGAGAGAGAGATAGAGTTTAAGATTGATCTATTGCCAGGAGCGTCACCTATCTCTAAGACCCCCTATCGAATGGCACCTGCTGAACTCAAGGAGCTGAAGTTGCAGTTGCAAGACCTGTTGGGGCGTGGGTTTATTCGTGAGAGTGGATCTTCTTGGGGGGCTCCGGTACTATTTGTTAAGAAGAAGGATGGAACTTTAAGACTGTGTATCGACTATCGGGGACTAAACAACTTGACCATTAAGAACAAATACCCACTTCCCCATATCGATGAACTGTTTGACCAGCTGCAAGGCGCAGTGGTCTTTTCAAAGTTAGATCTCCGACAGGGTTACTATCAGTTGCTAATTAAGAAAGAAGATGTACCCAAGACTGCTTTCAATTCTAGATATGGGCATTTTGAGTTTGCGGTCATGCCCTTTGGGTTGACCAATGCCCCTGCCGCCTTTATGGATTTGATGCATCGGGTTTTCAAACCCTACCTGGACCGATTTGTTGTCGTGTTCATTGACGACATTTTGGTCTATTCTAAACCCGTGAGGAACATGAGCAGCATTTGAAGTTAGTATTACAAACCCTGAGAGATCACCAGCTATACGCCAAATTTAGTAAGTGTGAATTCTGGTTGGAGAAAATCTCTTTTTTGGGACATGTGATTTCAAAGGAAGGTATCACGGTAGACCCCGCGAAAGTAGAGACAGTGGCTGAATGGAAGAGGCCAGAAAATCCCATCGATATCCGTAGTTTTTTAGGATTGGCTGGGTACTATAGACGCTTTATTAAAGACTTTTCCAAACTAGCCGGTCCTTTAACCGACCTGACGAAGAAAAATGGTCGCTTTGTGTGGGATACTAGGTGTGAAACCAGTTTTCAGGAGCTGAAGCGAAGATTAACCATAGCTCCTGTACTGGCCTTGCCGAATGGGAAGGACAGTTTCACAGTATATACCGATGCTTCGAAGGAAGGCTTGGGGTGCGTGTTAATGCAAAACCAGAACGTGATTGCCTTTGCCTCTAGGAAACTCAAAACCCATGAACAAAACTACCCTACCCATGACTTGGAGCTAGCTGCTGTGGTCTTTGCTCTGAAAAAGTGGAGACACTATCTTTACGGGGTTACTTTTGAGGTTTATTCAGACCATAAGAGTCTTAAGTACCTTTTCTCCCAAAAAGAGTTGAATATGAGGCAACGCCGGTGGATGGAACTCTTAGAGGATTATGACTGCACGATCAACTACCATCCCGGTAAGGCTAACGTAGTAGCGGATGCCCTAAGTCGGAAGGCTCAAGTAGCAGGGTTGATGGTCAAGGAGTGGGAGATGTTAGGAGTAGCTAGTGAGTGGAACCCTAGCTTGGGATGCAAGAAAATAACTTTTGGAAATATTCGGGTAACATCTGCTATTCTTGATCGAATTAAAGAAGCCCAGGAGAAGGACCCGATGGTACAAAAGTGGAAGGAAAAAGTAGAAAATAAAGCATTACCTGATTTCAATTTAGGTCCTGAAGGGATTTTAAGGTATAGGAATCGAGTAGTGGTGGCCAATGATGAAACCTAAAAAGAGAAATTTTGGAGGAAGCTCATCGCTCGAAATACACGATCCATCCTGGTAGTAATAAGATGTACCAAGATTTGCGACGGTTGTACTGGTGGGATAAAATGAAGAGGGAGATTGCTCAATATATCCAAACCTGTCTGATTTGCCAGCAAGTTAAGGCTGAACACCAAAAACCCTCTGGACTGTTACAACCTCTTGAGATACCTGAATGGAAGTGGGAAAATATCACGATGGACTTTGTTTCTGGATTGCCAAGAACTCAAAAAGGACATGATGCCGTTTGGGTGATCGTTGATCGGTTGACCAAATCGGCCCATTTCTTACCTGTGAATGTGAAAGATTCCCTGGATAAACTGGCTCGGTTGTACCTGAATGAAATTGTGAGGTTACATGGGGTTCCAGTGAGTATAGTTTCTGACCGAGATCCTCGTTTTGTATCAAGGTTTTGGCAAAAATTTCAGGAGCACTTAGGACCAAAATTAACCTTAGTACAACTTATCACCCCCAGACGGATGGACAGTCGGAGCGAACAATTCAAACCCTCGAGGATATGTTACGAACGTGTATTCTAGATTTTGGGGTTAATTGGGGCCAACATATGACTTTAGTAGAGTTTGCCTATAATAATAGTTTCCATTCGTCCATTCAAATGGCACCATACGAAGCTCTCTACGGACGAAAGTGTCGTTCGCCCATTTATTGGGATGAAGTGGGGGAAAAGAAAGTTCTAGATCCAACAACCATTCCTTGGATGGAGGATGCGCAAGAAAAGGTTAAATTGATCCGTCAAAGACTCCAAACAGCTCAAAGCCGACAAAAGAGCTACGCAGATAACCGAAGGAAAGATTTGGAGTTCGAAGTTGGAGACCGTGTCTTCCTTAAGATCACGCCACTACGAAGTGTCACTGCGGGTAGAGGAAAGAACTTCAACCACGGTTCGTGGGGCCATACAAAATTCTCCAACGAATTGGGAAAGTAGCGTACCGACTCGAGTTGCCGCCAAGTTTATCTCGGATTCATGACGTTTTCCATGTATCGATGCTAAAAAAGTACTATCCTGATCCAACCCACGTTGTGCGAACAGAAGAGATTGAGTTGGATGAGGCACTCACCTACGAAGAGAGACCTGTACAAGTACTCGATCGAACGATTAAGGAACTGAGGAATAAGCAAATCCCATTAGTGAAGGTTATGTGGAGGAATCATGGTTTAGAGGAGGCAACTTGGGAATTGGAGGAAGAGATGCAAAAGAAATACCCTGAGCTGTTTAGTAACCCAGGTGAGCAATTTCGAGGGCGAAATTTTTTTTAGGGGGAGAGGATGTGAGAACCCAGAAACAAAAAAAAAAAAAAAAAAATTATTATTTATTTATTTATTTATTTATTATTTTATTCCTGTGCACCGTTTTCTTGTATTTTCTTTATTATATTACTTTTATCAACATTTTATCAGTAAATATAGTTTTAAAATCATTTTTCTAGTATAAGGTAGTTCGTGAGGAATTTGGAACGTATTTTGGACGTGGGACCCGCTAGTGCATTTAGTGAGAGAAATTCGGCCGATTCGGTTAAATTTTGCATAAAGGGATTTTATTACTAGGTGTTAGGAGATGATTAGAGGTTACCTAGATGGATTAACTCTGGAGGGACAAGAGGATAACACTAAACAAACAAGGTGCCACGTGTCCAAATGTGGTTGGACCAAGCTTGCCTAACTTGCCTAACTTTTTTTTAACTTTAATAAAAGACCAAAAAAATTGACTAAATCATCTTCATTTCAGCCTTGTCTTGGCCGAACCTCTCCAGCAAGCTAAGGAAAAAATTCTTCAACCTTCCATCTTCTAATCTTGCTTCAATCTTGAAAATCAACCGATTACTTCTTGAATTAGTCCATAAAATCATCTTGCTAGGAGTGTTTGAAGACCTTGGTGGTGTTGTTTTGGAAGAAAACTCTCTAAGCTTCAACCTTTCTTGAAGAACTAAGGTATCTTGCTTGGAACTCATCTTTTGTTTCTAATTTTGGCCAAGTGGTGCCTTATAGTAGCTATATGCGTGATTGTACGGAAGATTTGGTGGATTGGAGTGAAGTTTCCTAATTTTCTGATTTTTCTTGGAATTTTCTGGTTTCATATGAATGTGATGTTGTGGTCATCTATGTTGGTTGATAATAAGGGGGAATGACTCTAGTAGGTGTGAATTAGTGATGATTGCAACCAATTTTTGAAGTTGGATTGAAAAATGAAAAGTTAGGGTTTCCAAACCCCTAATTCTGTCCGGTTTTGTATCTCAGGCTTAGAGGCCGAATTTGACTTTGCTCAAAACATGAAAGTTGTAGGTATTGATGTGTTTGAGGTCCCTGTAAAATTTCAGGTCATTTGGATTAATGTAGAATGAGTTATGACGAAATTACTGTAGCTGTTCTGCTTTGGACAGAATGCGAAAACTGCGATAGTAATTGGCTATTTTGACTGGAATTGGTTTGGATTTTGGAGTTGGTGTCTTCTGATGAAATGTATCTGGATACTTAGCTAACTTATGCCTTTGGAATTTCGGCATTTGGACTTGTATGGACTAAGTTATAGTAATTACAGTTTTGTGTGATTTGCAAACCTGTTTTGGTAATTCTGGTATAGTATTTGGCATTTTCGACCTAGTTAAGCTAGGAACTGGATTGAGTAGCCTTCTACATTGTTGTAGCCCTGGTTCTTAGCTTCGAAACGGTAGGTCTTACACCCTAATCCGATAAGCGTAGCGCAATTTGTGCCATTACCGCATTAGGAGGTCAAAACTGTTTTTTTGTCGTTGGAACAAATGAGTTACATTTCCTGATTTTCTGGTTTGCTTTCATGCTTAAAATGCATATGAAACCCTATTGGGGTTGTGATTGGTATTGCTTTATGACTCGTGTTTGAGTCCTTAATTGTACTTTCTTGATTATTATAGGGCGTGCCGGTGATCCGAGGCTCACGTCGGGCGGAAACTTGTGAAATTACTTTGGTTTGACTTGGTGAGTGTACTACTCACATATTTGTTATTCCGTGGCTTTCTTGTACTTGAATTCTGTGATTTGGACTAGTTGTGATGATTGTTTGGATAGGTGAGGCGGGGGTGTACTTTACCACTCTCGTACTCTCTAGTCTCTTGACTGTTTATTATATCACTTGAATACTCTTGAATGTACTTGATTTGGTGTCGATTGGATACCATTGTTTACTGTATCTCTGAACCTTTACTGTTCACTCTGAGCTCTACCTCATTGGAAGTCAATGGACTCGAGCCAGTAAGGACTTGGTCGGGGACATTTGACAAGCCATGGGGACTGTATTTGGGAATCTTTGGGTATGAGACCCTTGATTCCGGTATACTCGAGTAATACCAATTCTGTACTATGTGGTGTTCGGGCCCGGTAAGGGGAAAGTGAGGTGGACGGATAATTGGAGTAAAGAGGGGTCTACGGTCATGATTACCTGGTATACATTGACGGAGAGTCAATGAGATGAGATCAAGTATGGCAAAAGAGGAAAAGGGCTCTTGAGAGCCATCCGTATCCTTTTTCCTTACACTTGGGTGTTATTGCTTTTTACGTACTTGAACGAACATATTTGGATTGAATATTCTTGTGTTTATGTGCTTTTGGTGTATTTACGTGATAGTACCTCATTGGGCGAAAGCTCACTCCGTTAA